>VXBQ01010779.1:719070-1203896 GCA_013400175.1 Phainopepla nitens
CCCTCCCCTCCTCCCGCCGAGGTGGACGGGCACCCACCTGGGGTCCGCTGCCCACCTCTCCTCTCATCCTCCTCTCTTCACCTCCTTGTTTACCTGCACTTTTCCGCCGCCTCTTCCCCCGCTGTCCCCGCCGCCCCCCGGCCCTCGCTGGTCCCCGCTCTCGGACAGGCTCGGCGCCCGCAGCTCCGTTCCCTCGGCGGTTTGCCCGTGCCCCTGCCCCGGCGAAGGTACTTGAAGGTGGATCTATTAAACCTCCCGGCGGTCTCTCCGAGCGGACCAAATCTCCAGCATGGATGTAAGATTTTACCCGGCTGCGGCGGGCAGCGCGCTCCCCGGAGACCCCTCCAACCTGGACTTTGCCCAGTGTTTGGGTTACTACAACTACAACAAGGTGATTATTCCCGCGGGTGTTAATTCCTGTGCTGCTGCCGGGCCGATTGCCCGCGGACCGGAGTTGGGGCTCCGTCGGGGCGGGGAGGCTCGGGGCTGGGAGATGCGCGGAGCCGGGGCGGGTGCTCCCGCCGCTCTCCGCTGGGCCGGGGGATGCCCGGCTCCGGAAAGTTGTGTTCGGCGGCGCCGGGCGGCTCCTTCTGCCGCGGCCGCCGCGGAGCTCGCCCCGGGGAACCTGTCCTGCCCTCGGGCCGGTGCTCGGGCGGTTCAGAGGGGTGCGAGCGGCAGACAGCCAGGAAGAGCTCGGGGAGGCGATCCTGCTCCCCGCGGCCGGCGAACAAAGGCGCGTCCCGAGCGCGCAGCGGTCGCGCTGGGGTCGGGACTTGCCGAACTTTCCCCGGGCGGGAGCCGCGACGGCTCCGGGAGCGTCCGGCAGAGCCCGGTGGGCTCGGACGACCCCGTGAGGAGAGGACGGAGCCTCTCTCTGCACTGTTCTCTCGGCTCAGTCCGGCTCTGTTATGGCCAATTCCTAACTAGACGATTATCCAAACGGGAGGATTATCTAAAAGTGCATCAGCTGCTGGTACAGGAGGGGAACGAACGCTCCGCTTTGGCGAGGGCTGTCAGAGAAGTTGCAGTACCACTTCTGTCTATTCACACCTCTGCGGCGTGTGCAGTGTTTGGAGTAAACGTTACAGTCAGAAGCAAGAGTCATTTCCCAGTGTCTTACCTTCATTTACAGAAATATGTTTTAATAATACGGGGATGATTTGTTTCACAAATTACCCAAATCTGGGAAAGGCAAAGTTGCGAATGACACTGTGACTCATGTTATTTTGAAAAAGACTTAGCTGTTTGCACTGTGATGTGTCAATAGCACATTGAGCTATTAGCACTGGGCCCTCACACATGCACATAAAGATCCCTTTCACGCTGTGTTTTTCCTGGTGCTATGTTTGTCCAACCTCTGGGGCCTTTTGTGAGGCACTGTATGAGATGCTGGGGAAAAGACGGGTGCTGCATGAAGCCTGAACTTACGTTAAATCCTGCTTTTTTCAAAAACCCTTTCCAAATGAAGAGATAAACTTTGCTGAAATACAAAGCTCACTTTCAGAGAGAGGAGTAACGTGGGTTCAAATAGATTCAGTAGCTGGAGAAAACTTTCTCCTAGAGAAATCGCGTCTGGCTAGATGTCGTGGGCGGACTCCTGTGTCGCTCTGCAGGCGAGTCCGTGGGAGCCGCTGCTGCAGAAGTTTGGCAGGCGGGCCGCGGTGTACGCGCCGTGTCCAGCTGTCCAGCCGTGTCCAGCTGTCCAGCCGTGCCCGGCGGGCTGTGGTGTCCGCGCCCGTGTCCAGCTGTGCCGCGGTGTCCGGGCCGTGTCCGTCTGTCCAGCCGTGTCCGTCTGTCCAGCCGTGTCCGGGCCGTGTCCGTCTGTCCGGCGGTGCCGGCGGCGCGCGGCCGGCCTGCGCATGCGCGCGCGCGGGGCTGGCGGCGGGGCTTTGTTAGCGGAGCCGGAGCGCACGGGGGCATGAATTAAAGATGAATTAAAGATGAAATGTCAGCCCCAACTCTGAGTGCTGCTAAGGACTCCGGCAGCTCTAAAATGCCTAGTAAATGTCCACTGTTGGCTGATAAGCCGGCTAATTTTGGAAACTTGCAGCGCTTACTGGCAGCCAGCATGTTTACTGTAAATTTCACTTGTTCTGTGACTTTCCTATGTTGTGCGCGGCATGCACTTAATTCAGGCTCAGGCACAGGTTACTCTATAGGCTCTTTCTAATTTTTTTTTTTTTGTACGTCCAAAATTTTTAATGTCTCCTGCACACCGGTAGTTTCTGGTGTCCGTTAACCTGCAGCTAGTGCACAGTTTATATATAACCTTTTAACTGTGTTTCTCAACGTTGTACAATGAGAACAGGGCGTGCATTCAGAAAAAAAATCAAAAGTAACTAACTTTTGGCCTATTCAGAAACACATTTCAGTTGCTGTACTCCTGAATATAATTTTGGCAAGTACCTCATAGGCCAGGCTTCCAGTCTGCAGAAGATAAAAAATGTAATTAACAGAGTACAGCTCATGATGCTTGTGTCTTACAATAGATATCTTTGTATGCAAAAGGCCTGATCTTGAGCAGGCTGACACGCAGAATTGTGTTGCTGTTACTGTGAGCTCTTCATTGGCTCAGCTGGGAAAACAGCAATGTGGTGTACAGGTGTTTCAAGGACAGAAGACAAATTTGTGAATGAGTTCCTAGAAAGGATGGTCCTAACTGTGTTAATCTAATCTCATTTTCTGCCTTGTTTATAATCTGTAGTTATAGGATTCATTGTAAGTTGGGTTTTTTTAAATTATTCTGATAAAGAGAGTACATCTAATTTGACATCTTCTATCCTTGCTTTGCTTTCCTTGTCTTCTGTTCTTTCCCCTGTGTTTCTAAGGAAAATGATTGTTCTGTTGGGTACTGAGATGACCAGAAGGCACTGAAAAAAAGGGCTGAAATATTTACTCTGCTGAAGTAAACGGGAGAACTGTTATTGATTTCACTAGGGACAGTATTTCACCTCAAGTCTTTCTGAAACTCATTTGAGTGTCCTGCCCACTCATCCATGTTTGTTTCATTGTTAGGAGCTGAATCCGTATTCTCCTTGTGACAGTGACATTGCCTGTGACAACTGCTGGGAAGCAGCATGATGGCAAGAGTAAACAGACTACGTAGTCTGTATATATGTGCAAAAGCAGAATTATTTATTTGAAAATATTCTCAAGATCATTAAGACATAGAGTTGATGGCATATGGCCCACCTGAGAAAAATTGTATCTTGCATCATAGTGTCCAAAAATATCAAATATAAAACCTTTTAGTGCAAATGCATTGCACCTTGTGAGGCAATGCTGCCTTCCACCTGCGTGCTTTAAACAGAATTTCCCAGGACTGTAGGGATTTTTTCCTTCAGTGGGTACAGCATGGCAGGAATGTGGCAGACTGACCCATGAACCCCAGGGAGGACTTGAGATCTCAGGGTGCCCTGTGAGGAAGGGTCCAAGGTGGGAGGGGAACTGCCTCCTGAGTCCTGGGTTTGGAGCCAGGCATGCTGAGGAGCTGTCCTGGCCCTGACCTGGAGGTTGGATTCCCTCCCAACTGCTTTCTAAGCGCAATGTTGTGCTTTTGAAATTGGTGCTCAGTACTGGATAAGAAGACCTAAGGGTAAGGGATGTCATCTTGGGGTTTTTTGGAGGAGAGTTGTTGAATACGTGAGAGGAGTTTGAAAACTGGCTGATGTTCATACACACCCCTGCCATCACTGGTAGTAGAGCACTTTCTGGAAGGTTCATTGGGATTGCTTTTGGTGAGGTGGTGCAACATGGCATGCACATGTGGAGGGCAAAAGAGGAAATAGGGACACAAGAGCAGTGATTTGTCCAAGGTTACACAGTCGGTCACTGACATAATCAGGGCCACAACCAAGGTATTCTGAGATTCAGTCCAGTGGTTTATGCTGAATCTCATTTACTCTAATAGGATTACTTACATGTTTAAAGTAAAGCATGTGCTTAAGTGCTTTGCTGGATCAGGGCCATATTTGATAAGTTTTCAGTGCTGATGTGAGAGTACATAACTTGACCCTGCATGTGTCTGGCTGGTGGTGGTTCAGGATAACAGCCATCCACTTCTGCTTCATGGAATTGCACAAGTGAAATCATGATTTGCCTGCTTCTAGAAGAATCCTGCTGCAGTATACTAAAAAAAAAAAATTCACCAAAAGGAGCTATAAAAATTACAGAAAGTTGAAAGAGACCAGCTGTTGTAAAACATTCTGCTTCTGTTTTGAGCCCTTTTATGGTTCTACAGATGGAGAATGATTTTGGACATTCAGTACAGTTGAGTAGCTTTTTCTAAACAAACTTTTTCACTTATTGAGTAAATTATATCTCTTGTACTAAAAATATTTAGGGAACTAGTATTCATCCTGGCATATGTTTTTTTTTTGGGTTTCTTTTTTTTTTTTGGCGGCCCATAATGGGNTGAATTGTATTTCTTATGATGCCATTTGGAAAAAGTGAAAACTCCAAAACCTAAATACATACAGCTCAGTGCTTGAGTTATCATATTAAATTCCAGAATATTTACTTCATTATTTAGCTGCATTTTATAATGTTTATCTCTACTACACAGATTGTCCTTGAAGGATACAAATTTCAAACATACATACCTTAATTTAGGCACTGCCATACATATGAGATTTTCAGAGCTTGATGTTTTTGGCTGAAATATTTTTCATTCTACAAAAGAAGCTCAGGAAGTTTATCTTGTTGTTCCAGAGGT
Source organism: Phainopepla nitens (assembly GCA_013400175.1). Lineage (NCBI taxonomy): Eukaryota > Metazoa > Chordata > Aves > Passeriformes > Bombycillidae > Phainopepla > Phainopepla nitens. The sequence continues at coordinate 723,785 of VXBQ01010779.1, forward strand.
AAAGCAAAGACAGCAGTAGTTTAGTAGCAGCTAAACTAGGGCTCTAAGTCATTCCTATTAGTACGTGTTGTTAGGAAAAAGTGGATTACAGTTATGCAAATAATTTAAAACTACTCTTCTTGCAAATTTAGTGTGGCTCTATATGCATAGGTTTTCCTCTCCTGCAGCAGATGGTGAAAGACAATGGGTGCATGTATGTTGCTAAGATAGAAAGCTCTGTGCTCACTCATCAGCTGCCCTGCAAATGTGCTCGTTTACATCTGGGCTCTGCTCTGGTGCAGACGGGGCAGCCCAGCTGCTCTGTGCTGTGGTCATGTGTGTGTCCACAGCCTGACCAGCACAGAGGTGGCCCCAGCTGATGGGAGAGGGCCACGAAGCACCAGGGAGCTCCCAAAAAGTAGAGCTGTGTAGCAGGGACACAAATACAGGTCTCGTTGGAGACAGTTTAGGCAGGGGATTGGGAACTTTCTGTTGCAGTATCAACTCAGTAAATGACATTTTATTAGCAGTATTTTCCACTGATCTTCTGGCACATGTGGCAAGTGTGATGAACTACTTATTTTCCAGAACAGCCTGCCCCTGCCTTGGATATCTCAAAACCTCAGGACTATGTAGGCAGCTACTGCTAGGGAGCAATAAAGTTCCCAAAATATTTGTCTGTCCAGTCCAGCACTGGAAATGGTTGGATATATAATTTGTAGTCCCTGTAAGAGGAAGTGAAATGGTCATATGAGTACATCCACCAGAATGAAAATTATAATTTATGTCATCACCCTGCCTTGCATTATGCTGTTTTGCAGGCAGAGTCAGCCCTGAGGTTTTCTGACGTAGCTGAAGAGGTGGCTATAAAACAGGAAACCCCTGTATGCCACAAATGTGCCAGAACCTGTGGTGCTCAGAACGAGCACCTGTAGGGAGGATACTGATTGGATTGTGCAGTGTGCAATTTTTCTGTTGCTCAGATAATGCAGGTCCTATACTGAATGTACCATTTGTTGGTTGAGAGTTGATTGTATACATAATATACTTTGTAGAAGTCAATTTTTAGAAATATTTGTTTAGATGTTTTAATTACAGTGGGTTACAACAATATCAGTAAGATGCTTAGAATAATGTACAGTAATACATGAAGAGTTTAAATTTAATGCTTAGGTTTAAGGTATGTGTGGAAATTACTAGTGGGTGGAGTTTTAAAAATAGTGATATTTTGTAGCAATCACAACTCTGGGGTGTGTCCTCTATGGACAAGGAGACCCACTTTACACTTCTGGCTCTGGAGTGAGGAAACATTCGCCAGATCCAGTGGGATGACAAGAACCTCATTCCCGTAGTACCAGCCATAGTACACCATGTTGTACTTCACAGACAGGTACCCAGTCCAGCCTAACCTTATTATGAATTATCACATATTTATAATAAAATCTAAAATTGAAGCACAGGAAATAACAGCCTCTGTTCTTTGGCAGATACTCGAGAGGAGGCTCTCAGCTGTGTCATTCATTTGTTGCAGATTTGTGCAATGTCTGACAAAGCGAGGCCAGTCAAACTGTGACCTGTGGTTTGTGCTGCTGCTTTTATTAAATTTACAGTTAATACATGCCTATATATTTGTTGAATTCTGATAGTCCTTAAAAACCAAAGTAATGCTATTGAATGATGATGATCAAATTTAAGAGGAGAAGAATTTGTACAGCACTAATCCTACCATTTTATCTGTAATCACATTTCTACTGCCATAAAATTGAGTACTGTTATACAGACCTAATGGCAGGGTTGAATTTTCAAATGCTTCACACTCTTATCTGATAGCTGTGTTCTGTTACCTGTCTGTGTGATGTATTTATAGAGTGCCAGTCACCATAGTATCTCTGCGATGATTGCTACCAAAATTGAGAACTCTGAGGTGAAAATCTAATCAGGACTTTAGATAACAATGTCACACAAGAGCCTTCTGGTCTTTGCCTCTGTGCTCTGTTCAGATGAAGACTTAGATGAGATCATGCTTGCTGCCAGGTTGTTCATTATTTATTTTTGTAACAAGATTTCTATTTCACATCTTTTCCACTGCATGTTAGCATGTGTCAAAACAGTCCAAATCCTGTTTTGAATGTATTCTCTCTGTTTATACCTGAAACAATGTATTGAAAATCACAGGCATTACAGGGCAGCTGAAATATTAAAACCAAAAGGGGAGACTGTCATTAAAGCTGCTTCTGCCATGGATACCTTGAATAACCAAACAGATGTTTTCATGAACTTCTTCATTTACTTCATGGTAATGGGAAGATTAGCTGAAAGTATTATTTTCATCACATTAAAATGAGTCTTATGAGCAGAGTGCTTATGAGGATTGACCTGTGCTGCAGATTGAATTGTGTTGGAAAAGGTGTGCTACTGAAACTAGACAATGTTAGTTTATAATTGAAAATGAAAACTGTTTTAAGCAAACAGTTCATCTAATTTTCAGTTTGTCTGTATAGTTCATGTTCCAGCTCTTGGCATCAATGTTTGCTGTTTATTCCTGCACGACCAGTTTGCCCAGCAGCCACATTTGGTTGAAAAGCTCCATATCAAGAGGGAAAAGAGAAGCAATCCATTCACAAAAACTGCAAGTTGAAAGTGTCCCTTGTATTAAAGTGGTTTTTACATCCACACAAGACCCATTCAATGTGGGCATCTTTCACTTACTTACCTGTGCATTAGATCAGGCCTGACCTTGGTATTTCATGGGAGAAATTTTTATCAATTCAATGTTTTATTTTCACTGTTTTAAAGTAATAGCCCTTCTTACTGTCTGGGTCACTAGAGCCACATATTAGCATTCTTGGCCAAAGACCTGTGAGAGCCGAGACTAACATGGAAAAGAGGGGGTTGTGACATAGGTTAAAAACAAAGGGTGATTTGGGATGAAATGCCAGGACTTTGACTGGTAACCCCTGAAATAAGGATCAGAGGTCTGAGCTACTGGTTGGGGTGAGAGCTGCAGAGGCAGCAGCACAGGGATCTCCTCACGCTCCTCATCTGCTTTGCCACATATGTAAGTGATGGTTATGTTAAATCATTAAGTTCAAGCAGAACATTTCTCAGACAGATACATTTGGATTTTCCTTCTCTACATTGAATATTCTGAAGAGTTCTGATCAGCTGGGCAACCTAACAGAAGGTTGGAAATACATAAAATTATTAGCGTGGTAGGCTTTGTGGAAAACAAAGTCTGTGTGCAGATGGTTGAGGTCACTTGAGGCAAGGTGTCTTCATCTCTCCATGTGATTTCCTTAAGAAATTTTGTCAAGAGAAACACTGCTGTGTTTGGCATTCCAGGTGATTATAGTTAGTATTGTAATTCTATAAACAGTTAATGTGAGAGGACCTAAATGTCCCTAATGTTAGGGACCTAAAATCTAAATAGTTTTAGACATCCAAATTAATAAAGCAGGAATTTTTTTGTGTTTTTTTTTGGGTGGGGCTTTGTTTGTTTTTTTTTTGTTGTTGTTGTGGGTTTTTTTGGTGTGGTTTTTACAAGGAAACAACATGAGCTTTATGAATCATTCTTTCTGTTCCAATGGGACAATGCCTGTATTCAAAGTCACTGAATTATATAAAGGTTTGTGGGTTCAGGACATATTTAAACACCTCAGTATTGATTAACTGTCTAATTTTGATAAGAAAATGGTGCTAAAACCATGCAGAAATCAATTGCTGAATGTTGGAGTAGCTTATTTTCAGAGCAGATAATATTTATCTGCTGTTCTTTATATGCTGCTCTCTTTATGGTTGTAAGGCTTACACAAATAGTTGAATTTTTGAATGATTTTGGATACTGTATTTCAGTATTTGTTATTAATAAAATTTGTTATTAATAAAATGCTTTTGTTAAACTGTACTTTTATCAGTAAACTGTTTACCTGATAGGAGATTAACAGTCCTCTATTTATATTTTTTAAATAGAGAATAATTTTATTAGGAATGGGAAAATAGTAATTTTGTTTGCTTTTACAGGTTAATGCTGTTAATTTTGTGGGTTCCTGAAAAGCATGTGGCTGGAACAATGATGATAATAGGTGGTGGCCATATAAATATGAGGCTATTGTGCTATTGATCTGCTGTGGCAAAAAAACTTGGTAGTTGTGGTTTCCTACCACAACCCAACATGGTTCTTTTTTCTCCTGTTGTTTTGCTTGATACAGTTTGAAATACGTAGTCTAGTATACATTTTAAAAAAGCCTATTCCATACATGTGGTAAAAAGCCCAGGATTTTGTGATACAGTCTCTGCTCTTTTTTACAGCAGAACTTTAAGCAAAAACAAGACCGATCTCAAAACTACACGGAACAAACCACAGATGTAAATACCCTGTGAGGTGCAAACGCAAGAGCTTATTATAGATTTGCACTACAAAGCAGTCATGAGAGTAAATAATATGTTTATGCCTAGGTGACTTTCTGTTTGTGGTTTTATGAGTGTCCAATTGCTGTATTGCAAACGATAAGATGAAGTAATTTGTATCAATTTATTTTGTCCTTCCAAATAATTTGCTATTTCAGGATATTGTTAAATAAAAGGATTTAACAGATGCTTCTGCTGTCCTTTCCTCCTGACGTTTTTAAAACCTACTTAGAGCTATCTTTATGCTCCTGTGGTGGTGCAGCTGAGACCCAAGGAGAGCATGTGGAGTGGTAAATCAGATGTTATGTCACACAAGGCGGCCAGGCTTCCTAAACAGTGGCTTGCATCACTGCTTCCGTGATAGAGATCTACCTGCTGTTTATGACAGAGCAGAAGTGCCTTTGTTTCATTCTCATACCTTCATCTCAGCCTCTTTTAACATAATAGCTCAGTACTGGGGTCTTGGATGATGCTTCTAAGGTGCACTGGGTATTGTATGGCTTCTTGTAATTGTTGTTTCAAGGATGTGACAAGCCCTCTGTGTGTGCAGCCTCAGTTCTCATGGTTGTCTCACCTGGCTCTGCTGCCAGCACTCTGAATCAGCCTCCCTGTGTGTCAGTGGTTCAGTGCCCGCTGCTCTCCCTGTCCTGCCTAATGGAAACAATGGCTTGTTCTGAGATTTTCCCTTTTTGGAATCAGCTTTGTGGATGCCTTTGCTGTGAGAGGGCTCTTGGAGTGTGCTCTGCCTCAGCACATTCCTTGGGTGGCTTTCTCATCTCCCCGTGGCTCTGCTGCCTGCTCTGCCTTGGGCTCACTGGCTGGTGGCAAATACCAAAAACCTGACATTCTTGGAGCCACCCACAGCTGGGACAGAATCTCAGTGTATGTGCAGCTCAGACTGAATTAGGTGAAAGGCAGGCAGTGTACTCTAGGGCTAAATATGACTCAGAGCGATTAATCAGAGATCATATGAAAGGAAAATATGTTCATTAAATACCTACCCAAGCAGGCAAACAGCCAGCCCTTCAGTGTTGCACATACACAGATGTGTGGTATGTCCAGAGTGCAGCTTAGAGATCAGTCTTGCTCTTCTACCTGTAATTCTTCACAACAACAGCTGTAGAACGGTAGTGTGAGCTTCTGTGTTTGTTTTGCCTCAATTTTCAGCTATAGCTTGCCCAGTTTAAGTAGCAAACTGTTTTTCTAAATTTAGTTGGCAAACAACTTGTGATAGGATAGCAGCCTTTTTCTGTCTCCTCTGCTAGAAAGTGTTTGAGTAGGGATGGTGAAGATTGGCTTTGACTTCTATCAGAACAAATATATTGCTGGTGATAACATCATAGGAGTATGCTGCCTATCTCCTGTATTCTTGTCTCTAGTAAATAGCAATTTTTCAAGGGAGGTCTCAGAATTTGCCCTTCTGTTAATAGTCCAGTGGAGAGTTTACATACCAGAAAAGAATCCTGATTCTTCACTTGATAACATATTAAAGGGCTTGTTTTGTTTGGGGTTTTTTTTGAGGTTTGTGTTGGGTTTTGTAAAGAAAATTGGCAGCTATTGCTTGTAATACATGTAACTAATAAATGTGAAATTGAAAACGTGACTCTTGGACGGTCACACATTTTTAAAGCTCAGACAATGTGTATTGGTCTGTGCAAGTTGTAACACGGTTGCACTGCTTGGAAGATGTGAGGAGGGGCACTTTGCTCCTGCACAGAATACCGACGTTGGGACACAAACCTCTGCTTTGGAGATCATGGGGCTCCTTATGATGGCTTGTAACTTTTGGATTGCTAACTGAGTTCCATTATAGTGCACTCTGCATCCTATTCCATGTCATTTGTGTGTTTATGCAGAATTATTTCTAAATAGAAGCTTTTAAGGTTATTCTGTCATGAGGCGTAAGTAAGAGACAGTGATATAAGGCTCGATTCGTTATGACTAACTGCAGGTGAACATTGTTATGCCTCATTCTGAGTGTTTCTGTGATTCAAAAAGGACTCTGTTAAAATACCATGACGTCAATGGAGTATTTTAAATGCATATGAAAGGATAAAGTCTAGAAATCATAATAATATAAGTATCTATATACTTTTAGACTAAATAAAGCATTTGTAGACCTTCTAAGTTTCATTTTTTCTCTGTGTGGGTGAGACCTGATATCAAGGATACATTTTGCATTCTGCTCCCCCAGATTTAATGCTTTTTCTTTTAAAATAAATGCAAAAGTCAAAGAAGGAGCAATATCCATGGAGGAAAGTTATTCTGGACCTTCAGACTCGTGAAATCAGATTGATGCTTTGCAGCTACCAATGCATCTCCAATCTGACACAGAATTTTAACAGTGAGAAATCTTTGATCTTACTTTTAATGATATTTTTGCCAATTTTCTTATTTTGCTCATTCATGGAATTTTGCTTCATCTTCCACACTTCTGTGGTAGGAAGCAGTCCCTGCATTACCTGTTGCCAAAGGAAATGCCCATTTGTTGATTTAAAATTATAGAAAAAGGGATGTGAAACACCTTGGGGAGAAAGATGGAATAGTGGCTTGGGAACACTGCTAAATATTTACAATTTGAGGATCAAGTGTTTTCAGTCTCTCTGAGTTTTTAAACTTCTTTCTTTTGTTGGTGAGAAGCAGGAGTAGAAGGGGGTGAAAATCCATGTTGTTCCCATTTAAAAATTTTTAAATAACTGATCTTTGCTTCTCATTTGATCAAAAGAAAGAGGCAGGTTCATCTTTGCTTCTCTGTTCAGTTTGTTTATGGGACCCAGGCAAAGGAGCTCTTCTCTGAGCCTATTTCCCCAAAACTCAAGTATCCAGGGATCTTTGAATGCAGAAATAAGAAATAAGATTTTAGATGATGAATCTCAGTATGTATGCTGGAGCAAGGCCAGTTGCTTATTGATCCCAACTACTGAAGTTTTCCCTGTGAAGCTAGTTTATGTTTATCTTAAAAAAAATAATCAATGAGACAAACAAACTGAACTTCATGTACGAACTGATTTAAAACATATTCAGCTTTTTCTTTCTCATCCTTAGTTTGTAAGGAGATCTTCTGTGGGTTGAAAAGGAAAGGGTGCAGTCTTGCTCTTGCACATATGAGTATATTCTCTTTGAACAAGAGAGTTGTGTCTGCTTTTGAATTGAGCTTCATAAACTTGCTGGGAAAAATTCAGCTCAGAGGGTGTATTTTGAAAAGTAGTTTCTTGGGCACTGAACCATTCATTTCCTAAAAGGATAAAGCCAGTTCTTTGTACCTGCTGCTAAGATGAAGGAATCAGTGCTGCTGCTGATATACATTAGGTGAGGACAGGCTGTAGTGTTGGTAAGTGTTAACTCTGGCTGGTGGAAAGCACCACTTCTGCTGGGCCTCTTCTCCTTACCAGAGGCAACACATTGGTCTCACTGGTTTTGTCTGTACTTTTACTAAATAAATGAATATTATGTTTCTCTGGCTTAGATATTGAACAAAAATTAAGGAAAATGCTACATTCAGCCAAGATGGTGTAGATAATCCTCGTGTCTGAAGCATGAAAGAACTGACAGACAAAATTGCAGGTGTGGCAGAAGAGTTTAGGGTTTTTTAATAAGTACCTTATACTTTAGAATTTTTGTTTTCTTAGGAAGACATCTGAGACTGTATCTATGGCCTAACAGTGATGGAAAGAGCAGGGTGAGAAGAAAGCAGTGTTGTTCCAAGCATGGCTGTATAAACACTGGCCAGGAGCTTAGATTGAGAATGAGAGGAAAGCCTTTCTCTCCAGAGGGCTGAGCTGCTGAGGCAGCCTTTGCATAGGAAGGAGCAGGAATCACTTTGAAGGCTCAGGGTTGATACTAAATGTCATCTGGTTGGGTGAACACAGGCCATAGGGTTGACTGTACTTTTAATCTTGTTTCATGTTGTTCTTTTAGGTTTCATCTTTACATTCCTAAATCTGTGATGCTGAACTTGTGTTATTTGCTCTGTGAGTCTTAGAGTGAGTCTGGGAGACTCTGGAAAAGGCAACCACAGATGTGATAGTTACACACTTAATAACAACTTTGGAGTACTGCATAACAGCTAGTAAAGAAAATTCATGTCCAAAGTCTAATTATATAGTGGAAACCAATTAGAAATGAGATTTTTAGATGGTGAGTAGTTATCTAGTATCTTTTAGTGAATGTGGAGAGACTATTCAGTTCTTCCTTCAGAAGTGGTGAGCTTTTCCTTGGTGCTAATGAGGAGGGAGGGAAAGGCCTTTAAGCATCTGAGGTGATGGAACAATCCACATCTGGAAGCTTGACAGTCTCTGGAAGTGTGGTATTAAGTCATTAGACAGTTTTTCTTGATGTGGTGTTTTGCAAGTGCACATCAGGTAGTCATCTGCTTCCTCACCTCCATGCTCTGCTAACTGGCAGCTGCCTCAGTTTTTGAGAACACAGCATTCCCAGGAAATATGCTTTGTACTTGATCCCATGGTGTTCATTTGTATTTATTTTTAGTTCAGTGTAAAAAAAAAAAAAAACCAGCATACTTACTTGTCTATTCTTTTAAGGAAATTTCTACTGTCCTCTATTACCATCATTGTTGTTAACAAATCTTTCTAATTGATGTAATGATTTTTTTTTTCCCTTGTATGTTCTTTTCCAGGCCTGTTACATGATAGAAAAATGTGGGTAGTGTGTTTTTTTCATTTTAAACAAAGATTATCTGTTGGCTTATTGAAATGATCCTCTGGTTGGAGTATATAAAATTGAAACTTCATGCAAGTAATTTTCTTTGAAAAATCACGTGAAATAAGGGTAAAGCTGCAGAAGTTGTATGTCAACAAATATACATCTTGAGAATTCTTTAACTGGAGTGGAATCAGTTCAGTTACTGTTTCCAACAGGGAGGGCCCAAGTGTGTGGCACAAATACCTGGCAGATCACAGATCTCTTTGAAAGCCTCTCATTCATAGCACTGGATGTGACACACTGATGTTTTTGGAAGTGGTCATTTGGTTGAACTGGTTTTGAGTTTCAGATTAAAAAAATCTGTAGATTAATCTCAGAAGTTCAGAAAAAATTAACAATAGTAAATATATGCTAGTTCTGAGGTTTTAAGAATTAGATTGCTCCTTCTGAACACTGGGAGCCTCATGTTTAGGTATCTGATTATTTGCATTTGCAGAAAGATTTTGTGGGAATTACTGAGCTCTGAAATATACTGCGAAGATATACTGTGCTGCTTGGTTATAAAGCAGTTTAATTGCAAAAATTTTATTGTCAAATTTCATTGCTGCTATTTCTTAATATGTCCCAAGACAAGTATATTAATTTTGTGCTATTAAAGTGTGATTAAAAACCAGTATAGATTTTTTTTTCTCAAGAAGATTCTAGCTTTGTCTTTTTTTGAAGAGTAGGTTGAAATAGTTGAAAGTTAAACTTTGAAGCAGGTGACTGTAGCTGATGTAAAAGTTTTCTTCAAAACTTCAATTGTCCAGCATAATTATTCTTCCTACTTTGGCTGCTAAGTACTAACAGTGAGATTTTATTTGTTTATGTTTGTGAATCAGAAGGGGTAATGAAGTATTTTATCTGGGTGAAAGAAAGATTGTTATTCTTGTTAAGTGGACTTTAGAAAAGGGAATACGTGGGGCTTTTGTAGCATCCCAGACCCCTGAAGCTCGATGACAATGCATTTATCCTTGGCCTAATGTGTCAAACACTGATTTTGGTGTACTGGTTTGAAAGATGTGGGCTGGGGTCTGACTGGCAGGGAAGCACAGCTCTTGGCAAGGATCAGTGGGTCCTGGTGGACTGAAACATAAAAAGTGAGAGCTGGAGTGAGAGCTTGCACAACGGTCAGTACCTGACACACTTGCCCTGTGATCAGAGGCTCAGGGACCAAGCCTTGACTAGCTTGGAGAAGGAAATACTTCAGGGGACCTGAGAGCATCCCCTGTACTTGTGAAGAGATGAGCCAGGCTATGCACAAGGGTTCATGGTTGGAAGTTGAGCAGTAACAGGCAAGCTGAAATGAGAGTTTCAGACTGAATATAAAGAGAAAAAAAATCACTTTGAGGATAACAGAATACTGGAAGAGGTTGACCAAAATCCTTGATGGTTCTTAAGACCTGAGTGAAGAAAAGCCCCAAGCAAGAAGTTTCTCAATTTGTTGTGGCCTGTACTTTGAGCAGAGGTCGGGTTAGACATCTCCTGATGTTCCTTCCCAGGGTTGTACAAGGTGAATAGGCAGCAAAGATCAATGTGATCTCCCTTGCACTGTTGTAGAGAAACAGTTCGGGAAGGGTGGCATTACCTCAGCCTTTGCCTGGCAGGCCCCTGCACTGGGAGAATGAAGCACTTGTTTCACATTCAGGATAACCATCTCTGCTCTGCTGGGGAGGAGTGAGCTGGTTGCTGTGACCTGTCAGACCACAGTCAGTTAATACAGCTGTTTGGATCTCCCTGCCATTGTAGATGAATATTAACTCAGGACATCCTAAACCAAACCATTTCTATTTAGCTCCATGTAACCTTGCTGTGAGGGATTTCTAAAGTGGAGCCCATCAGTTTGGTTTGGCAGCTGTTACAGTGTAGAAAAAGAGTGTAAAGACTTTATTTGAAACTCCAATCTGGAATAGGTGTCACTGGTGTCCGTTAGCTTTACATATATGTGACTTGGCTGTGGCTTCTATAATTAGGTTTTAGAGTTTCTTCTTTCCTTCTTCAGAATTCCATCCACATGATAATTCAGTTTTTATTCTCTGTAGTAGTCTTTAGAGAAATTCATCCAAAGGAAGGTAATTCAAACATCAGAATTTCCTAGAAACCCTGTTGCTTTTGGTACACAGAAAAACAAATCACAGTAGCAGCACAAATTTGGAGATGTAAAGTAGTTTTCCTATAAAATAAAACTTTATTGTGCACAGCATTCTTGGAAGAAGGTTTTTGAAGACAGCTTTTAACTTAAGTAGATGTTAATTACTGCATTCTACATTTCTTCTTCCTCTGTAGTTTGATGCCAGTTGCTGGTTGCATGAACTGACAAAAGTGCTCATGTGTTAAAGGGAATGTGGTGAAATTTAAAATCATATACTGGATAATTTGATACTTTTCAAAGTCCTAGTTCCAACCTAAATCTTTATGGTATGTTATAGTACCCAAATTGTTCATGTATTGTAGGGTGGTTTGTATTCTAAATTTAAGACACTAGAAAAGGATCTGATTTTTAGAGGATGGATGTTACAGTCATGGCAAATAAGCCCTTTAAAATGTCACATGCTCAAGCCCCTTCCCCGGTCACCACCTGTGTTGTGATAAAGCCTTGGCTGGTTAGTGCAGTCTGAGACTAGGCAGTGTGAGAATCATCATGGTAGTGGTGCAGATCATTACTACAAGAGCCTTTTTAAGTTGCTTTGTTGGGCAGGAAAAGACAGGGCCTAAACACTGAAATGGAAAATAACTCATGATTGTCTTCCAAACCCCGAGATTTCACTGTCATTGACACCTGCTCCAAACACTGGAAGGAGTAGTAGGTTGATAAGAAAGTATCACCACCTTTATATCTTAGTACATTTCAAAGAAACTTTTTTATTCCTATGAAAATATTTTATAATCACATCAATTTATTAATCAGAAGTAATTATCTTTCCTAGTTTTAGAGACATTAATTCCAGAAATCACATATCCTAGAGAATATGGACCAGGACTTGTTACATATGGCAAAAACATGGTACTGGCTTTGTGGAAATGGTGCTTTCCCTGTGTTCTTTTGTATTAGTTAATAGAAACCCTCCTTGAAAGAAAAAGGATACTCATCAAAGAACATTTTATGAAACAGAAAAAGAGAACTCATAAACCCTGTTGGATTCCAAGAGTTATTACACTTTACATCATATACAGTTTATTTTTCCAGATGCCACAGTTAAAAATAATGTATTTTTAATATTATTTGAAGGATTCTACAGATTCATAATAGCACGTGACGTGTTAATATCCTCTGCGACATCCTACTGGTCATATCCTACTGTGATAAACAGTTGTATATGCTATAAAAGTGACATCCATTATAAAAATAAGGATAATGCAAAAGGATACAAACAATCTCTTAAATTTGTAAAGACTGTTGCAAATCTTGAATGTTAATTTGAAGAAAAAAGTATATGCTAATGCTAAGTTTATGCCTTCAGTTAATAGTCCTTTATTCCTTCAGGAAAAAAAAATCAAGCAGCTATACTTTAAATGAATTTAATGAACTGCAAAGACTGACATTTTCACTATAAAAGTCACACTTCATTTAATGAAGTAGTTAAATATTGATGCTATATTAAAATACAGGCTGAATAAAAATGACAATATGGTTTTCAAAATAAGAATTTGAGCTATGTTTTTTCTTGTTATATTGAAAATTTCATGAACTGAGAAAAGGGAAATACAACAGAATATCTCCATAATAAACACAAGGCCCTTTGTTGAAATAACATTAAAGTTGAAAGACCCAAACCTGTAAAAGTAAGGAAATCAGATAACATACTCTTAACTCAGCATCTTTGTACTTAAACACTGAATGTCTAAATGAGTGGAACCAACAGTATTTTCTAGAATTTTCAATAATTCTTGGAAACAAAGACCTGTGCTACAAGGGGGTATGTAGAAAGCCTAGACATGTGTTTACCCAGGATCAATAGTTATATTGTGATACTGTTTGATCTCAATTCAAAGTAATTGTGCTTGAAGTGCTATGGTTTCGATGACAGTATTCTGACAAAGCTGGATTTTTATTCTGGCAAAGCTGCATTTTCTGTATTGTGGCTTCCATGCATTCCAGTTGGTATAGTTTGAATTTTCAACTTAATTTTTATGCCGGCACTTTCGCCATGACATTGACAGTGGTGAAGGAATATTGTTGACAAACATGGCTCAGGTGTTTCCCAGCTCCAACACGTATGTGATGGTAAGGGAAAAAGAAAACAAGAATGAATCTTACAATGGATGTGAATGGGACCAATGATTGAGTGATGGTATGATTGTCTTCACTTGATGGATTGAATTATGTGGTAATGTACTTCATAAAGCTGTACCAATTCTGACATCAGGCTGCTGTATGTAGTAAAACACTGAGGATGACATCTTTGCCTCATTGAAGTCAATGGCAAAACTCACATTAATTTCAGCTGTCTGTAATTTCATTCTCAGTAGCTGACTTATAAAACAATGGCAAATTGATTTAGTACATTTTTTTTCCCCTTGGGAAAGAGCTCTACTCTATGTAAAATGATTTGTCTTTTGACTTTCATGCTCTTACTCTGAAAATATGAATTTTAATTCAGGATAAATACAATCTGATTTCCTTCCCATACCTGTGAGCACGTAAACATCAAGGTGATAAAGTGGAGCTATTGTGAGAGTGGTAGGTTGTACGTATAGTTCTATACACAAGTGCTAATTGAAATTGATGATGAGGAAGGAAATTTTCCAGTGGAAAACTGTTGAATTCTTTCTGTGACTAGCAGCTATCAGGTGTGGTCTCTATATGTGTTAGAGGAAATCTGGTTCAGGTGTTTTGTTTTTTGTTTTTTTTTTTTTCTCCTTACATGCAAACAGTTTTTTCCTTAAAGCAAAAACAAAGCAAACCCTGGAATCTGAAGAACTACTTATATAAATGTATTTGTATTTGGAATACACGCTGTATTTGTGTTTATGATAGTGACCTTCAAAATTCTTCATAAGTTGCTAGATCAGCTTTTAATGGCATAGTTGTGTGTCCTGGTATTTTGGCACAGCAGGCTCTGAAACACGAGCTACTTAATAGAACATAAAATTTTGTAGGCTATTACGTAAAATCAGTGAAATTTACCTAGAATTAATAGAGCATTGAGAATTTCTTCCTCCTCTTCCAGAAAATGGAAGGAAATGGATGTCAAATACATGTTTATGCTCTTCATTGTCTTAAAGTAGTCCAGGTTCTGCAATAGCTGTGGCTTTTGGTGGCTGATGTGCTTCCTGCCTAAGGCAGTGCTCCCAAGGAATAGGAAAGGGTGAAGCACAGCCCAAAGAGGAACCCTTGGTGGCATGTTTAGGAATCTGTGACCATATGTAGGTAAATCTTCAGTGGAAGAATTGTAAAAGGTACTTGAGAAGGTACTCTCGAGTTTCTCTACTGCAGAAATTCAACAGTTATGTATTAGAATTGTAATAGTAAAACTGTGGCAGTGCTGCTGTCTTTAACAGTTGTACGGGAAAATGTTTTATTAAACACTAATTTCACTAGTTATTTAAGAAGTAGCTGGCTTTGCACACATTAATCTCTTTTTTATTTTAATTCAAGGTTGATGGTCTAGGTCTTACACATTGTATTTATGAATAGGGCACTCAATAACTATGCAAAATATCTATTTCTCTCATGGGAATCTGTGCTTTGATATATTCTGATCCTTATTAAATTTAAACAGGATCAAATTTATACAGCTTTGGCAGAGATTTATTAAAATACACTGAGTGGACAGCTTGTGGGAGTGCAGTGTGCTGTAATAACATATGCCTCTTACCAGAGAATAGTAATTATTGAGAATCAAATAAATCTGTAGGAGGTTAAGTATATATGGAAAAGATATCAATTGTAGTTTTCTACAACCAGACACAAGTACTGTCTGAAGATTTGTTGCTGTATAAAGAAGTGAACCACCCTTATAAAACCCTAAATGTTCAAAATGTCATTTACCAACAAAGCTAATGTTCATTCAGTCTTCAAAAAATGTTAATGACATTTGCTCAGTAGCATTAAATTCATTATTTAATGCTCTTCATCTGCATAAGCAGCTATTCACATTTATACCAAAGATTTATTAAAGGTAATTGAAAACTGTTACAAAGTTCTGTAAATTTCTTTTCTTAATCAGAGTCATCATGTCCTTGGAAAGGAAAATACAGAATAATGGTTACAGATTAAATAAAGAAAAAATAAAGTAAAAATATATCATGTCTGTCTTTCTTCCAGAGTTCAGCATTGGTTTGTTTAAGATTAGATTAAATTATTGTATGTGATAATTTCAGTAGGCTGAGAATTGAAAAGTTTATAGGTGTGCCAGGAAAAGGAGCAACTTCTGGCATAGCTTTGGGTTTGATGAAGCTCCTGTTCACTGCTCCTGTGGTGCAGTTTATGATACAATTCTTTGGGATTTCAAAGCTGAAGATATGTAAAAATGGTGATATTTCTCACTAAACATTGAAAAAAGACAAACCAACCATCAGTGGGTAGGTATGAGGGCAAAACCAAATATTCTGTCCATCTTTACTGCTGGTGTGGAAGAGGTTGCTGATTCTGGTAAAAGAGAGGAGAGTTGGGTGGAATGCATTCCAGTGTGAGCCATGGGCAGGTTGTGCAGGGCTTTCCAAAACACAGCAGGCAAGGGGCTCGGGTCTTCCCTGCTTGGGCTCTTCCAAACAAACTTCCTTTGCACCTGTCCTTCAGTTACGTTTGGAATTTGCTACCTTGTTGCTCCCTGTACTGATAGATTCCATGTAAATGGATTTGCTTTTGAAGCACCAGTTGAAAATCTGTTGATTTTGTGCTGTAGTAATTAGTAATAAGCTATTATCCTGATTTTTATGGGTTAGGGATGTTTGAAAGTCATCAGTATCCAAAGAGACAGTTCTGGATGTGCATGGATGTGATGCAGCACTAAAGTGACCTTCAGGCTCTGGGCTTTGCTAGTGATGCTTTAAGTGAATAGGACTTAATTTGGACTATTCTACTTCCATTTCTCCCTGTGG
Source organism: Phainopepla nitens (assembly GCA_013400175.1). Lineage (NCBI taxonomy): Eukaryota > Metazoa > Chordata > Aves > Passeriformes > Bombycillidae > Phainopepla > Phainopepla nitens. Next base: position 739,916 of record VXBQ01010779.1, read on the forward strand.
CATGAAAGATGTGGAGTAATTTCAGCAGGAAATGTATTTCTCAGGGCTTATTGTGTGAAGAGAGTGACTTTTTGATGAAAGTGCATTTAAATAGAGATTATATTTGATTTAAAACTACTACCATCAGAATTCTTCTGCATTTTATTATGAATATCTAGTGAAAGCTGTCTAGTTTCTTGGTAGGAAATTTAAAAGATATTAATTTTGGTAAAACTTTTTGTAAGTCTTTGTGCTTAAACAATTGTATCTCTTTAAAAAAAAAAATCACTTATATTGATGTGGATATGGTATAAATCTAGCTCATTCCTTATCAAATTCTTGGCGGTTCTTTTATTAGTCTTTTGTCCTGTTCTTCTTTGACCCTATGTTCCCAAATGGAGTTCAAGATTTTTTTAAATAAACTTATGAAATCTGATTACTTCAAGCTAGGAAGCGTATCTCTTAAAGTAATACATGTTCTGTTTCTGTCCTTTACTATGGGCGAAGAAACACCATATATTTGTTAAAAGAAAAGCTTTGGGTTCCCATCACATTTCAGTTCTCACATGGCTGTGTGACCTTGGGCATTGTTTGTGGTGCCTGTCCCTCATTGCCTTGTTCTGTGAAAGTAGAGATGCTGATGATGCTGATGATGCTGATGATGCTGATGATGCTGCTGATGATGATGATGTGTAGGGACCTCCTGGCAGTGCTCTGAAGCTCAGTTCCTGGCTGTTCTGTTGGGCACTGCAGGCATTTCTACACTTTCATGCATATTATGACTGTACATAATATATTTTAGCATAGATGAGGTATGTATCTATATCTGGTGTGTATCAGCAGGTTTCACCACAATCCTGTATAATTATAGTTCACCAATGAGGCATCTTTTGACACTACTGAAATTTTTGTTTTCTTTTGTGATTATAGTAGAATAAAGGTGTAAGGAGTAGGAGCAAATTCTTTTTCTTAACTCCACAGGTGTTTTGACTCAGAACACTTATTTCTGTGGAAAATTTTCATGTTTAAGTCTTTATGGGGTCAAGTGATTGTGGAAGAAAACTGAGAATCAGATGAGCTGCAGCCCTAAGAAAATGTTCATCTTGTCTGTTAAATATTTATAGGTCATGCTCTTCCTTGTCTAAGCCAATTAAAGAAAACACAATGTTTTGCAACTGATTCCTGTTGTGTTTCTTTGAAATATACTAATTTCCTTTGGTACAATATAGATGAAAATTTATTTGCTTGTAAACAGACATAAGACAGTTTCTAACTTAAGCACTGGAAATTTATTCTTATAAAAGATAGCTTTGTTTGTTAATAGAGAGCATCCGCATTACACTGGTTTTTGTTTGCTTTTATTAAATGTGATATGTGATACAAAAAAATTTAAATATTCCAGAGTTTAAACTCTTGAACACTCACCTCTTGAAATTGTTTCCACTTTTAATGTCTCAAATCAAACGTATAGAGACAAGCTATTAGACTATGAATATATTCATTCATCACAGTAAATCAGGTCAGCATGGTGGCTTATAAAAGATCTTCATCTATATTGGTATCTTCAGGGTCAAATAGTCATATTGCTTCTTACTTTGAATTGTTGCTACTGGCTATATGCTCTACTACAGACCCCAATAGAGGGGGGGATTGGTGATTGTATTGAGGGGGATTATTAAGGATTTAAAAAAATGTACTTTTGCATTTTAAACTAAGATTTATATTGACTGCAATGGTTAGATGTTTTGTATAGTGCAACAATAAAATTTGTTTGGAGATGTAAAACAGTTTATGTAATTGATGTATGCCATGGGTTTGTGTATGTTCTACGAAGGCAGTGTAAGCTAAAGGCAGTAGCCTTGTGCTGTTGGAAGGCAGCTAAATAATTGTTCTGAAATGTCAGTGGCTGTGACATTCTAAAAACTCTGACATTCTCTTGAGTGATGTCTATTTCATCTCAGATTCACAAAGATTAATTAATAATGCTGAGCAAGTGAAAGTTTTAATTTGAAGATAACATATGAGGTACAAGATATTAATTGCTCCAAAGATAACGTGCTAATTAAAAGGTTTATGCACAGTCATCTAAGGTTAACTGTGCATTGAAATACTTGGAATAGAAACCTAATTATAATCTCCCATCTGATTGCTGCATTTTCTGCACAGGTAGCATCTTTTGTGCTTTCTGATATGCTTTTCCTGGGGAAGAATTCTTTATGCAATGTTCCTTTTGCAGTGAAAGTAGTTCAGAAAATAAACAGGCATTGGATGCCAAGGATGTAGAGCAGTATAAATAGTTCTGTGTTGAGTATTAGTTCCAAATGCAGTTGGGAAGATTGTCTCCAAACAAATAAAGTTAGTTTTGAAGAGAAAGCACCAACTTCTCGCATCTTAAAACAAGGGAGTTGTTTTTACCTGTTAGAGTCTTCATATTTAGGTAGAGGAGTTTGTCTGGAGTCTGTCTCCTGGGCCAAGCTCTGTCTCATTCTCTTAGCAAAAAAAGGAAGCAGAAAAATGCAACTCCTGTGGCTCTCCTATGATTTATTCTGTTGCAGTGCAATTTTCCAGCACAGCAGTTTCTACGGTTCCTTCCTCTGTCCTCTGCAACCTTTTGGAAGTTTCAGTGTCACCTTACCCAGCTCACAGGAGAGAAGGGAAAGCTCCTGGCCTGGCAAGCTTTGGTGTTCATCTGCAGGAACGTGGCACGTTGGAGCTGGTCCTGGCTCGAGGAGAGTCCCTTGTGCCAGCAGTGTGTAAATAGATAACACATGTCGTGCAAGTGTCATGGCTTAAGTACTTTATCTTACACTGAACGTGCATGACTTCTTATGTGTTCTCCTTGCAGGGCTATGCAGTGGAAATAGATCTTCCTGTTCTTCCTAGATTAAAATAAAGCCAGCAACTTCACAGCAGAATAGAACTAAGTGGTAGTGAATTGAGTTTGGAATTCTTACCTGCATGAAGTAATGGCTCTGGACATTGCCTGTGATCTCACACCAGTGTTAACATTCATTCTTTGTTGGCTCGAAGGGAGCAGCCATTCTTAAGCTCTATAAACTATTTATTACATTCACTAACTCAAAGTGCAGCGGTAGTATCACTTTTATTTTAAATCATCAAGTTGAATAATGGAAAAAAAGTCTCTGTTCAAGAGAATAAAGCAAATATTTAAAGAACATAAATCTTAAGTCTTGGCTTTCTCCAGTGCTATCATAGGCAGCAGCAGCAGTTGCTGCTCAATGCACATAAATATATATATATATATACTAGGGAAAAAAAAAGAAATCTTAACTGAGTCAGACAGATGAGTTACCACAATAAAATCCATCAGTTGCTTCTTATGAGTGTTGATTCTGTAGGGCAAGGACTAATTAACCAAATAATTTTTCTGCCATCTAGAAACCTAAATGGTTTAGAAGTTTATATCCTAGCATGTTGGACTGAGTTCTACAGAGAAATAGTCTTAATCCAAAAGTATGAGCTTTAAAATTCTCTGTTTCAGTGTTCTTTTTCGTTCAATCTGTAGGAACCTTTAATTTTTCTCAGAAGTCTTTATAGTTAAAAACTAAGTTCCTGTGTTCTACAGGTAGCCAGCAATGCCACTATTTATCCTTATCCTTAGAGATTTTGGTGCTTTTGGCTAAATCCCCTTGCCTTTGGAACAATGCTCCTTTAAGTTTTCCTACTTATATTTTAGCATTACCTGAAACCTGTGCCCTGTGATGTTAGAAATGTTACTGTTTTCATTAATTGCTCAGGGCCAAGAGTTACAGAGAACTTAAGTAACTTGATCAAGGTCATGCAGACTCCGGTGGCAGAACCAGGAACTGTACATGTATTTCCTTAGCTGTAATTCCATCCCTCCTCTCCTAGTGAGTGTTTCTTAGCAAGATGTAGAAATCTAAAGGTAACTCCATTGAGACTGTTAAATGTGTATCAGTGGCTTCCAGGGAAGAAATTAAAAAGCAGCCTTAGACTGTAATCAGTAAAAGTCCCCAGGCTGGTTACAGTTCCCTGAGCTCAGGAGATTGCACTGTGGTGTTAAAACAATTTCCCCCTGTCCCATGGCACAGGGTGGGGTTTTGCTGGGTTACCCCATTTGTGTCTCTGAAGCCTCTCTAACTCTTCAGGGAATCGTGTTGAAGAAATAAATAAAAGAATCTGTGTTCCAAGAGTAGTAATTCCAAATCAATCCTCACAGATGTGAGAGTACTTCTTGCACCAGAAAAATTAAAAATTCACAGGAATATGTTCCTATTGGTTATTGCTCAGGGATAGAAACACTTTCAGATATGATTTTAGATTAAATGGCACTTAACGTTGTTTAAAGTGAAAAAAGCTCAAAATGTACATACATAGACATACAGATTCAACTTAGCAAAGTTATGTAGGGTTTCTCATAGGGTATTCACACTTTCAGTGAAGTGCATTTACTTGGACTGGACATTGTTTAGGTGCTCTTAATATTCTTTTTTTCCTTCTACTTTCAAGAACAGACCTTAGCATCTAATAAGTTGCAAATTAATTTCCTCCAAAATAAAAAGAGAGCTGAACTGTCAGCTTTTTAAGCAGTAAAAGACAAAAAATATTACCCTTGGAAAATAAAATTTTTAGTGTATGGTGGTTTTTCTTACATAGACTTCAAAATACACTAAGCTCTATTAGAAAAGGTAATGTTCATGAATGTTTGCTTGAAAAAATACTGAGGTGTGTGTTGTACTTCGCATTGCATTAAATTGATTTCTTGGCATTCAAAATACCACTTTTTTTCAAAGCAGCTTATTTGTAGCATCTGGATTTTTTAAAATAATCCATAAGTCAATGACATCTTGGGCCTTTTCAACCTGCAAATTGTCTGGATAACAAAAGTTTTATGTGGTTGGTGCTTCAGTTCGCCAAATGCCTTAATTTTCCATCACTCACATTGATTGTTTTTTTTTGTGTGTGTGTGTTTTGTTTTTTTTTTTTAACAGAGTGGTTCCAAGTAAGAAAGATGCTCTTCTGTAGAAGTACTTACCATCTTTGCTACAGAAATGAGTGTAATGACTTTTGGAACAGAATGCTGAAAGTGCTTATTTGAGTGGAATGGGTTGAATTGTCCTATCCCATTGAACAAGTGTGATGGTGAACACATTGTCACCAATTGTGGAGTGACAAATTCCAGTCTTTGAAAATAGAGCCTTTAAGGCAGTTTACTTGATTGTGGTAACAGCAGAAGTTGAGACAGTTACTTAATGGCTCAGTCTTTATGTATTTCACAGAGGTTATTATTTTGGAGTCATTATCCCAGAGATCCTTATTTCATTGTAGCTGAGGTTCACATTGGGGAGTCTGGGAGATGATGCTTCAAGGAGTTGCTGTCTTGGCAAGTCATAAACAGGTGTTTTGGTTCAAAGCTGGCAGTTGTGCTGCATGAAGACACCAGTCCAATTCTCTGTTAACAGAATATGCAAGGGTCAAAGGACCTTTCCTAGCAGTTTTTGATCAGCTCCCTCTAAAAGGAAGTGCTGTTATGAGTATTACTGAAAACAGTATGTCAGTGACAGCCCTGGAAATGATCACCAGCAGCTCCTAGCACAGCATGTCATGTCAAAAATATTCTACAGCCAGTGTAGAAAGTGTTAGGTAGAAAAAAAATCTATCTGAGAACAGTTTAAACAAGTTGTAACAAGAGCTAAGGCAGATTAAGCTACTACAATAAATGAGGAAGAGATGCTCAATGAAATTATATCCTGAGGACAACTTGCTTCAGATGCTAATATATTACTGGCTCTGAAGGGAAGCAGTGTGGGCTTTTTTTAATTTTGTTTAAGTGTAATAAACATTTGGCTTAACTAACTGGTTAGGCGATTCAGGGCTGATTATTGGGGAGGAAAAAAAAGGAACATGAATTTTTAAGTGTCGTTGTTAGAACTCAGCTGTGTAGGCAGAAGATGGGCACCTGGAACAACATCATTGCCACTCTTGGGGAGGGCAGCAATGCCTGCCTGCAAGCAGTTGAAATAGTGGACAAACAATTGTCAAAATCTGGGCTTCCCTAAGCCATATCTGTGAATGAGACTGATGCAGATGGGCTGAATTCACTCTTCCTTTGTAGCCCAGGTTGTTCCAAGCATACTGAACATAACTTGGAAAGAATCCTTTCCTTTGCAGGAACTGGAAACATGCTAGGTATAGCTTTCATGAAAGTCAACGACTTTCTAGGCACAATGCTATGAAAGTGCCTAAATTTTGAATGTGTCCAGTGAAGTCTTTCCTTGCAAGCTTTTTTTATTGATGCACATTTCATAACTGATTGGATTCAGTGTCATAATGCAGTATCACCGTATTTGTTAAAAGAGTCGATGTGTGAAAGGCCAGTTTTGAAGAAGGGAAGGCTGTTGCTGTGCATACATAATGGTTTGAAAGTCCAAGACTGCATCCTATGTGCAGTTTGTTCTGACAGAGGTTAGTATTCGCTAGGTGATTAGTCTGCCTTCTCTCTTGACTGTGCTACTTTTTCCTTCTAATGTTATAGTTACTATTAAATGCTCTCCTAATGACCACTTCTGATGCCCTGCTAGCATAGCAAGCAGCTCTATAGTCCACTTTAGGTATAAATGAGTTTTCTGTGTTTTTTCTCCTTGATGTCAGCTCATGCATTGTAATGATAAAGAGGAAGAGAAAAGCCATGACAGCTTAAGTTTTCTACTACTTTCTACTGAATAGTGGTTGAAACATTTTAGAGAAGAGACAAGAAAACTTATTCCTTTATTTGTACTTGATTTTTCTGTTGGAATAGCTGTATTGGAAGGGGACTTCAAAGGTCTTAATTTTAATGTCTTCTCCAACAGTAAGAATTTATCTCTTTGAATTTTGTGGAATTATTGTAATAACATCACTCCTTGTCTAAAATTTCAGATTTTTGCTATTGTTATAACCTCTGCTAATGAAACTGTCCATTAAAGTGTCACAAATATTTTAAATGCATATTCATGCTATGCTTGAAATCCTGCACATCATTTTCTTAACTAAGCCACTAGCCTTGAAATATACGGTTACTTTGCAAATCTTCACTTCAGCAATTTGTACATGTCAAATTTAACCACTGCACATTATCTAGGAGTAATAAAACCGTCTGAGTTTAGTGCTGTCTGTACACACAGCTCTCAGTATCTCTTTTGACATTTGATAGCAATCATGCTGCTAGATATGTTTTTCAGTGTATAAAGAAGAACACAGGTCACCTATTCTAATCATGGCTTCTCAGAACACAAATCCATTAACCTGTAGTGATAACCCTGCTGCAAAGACTTGACACAAACAATGCTGCACTGTGAATGATAGAGTTCATGACTGAGCTGCATTTGAAGGGGCATTTTGAATAAAGTTAAGAAAGTAGCTTAGAAAAAAGTTAATGAAATTTAAGATGAGTTGCCTGTGGTCAAGGCACGACTGCTTACTGAAGTTTCCACTCAGTGAAAGACTAATTCCAACTAGAATATTGTGCTAATATGTTCAGCCTAACACAATGTAGAATACTTTTACTTCATTTTTTGAAGGTCTTTAGCAAATACTTTTGCAGGTTGCTTCAGTGTCACTCAGTCTTGAAGAACTGAAGAGCCTCTTCATCACCAAGAGCCAGGGAATAATTCTGGCATGACAGATGATGGTGTTGGTAAAGCTGACATTATCATAGCACATTCTCATCACTTTGCAGGAGACATTCCTCAGCACACATCAGCTATAGATGAAAATATGCTTCACTTCTTTGACTCTTGTTCTTGGAATATCTGTGGTTTGCTTGGTTTTTTTCCCTCTCAACTCCAACAGATAGGAATTCTCCCTATGTATATATATGTCTTCTTGAAAACAGATTAATTAATTGTTTTTTCCTTAGGTCTTCAGAGACCTAAGAAGGTAGTTTCCCTGGCATACCTTAGACTTTCATGTATGTTGTATCTCTTGCTATACATGGGATCATCTTGAGAGCTGTGTTGAGATCTCTCTCATTTTGGTTTTTGTTAGCAAGTTCTTTGAAAACTGTCGCAGGCCTGTCTTTTACCTTGCATTGTGTTTTGATTTTTATAGCTCTCAACCTTGGCAAAACAATTTTTTCATTCTTGTTACTACCAAGCCCCCTTCAGGAACTGATTACAGTAAAATATTGAGAAGTCATTGTCACCCTGTAAACAGAGACTCCATTTAGAGCAGTTTGTTTCATTATTAACTTGATATTAATCTTTTGGAGGTAATCGCCTCAGACAAAGAGAAGTGACAGATAATGGAATTGTGGGTGATTTTGAGGACCATTGGATCTACAAGCTCATCTTTCCCCATTGCTTTGTGTTGAGAATCAGCTCTCTGCAGCAGTCATAGACTGACCCACTTGTGAAAACCTCCTGTGAAGATCTCTGTCATCACAGAGACATTTGGTCATTCTTGAGAATAATCTGTTCATTCAGAGAAAATGACGAAGGCCAGGTCATCAGTGAAGGAAATGTGACAAACTTTGAGCTTGGAATTGATGCAGAACAACTGAGATCCTCAGCGTCTCAGACAGAGCCCATCCCATTATTTTCTTTCCACAGAGAGGCTCAGTGTGTGTTGATAAACACATTTGCAGTCACAGATGATAAGGCAGGTAATACCAATACAATGTAATACTGGCTCAGGTGAAACCTCATGCCACTGATGGCTTTCTTGTGAATTGTCTGTGTCTCAGAAAAGCCTGGTGAAATTCTTGCCAGGGATCATTGTGCAACTGCTCTAATGCTGATGTAGGAACATGTAATAGTGATTAAAATGAAGCTGAGATCAACATTCCAGCTTAGACTCAAGCATTCCTTGTATTGTGCATCGCAGCACAACACTTTATCAGCAATTACTTATTACCTGTAATGTGTTCTGTGGTCAGAAGATAAATGTACCTACCACAGATACACCTATTTGAGGTCTTGATTTTAAATGGAACATCTTTCAGTAGTTTTTCTTGTCCAAAGTTTTGGCAGTTTTTTCAGGTTCTCAGCAAAGTTTTTGATACTTGCAGAACCCATTGAAATTATGACAGAGAATAAGATATTTGATTACTTTTAAAAAGAAAAGTAAAAATTGTAGTGGTGTAAATCCAGCTTAGCATGACTGAAATACCTGTCCATGAAAGCACTCTATTTGGTTTATATAAAAGTCATGTCCGTTCATGTTTTGGTGATCACAGTGAAATCCATCTCAGCCTGTATCAGGAGTACCTATCTTCTGTTTGATTCTGCAGTCTATACTTGAATTCAGCAATGTTTTCCTGGATAAGTAAGTCCATGGTGTGCTTAGGAGCTGCATGGAACCACTCATGTAAGACCTGATCAACATGAAAAAAGGTTGAAGAACTTACTGCCTAAAAGAAATCTATGTGGATATATTTTAATTGCTACATTACCATGACAGTCTAAAATATTTATAATTCTAAAGACTTCTTTGAAACAAGAAAGATAAGCCGCTTGTATGCAATAGAAAAGAGTCAATACATCAGATGCTTGTCAGATAAACATTGCAGAGCTACCCTAATGAAGGTATTGCAATTTCATGAATGTCTAAGATAGTTTTAATGTCAAAAACTTAATGCCTTTTGATGCTTTTAGCCTTTCTGATTTCCCTAAGTGATCATAAAGTTACAAAGTTTTTCGAGGAAGTTGCTAAAAATCCTGTTAGAAGCTTTTTATTACACTGGCAAATTCATGTTGAATTGGCATTCATTTTCACTATTACAGAATAATCAAATTTGTGCTGTTAATATTGAAAAAGGAAATAACGAGGATGTAATGTAACTGCTAATGTGATGAAGCATTCTTACTCTGCTGGGTAAAGGTTGCTCTGGCTGCCTGTTCCAGCTTTCTCCAAGCAGTGATGGCGGGAGGAAGTGGAGTGCGTTCTGTTTGTGGCATGAGGTTACACACATTCTAATTTCAACATGTAATTGTGTTTTGATGGCTGAAAGGGTGATGGCTTTGCCCACTTGTGCTTCTAGCCAGGCTGTGGTTTGGTTCTGGGCTGTAAGGACACAACTGCCATGCTGTTCCTGCCAGCACACATTCGGAGCTGCGATCTCCTGCTTCCGTTGTGACAAGCAGCTCATGGCTCTCTCTCCAGAAGAAATGGCTTATATATTCTTTTATGTTCATCTGAGGTTTTTTCCAAAGGAAGTAAAGCTTTTAGAGTGCGTTGTTAAAAACTGCAAGCAGCCCCCTAAAGGTTCAAATCTGACAGGGATGTTAGGAGGCAGGTCAAGTGACTGCTTAATGAAGATGAATGGAGAAAATTGTTGGTACAAGAATCACGTGGTGGGCGCTTAGCCCAGGTTGCTGAAAGTGTGATGGAATCTCACAGCTTCATTTATCAGTGTCATATTTGGGCTAAAAGTGAGCAGTATTGTTCTCATTTCTTCCAGATGGATAGGTCAACTTTAATATTTATTGCTCTTGTAGAACATTTGTTTGATGTATTTCTATTAGCTAGGCAATAATAGAAAAGCAGTGGAGAGAAACATAAAACAGCTCCCTTCCTCTTCAGCTGAAATATGGCATACCCTAATGTGTAAATATTTCTGAGACTGCCACAGATTTTTTGAAATTTTTATTTATTTGATGGCATGATCATATATATTGAGAAATTTTTTAAAAATAATAGAAAAAAACACATTGAGGAAATACAAAATATTAGACTTTTGGTTGTGACTGTTAATCTTTTAACTTTCTGTGAGCTTATAGAGCCTTTCAGGAGAGGCTTTTGCTTAAGAATGTCAATGAGGGGGAGAGAGAAAGCACAATAACACTGTATTTGAAGGACTGTTGTAAGTCTGGAAGTATTCTAGCAAAATCAGCTTAAAATATTTGATTTTTAAAATGGAATATAAGATGTTTATTTCTGTCTTTTTTTCTTGATTTCTGTTGTCGCTAATTACTTTCTCTATGATGGGAAAAGGCTACTTAGTCTGGGTTGGTGTAGAATTTAAATTAAATAAGGGATTTAACCATTACAAAATGGTGGCTTGTAGCTGATTGTGGTACCCTGTGGTTACTGCTTATGAACTGATTTTTTTTTCCATTTATAGGAATCGGGTTCAAGGTGTTTGACATATATTATTTTATACTGTGGAAGGAAACTTAGCTGTTTGTGAAGCAGGTGTTGTGTTAAGTGCAGTGCAAACATCCTAGCCATATGTTTCTATAATTTAAATTAATTTGGTACAGTCATACTGTTAATCTTTAGTGACTTGTTGATTGGCGTTTTGCAGACATATTTCTGGAAGGCACCCAATACCATTTTCTGTAGCCTTTCTGGCAGTAGCAGAGAGTAACATTTCCACAAATTGGAATCTTGTACAGCTCTGGGAAAGAAGCCAAGATTTAAATTAGACAATAACCTCTGCTCTGTATATAGCTTCTATTCTTCAGCTGTAGGGAAAGAGATTTGTTTAATACAGTCAGCTCTGTAGCATATAATAGACTGATATATGAGTCACTCCTTGGCAATATGTGTTTCTTAAATTTATATAAATTGAACAACTAGTTGGTAATGTACTTAGTTACAGTTGTGCAAACAAAAACTATTAGCAGAGCTGAAGAGATCTAGAAAAAATCGTGTTTGCTTGGTATTTGCTAAGGATTCTGCAGAACTGCTGGATTTTAGAACAATCCTTCTCTTCAGATGCAGACGATACAATTTCATAATCATGAGTATTCTTTGAGCTTTGGAAAATCAATAATAAAGCTAATAAAAATAAAGCTTTTATATCAGAGTTTAATATTTTTTATGTTTTGTATGTGGACATGTGTTCCTTAAAAATGAAACTTAGCATCAGTCTGTTACGGCTACATAATTACATTGCAGCTCTTTTTGTTTTGCCCTTGTATATTTTTTTCTCTCTTCATGTAAAAATCTGTTGCTGTCAATTGATACCTGTGAATGCAAAGAATTCTTTTCTTTCCAAACAGCAAGAATCTTTTCTTAAAAGGAGAGCTCTTTACACCATTCAGTTCATGTTTATTTAAAAGCTTAAAATCTTTAGAGCAAATCTCACTTTTTGTCCAACAGAAAATTGATTTTGCTAACAAAAGTGGTGTGGGCCTGAAAGAGAATATTCAGAAATATGCAAATAAGTACAGATAGAAATCTGTGTGAGCAGCTGAACAAAGCAATCAAATTTTCCTCATTGAAAGTTTATTTAGCTCCGCTGTGAACATTTTTGAACAAAACTATAAACTACTGTTAGTGAAATACTTATTTTTATAGGAAAAAGGGGCATTATTTTTAAGCAGAACTATTTTTAATACTCTACAATTTTTCTGCCTGGTCTTACATTTGCAAAATAAAGCACATTGTAAACATTGAACAATACACAGATATATTTCCTAACAGTTTGTAGTATGATGCATATTCTGGGTGGGTTCCAAGCAGTAGTTAGTATAAATGATATGCCAATCAAAATTATTTTTGCAACTATAACCTGTTATAATGCAGTCTATTATCTGAAACCTCAACTTGATATAAGCCAGATCTCTTTTCTTAAGCTTTAACTGTTACATGAATAATTTCCCTTGTCCTGAACTAATCCTGCTTCTGTCCTATAAGCTTCTTGCTAGTGCATGACAGCAACGTGTAATTTATCTAGAGGTTATATAAATCTTAATAATCACTGCTTCCATTAGGTCATGTGCATTTCTTTTTCCTTAGTCAGGGCTCAGTTGTACACAGAATTTTTTATGTACTTCAGTAAGTCAGATTTGTACATGTCCAGCATATCCATTCCGGGCCATCTCACTAATGATTCAGCTTTGGTTCAGCTTTTTAAAAAACATTCCATGATGGCAGTGAGATTAATACTTAAAATTTTACCATTTCTATTGGTGAATAAATGTGTGGTTTCGCAGTGAGCCAAGTTTGTCTCTGTTGGTAAAGTGTTCCTTCATCTTCTCTTTATTCTGTTCCAGGTGAAAAAGAATCTTTAATTGCATTTACCTCCCCCAATTCTGTGTTTCATTTTTTGCAATGGGACCTGAAATAAGTTGTATCAGCATAAGCGAAGGTGTACTGAATTATAGAGCAAATAGCTAAATAAGCAAGTGGATGGAGGTTTGAAGCATGATGCACGCTGAGGTAGTCTCTGGGACTTGAGGTCACTTAGCATCATTTCTGCTGGTGGCAGTGCTGACATCAGGAGTTTGAGTCACTGGAATGTCTTTTAGTTTGCTTCCCACTTGGTTACATGCTGCTGATGTAACCATTTCAATGTTACATGGCATATAACCTTTTTTTGGAAGCCGGAAATGCTGTGAAATCTCCTTCATTGTTGATGATGGTTATTCTAAATGTTGATGATTCTCTTTTGATGACCCAGGAATTTCTGGTGTGGGGAGTGTGTGAAATTGTCATTAAGATTTTGATAATAAAAAAAAATCTATTAATGAGGTTGAAGGGCTGTGATATTCTCAAACTGAACACAATTCCATATCTTTGAAGCAAACAGGGTTTACTGAGCCAGTAGCATGGGTTGTGCTTCTGAGGGGAGGAAGAGACTGGAAACAGGCCTGAATTTCTTTAAATGTGTGTTTATAAAGGAAAACACAGGAAGAGTGAACACTGTAGAAAAAGAATTTACAGTTGAGAATGGTGAAGGGTTTATACTCCTTAGCCCCTTTTCACACATGCATGGTGTAACAATATGGAAAAACTTTTTCCTTGTCTCACAAGATGGTATATTTATATGTTGACAGGAAAATTGATAAGTTTTTTATTTTTGTACAGTAGTTGTTTTAGCTACAGCTGATATTCCATTTAGTGGAATATGGCACACAACCAGCACCACCATCTGAATCAAATGGCGCAGCCTGATTTATGCTGGCAAATAACCCTTCAGTGTTTTTCTCCCTGGTAAATACCACAGCAGGTTGCTGTTTTTCCTAGGTAATTCTTATACCAATTATTGTTTGAATTTTGATTTGATGAGAGGTGTGAGGGTTTGGGGGTTTGGTGCATAAACAGAAGCAGAAGGATTTCTTATAATCAATGCTTTGTCTGTAAGATTGGATGAAGTTGAGGTTACAGCACTGAAGAGTTTCCTGTGCCCCTTGGAATCTGCCCTTGGTGGTTTCAGTGGTGCTGAGGAAGGTCCCATGTCGGAAGGGTCATCACAGTATATTACTCAGAATTTCCCATTGTATGAGATGGTGTATTGTGTGTATGTGAACTTGGACATGGACAACTGCCCCATGTCCTGAAAGGGAGAAACTGTAAGATTGTATGGGGGACAAAGGAAAGGAGACCTCTTCGCTCTAGACCTCTTTACTGGTGGGCTGGAATTATGAGATTAATTTAAATTTCATATTTACTGTTACCAGCTGTCCATTTTTTCAAAATAAGAAAAAAATGGCATTTATATGAAAGTGTGTGTAAAAATGTTGTGCTTTGGATTGTTACTAGGTGCTCTCAAAATCATGCTTTATAAGATATTACAGAATATTATAAATATTTTGCTTTAAAAATTTTGAAAATTTTTCCTTTCTATGTTAACTTTTCTTCAAAACTTATTTTAATCTCTCCTTGAACTCTTATGTGTTTCAGTTTATCTTTTCTTTATCTATCCCCTAAGCTAATTTTTATTATCCTGCTCTGATAATCATTGTCTTACTATACTTTTCTATGGGTTTTTTATTTCACCTTTTCTTTGCCTCCTTGTACCCAGCACTTGCAAAGCACTTCATACCACTTGTATATCTTTTTATTCTTCTTTAAACGATAGTATGTGTATTGTATTTGACAACTCACTTCTTCCATTAAAATACATTTATTGTTCTTCATCAGTTTTGAAAATACAGTTGAGCAACTTTGTTTTTATTAGCAGAGGAAATCTCTTTCACTGGAAAACTATAATTCCAGGGCAGATCAGGCAAGCAATTACATGTAAAACCATTAGTGTGAGGATGGTTTGGTTTGGGGATTTTCTCAATCTGCAATCACCAGACAATAAAATATTATCAGAAACTTTTCTAGATGCTCATACAAATGAAGAGAAAGCAATTATTTATAATACTTTTTGTTTTTAACTGACACATTAGTTATTTCCCCACCCTTTGTTAGTATTTCCCTCTTTTTGCTCTGTTCCTGCCTTCTCCGTTACATTAACAGTGTATGGGGTATCCCAATTCAGGTAGAAAAAGTGACTGAGAAACTTTATGGTAGAGCAAAATCACCCCAGTGTGGCAGGTGATGAAGCAACCAGTGAATGGATTTCCTGTGATTTGTTCTCACTGTGAACAGGCAGAGCAATTTGGATGTTGTGTGCTCCCTCGCATGGCTTTGCATCATTTCACTCATGAGAACTGGACATGTCATTTGAAGTTCTGAACCTTCACACAGCTTTGATATCACAGAAGCACAACATGTCTGTGGTGTAAAACTTGGCTAAAGTTATCGTGTGATCCAAAATATAATATAGTGATGAAACAGCTGTAGCCCTGGGTATTTGGGAAACAAAACCCTGAATATACAGGATTTTGTGGGAGTGCCCTGACTCCAGGACTCACTTCTAGCACCCAAAGTTTTCTGATCTCTGGGGAATTTTCCATTCTAAAAGTGGGATGGAATGGTAAGGTTCGAGATATAAAATAAAATTTAGAGAACTCCCAGGAGGTTGCAGCTAGTTGTAGCAGGCGTCTGCCTGCCAGAAGCATGTGGTTATGGTGCAAAGTATTACTTGGTTCTTTCAGGGTGGTTTCTGTATCAAAAATACTATCTCAGAGACACCCAAAGAAATGTCTTTGGTAGAGTTCAGGTCATGTTGTCAGCTGACAATGAAAATGAGTGCTACATATATATAAGCTTGTGACTTTTCTGATTTGACCTCCAGTTATCAACCTGGCTTGGAATTAGCAGATATCCCTATGAATATGTTGCATAGTTTCTAACATTCAGGCAAAGGAAGTTCATGAAGAGATGACACCTTTTATACAGCTACTGATGATGATTACAATTCATGCATCTACTTTGAATTCATGCTAAAGCTACATCTGATCATTTTAAATTCAACTAAGAAGTATTCAACTTCTTGCACATCTTTGATATGAATAGCATGAGACTGAATTACCTCAGTCCACTAAAGTAGGAGAATATATTCAGAGTGTGAGTTGTGAGCTGTGGAACAGCTTGGCAGCAGAAATGCCACTAGGATCTGGTGTCTCTCATACTTCAAGAAAAGAAATGCAAGAATTTGCATGTATCAAAGCTCGCGCTTGCTTATATCAAGGCATGAAGGGTAGTACTTGACTGTTCAAGTGAGCTTTTATTACCATTTTTCATTTTATATAAAAACTTTTAACCTTTTTTTCCTCTGGCATCTGAAAATTATGAGAAGGAATTACTGGTGTGCTTTTTAATATGCACTTAATTCTAGTACTAATAACTCATTAGTATTTTGACGTACCAATGCTGAAGAACCCCTGAAGACTTGAGAGGCCTGGTTTTACCATGGTGCCAGGCATTTCCTGCCCTGCATGTGTGAGATGCTTTATAGAGAATCTCCATATTTTAATGTCTGGATTTTCCTCATATGAAAGTTTGACTGAAACTTTATGCATTTCATTTGTCATAAATGGAATTTGCTGTGTACCCTTTGTGTGTCCTCAACTCTCAGCTGAACCTCAGGGGCTGCAATCAATATCAGCAGTAATTTCTGTGCCCACTTTCAAGAAGCAATACAGTGACCCAATTAAGTGAAGAAAATGCTATGCTTTAGTAATGGATGAAAATGCAATAAAAGTAGGTTACTCACCTACAAAATAAAGTTTCTGCTGCCCAAAATGTTGCCTTTAGGTTGGAATGAAACACTGGGAAGCTAAAGATAGATAAATTAAGCCTGATTAGTCTCTGTGGCATAAATTAGGAATACAAACCACCATGAGGGATTGTTCTTCTCTAAGATTTAATTCTCCTGTACTGTTATTTCAGAGCATTGCATCCAATTCCATCTTGCATGTTTAAATAAAGTCAGGTGGTGCTGAAGACTCTCCAGAGGCCTCCCTGCTGTGGGACCTGTAAACATGACCCAACTAAAAATAGTGGAGAAATCCTCCAGATTTCAGGTTGATGTGAAATAAAGAAACAGGAGGAAGGGATGTGTTATGTGCCTCTTTACAAAATGCATCTGTGATCTGTGTTATATGAACACATGCAAATTTTCCAAACTGAAAAAGTCATCACCTGAAGAACATTCAGGAGTTACTGACACCAGATCTGGCACTGGGGTTGGGGCATTTCTGGGTGGCTCTCCTCAGTTTCTCCTTGGGATATGTGTTAGTAAGAGCAGTTACACCCCACTGGCTGTCTTTGCAATAGACTTGCTTTGTACAGCCTTGCATATGGGGAAGTAGAGTTAATGGAGACTTTAAAAAAATGCTGTTTATCTATTTGGTTATGATTAGTGCATCTGAAGTGGAAAGTATTTAATTTCATTAAAAAATGCAGGAACTCATGGTATCAATATGGCTGAGAGTTGAGATATTTAAGGTTTTATGCATGTACTGATTTTAGACTGAAAGTATCTTGACTGATCCTCCATTATGATTATTATAAAATATCTGCATCTGCTTCACCCTTTCTCTATCAATTTTACATTTAAAACTTGACATAATTTGCTAGTGTAGTAGAGCTGATTCACAGTCTAGAATAGAATTTACAATTTTCACTGAAGTGAGTGAAATTTGATATAAGATTGTAAGAAAAGCTACTTACAGCCCCAATTGCAGTATAATCACATCACTTTAAATTTGTGTGTGAAAATGTTACAGAAATCTTGAATATAGTAATGTAAAAGTATTTATTTGGATCCTAAGTATAAAATGCTGTCATTATGCTCATAAATGCTTAGATAGTTTATAGAAAATAAACAGGGGGTAGACCTGATTAACAGCTTGATTATATGAATTTGATGCCTTGAAGAGGGAAGTGAAACAGAAATGTTCATATGGTAAAACCAGTCCTGTGTTTATGCATTTACCTCCTGAAAAAACCCAGCCAAACAAAGCTCTCCATAAGAACATCCCTTGCAGCAGTTGAGCTGCTGGGGGTAAACGGGAGCTCAGAGGTGTAGGAGGGGAGTTGAAGAAGGGCCCTTGACGCTGTCCTTGGTGCCTTAGGGCTGCTCCCTGTCAGGACCTCGCTGGCTCTCAGGTCCTGGTTGCTGGAGCACTCCTGTCCATGAGCTGGGTGTGAGGCAGTGGCACTGGCACGTCACCAGGGCTCCTGCCACAGCCTGTACGGGACTGGGGAACCAGATAGGAGGGGCAGCCCCAGCATCAGGTCCACAGACTTGTTTTGGGTCCTTTTTTCAAATTATTTGTGGGTGTGTTGGAGGCCATTTTGAGGAGCTGTTGATCTTCCATTTGGTAAATGTCATGGAGAAAAGAGACACTTCCTTCCAGGACCACAGAAAAGGCTTTAGCCTTGCGTCATTCTCTAGAGCAGCTGTGTAAAAAGAGCATATTGTAACCGCCATATGTCCTTGGATGTCATCAGAAATTATATCTTATGTAGAATTTCAGCTGTTTAGGGTCACGTAAAATACATGCATCAGATGGGTGACATGAAAGCTGCATGTGTGAGAAGTCCTTTGCTCATGTGGAATCAAAATTGCCACAAAGTTGTAGAAAAATACGTACAAACAGGAGCAATATAAGTAAGTTCTTTTTGCATTTTAGCAATATTTTCCTTCTATGACATTTATGCCTAATCTGGTTTATTGTAGCAACAAGTATGTGCTCATGAGAGTGGCTGGGAAAATAATTTTGTAGGTCATCACTGCAAACACATCTAGGTTAGATAGCAAAGCAAGAAAACATGTTCTTTAAACATTCATATGTTTTTAAACAAAGACTTAAACTACAGTGGCCTCTCCTTGGCTTTATAACTGAATATCTTAACATCTGGTATCTTTCTGTGTATCAAGCTTCAGGCAACAACAGGGTGTGATGATAGGGAATGTACTTCAGAACTATGGGAAGTAACATCTGTAGATCTTGTAAGGTCTTTTTAATGTGAAACTCAGTGGGTTGGTCTAAGTTTGATACTTGTATTAGCCTTGTACAGAGGAGAAGTAGTCATAGCATTTGTAGGAAGACCCAGAGATATACCCAGAATATATGTTTGAGTGTCCATTTTATTACCTTTGAAGGCACAGCTCCACAGATTGTGGACAGACATTCTTGTCTACAAAGAGTCAAAATAGTAAATTGAAACTCTTTGAACATGTAGCAGCAAAATTGTTGGTATGTTTGTCTTGGGGAACACTTTCAAGATTCAATTTCAAGATTAAGGTGTTTTATAACACCCTAATCTTGTATAAATATTAGGACCAGGACTGCTCTTTGAACCACCTTTTAATATGTATACATTTAAATATGGAATAAGTAGCATTAAAAGTCTGGCATATATTGAATTGCCTTGACTGTCAGTCAGCAGAATAATACTGTGCATATTCATACAAAGTTACTTCTTTCATATAAAAACATTTATAGAATGTGTCCTTCTTAAGAGATCTGAAAATGTCTAACATGAGACCATTAAATATTCCTTTCATTACTGTTCCTAAGACTTGTTCAGTATCACACGTTGCAAAATATCATTCAGTTACAGCTTTTGGCTGTGGAATTCACTGAAGGAGCTCATATTAAAGCATTTGGCTGGAATCACAGAGATTAAGTCAGTGCTTTTTATTGTTATTGTCAAAGTTTTTATTTGCTGGCTGAAAGCTTTTAAAGTAACTTCAAGTGTTTGCATTCTAATTGCTTTCCAAAAATTTTAAATCTGTACTATCTGCAAACAGTGTGTCTGATGGATATTGAGGCTGTATGAATAAAATATAAATATCTATTTTTCTTTTGGATCTTACTTGCGTATTTGATCTCACTGAGAATTTTTTTGGCTCTAAGAGAGTTAGAGAATGTGTATGTGCACATATATATACAGGCATAGCCTCACTTCTATAAGGATATATATAACAATAAGTATGGCAGATGTTTGAGACTCAAAAATTGGAATCTAAATGGCCCCCTGAATTAAAAGATTTAAGATTTTAAATATCAAAAGACAGTCATATGTATGATTCTACACATATTTATGAACAGATTCAATAATTAATGAACCACTAATGAGATTATTCATTTGCCTAAAATTCAGGATTGAGAATGGGACAGCAAAGATGGGTTGGGTATTTCATACCTTGAAGTTTTGTGCTCCTGCTGTTGGCTTGTTGATCATCAGCAATGTGGTTGTAAGCAAATGCAGCTTTCTGGCATGAAATCCCCTGTAGAAACTCCTTTGGTTTGCCACAGGGCCTGCACTCCCTCCAGGTCATTACAGGATCCTGATTATGGTGTGATAGAGAATCCTGATGGGGAGAAATGGAGAGAAGAAACTGCTGTGTAGCAGGTTCTGGTGGCCAAAGTCACCAAGGCTGACTTTTCCTGGGTGGCTTTTCACAAGTCCATGAAGACAGGTCCTAGCAGATTTGTAGGCAAAACCTAGCTGGAAATGAACCCTCTTCCAGAAAACATGAACTACTGGAAATAAGAAAACACTGTAATTTGTCTCAGAAAGTGGATTGTTACTGTACTAGTCTATAAAAGTCACTAATCTTAAATTTGTTCTAAAATTATGAACAGAAAGTCCCAAGTATAAATGTGGCATATATAGTACATGTTACCTGGTGGTCCAGTATTTAGTGAAAGTGTTACAAAATGCTGTCTTTTGCTGACAGAAGCATTGTCTCTGTGCACATGCCCCTACCCTTGTGCACACACACACAGAGCAGTTTGCCCTTAGATGGATCTGGGGTACCTTATGTGCTGACTGACATGTGCTTGGAGGCTGACCCAAATGTCTTCTGCCTGCATCTCCATCTCCTTTTTGCTCAGTGTCTCAACCCATAACCTTCTGGAGCTGCCTGTTGTCTGTGGTGAACAATACTTCTGGTGCTGGGCAACACATACCTTCCAAAACATTGGCATCCTACCAGGGGAGCGAGTCTCAAAATTTCTGTGGGTACTGATGCAGTGTCAAAATCAAGGCTACCATTTTGCATTCATCCTGAGATAAAATTTCTTCTTTGTTTGCAAGGTTTGAAACAATGCTTCATTCACTTACAGTGCTATGAATCCCTAACAAGGTTGCTGGTGTGGCACCTGCCAAACAACAATCTGCCTCATTGTTTCTAGCAGCCAAATCAAAATAGAATACTTATATTTTATAAAATAACATGGATACCATCTACCGCTTCTGAAGTACTGAAACTTCCATGAACGATTCTCTTCCAGGAAAGAATTCCCTGCTCCTCCTATGAACACATCATAACTTAGGAGTAAAGCCTCTACAGAGATAAGCTGGATATCCATCTAGAACAGAAAGGATTGGAGAATTCTTGTATGTGTTTTTATGTCCACTGAAAAAAAAAATTGTGTTTTCTGATGAGAACCCCCCAGTATTTAATTTAATGCATCTGGTGAGGACACTGCTGTTCATAGACGGTGATAATTATTACTATTTAAAAAAAAAAAAGAGAAAAAGTCCCCTGTCCCAGCCCTCCTCCCACTCCTTCTACTTCTGTTGCCGGAATAATTTTAGTGTATATTGTTTTGTTTGGAATAATCGGGCTGAAGTAGCATTAGTCCAGCTTCTCATCTTTTAATTACAGACAGTTTATTGTCTATGCTGTCCCACTTTCTGCATGGTTCCCCACCAGCCAGCTAGACTTAGCAATCTCCATTAATTTAATTTGGCATTTCATTCAATCAGACAGGCTGTGAACATGATGAATTTTTTTTTTTTAAATAACACAATGCTCATTCTTAATTGATGTCCTTATCAGACATTGTATTTGCCAGGGCTGTAATTATTGGTCAGGCAGCAAAATCAAATCTGCCCAAATGCAGTGAAGATGTTCTTCAGTGAAATTATTAAGATACAGTACTTAGACCTGCAAAGTAATTTAGTTTTGGTCTGTAATTACATCTTTTGGGATTGTTATCTTTCATTTTACTCATAAGGGTAGTGTAACCTCAAAGGAATTAATTTGCCAAATATGAAGATAAAACTGAGATTCTTGCCATAATATATATTTGTGCTAGTTGATATTTCTCTATATGAAAACCACAAGTATGCTTACACCGTAAAAGAATGATTTTATTAATGGCTATATTTTAAAAAAGATAAGTTCTAATTTTACTGCAGAAATATGAGAAGTGTGATCATTTGAGGATGCCATATTCCATAAGCAGTAAATTGGCATCCAAAATAATAGAATTTGGATGTGTAACAGCCTAAAATATGTACACAAGTGGACATGTAGTGCTGTGACAGAACTGGTTTAGAGCTTGTTCTACAATCAGAATTTTGCCTAGAAATACTATCCTGACAAACTTTAAATGTGTATTTTGACTAAACATTAACTAATAATTATGAAAGGACTGCTAGTGTCATGACAATTAAGTCCGAATGCTGTTTTCCAGTAAGGGTTGGGATAAGGTTTTCTTTAATATACAAAAAAAAAAAAAAAAAAAGGAAGGAGTGGATTCTGTCATAACTATTAATTGTTTTATTTATTCTCAGATAGGTGATATATAGTCTTTGAGTATAGAATTGCAGTCATTCCTGTTAAGCCAAATTTAAAATTTTAAGTTGATGGACTGGCTATGAGTAGATGATAAAATGTATTTCATTCCTGTTCTGGATATATTTTAAGTTCTTCATTTGGGTCATTTATTCACATTTCATGGTTTTGTTGTCGTCCTGTGTTGGAACAATAACCTTTCCAATGGTGGTTCTTCCTTGAGGTTGCGCTATTAAACAGCAGTATTGTAAAAAGAAGTATTTGGCATATTTAACAAATTTGTCTACTGAATTAAATTTTCTTTTTGAGTGTAAAAATATTAGTATTTTAAGCATTCAGTTTTGTTCTGTTGAGATGCTCAGATAAAAGTCTGTGCTCCTTTATGTCTGTTTTTTAAGTAGCTTATGTATTTCTGTATTATTTGACCTCTTGAGGAAATGAATAGTTGGATGTGAGTTCTAACATTTTTCAGATTAGACTTGCACCACAAGTCAGTTGATTTAAAGACAGGTTGTAAAAAATACTAATGACTAAATATTATAAGTAAAATGATTTCTCCATTGAAATCAGTAGCAAAATTCTGCTTAACTTTTATAGGTTCAAAATGTTACTCTGTATATCCATAATTGTAACATCTTCAACTGTTATTTGCTTTAGTTTTGAAGCTTTTTTTTAAAACTATTATAGTTTTGTAGTGTAAAGTTCTCTTTTGCCTGTTTTATCTCTTGCTATGATGAGTCAATCACAGTTGCCAAAGAGCCCAGAGAGTGCTATGATGAGTCAATCACAGTTGCCAAAGAGCCCAGAGAGTGGCCACAATTCAACATTTGAGATTTTCTGAAGACTTTTTTAGTAGGAATTCTGACTCAATGGACATTTAATCACTGATTTTTATCCCAAGCTGCCAAGGATTTTCTGTGGTGTTCATCATAGCAGAATTCTGTCTTAAAACAAGTGCTCATTAGTCTCAGCTTTCATAACCAACCAATTTTTAAGCTCTGGTGAGTACAAAGGGTAGTTTGAAAACCCAAGTAGCATTGGCTGTGCCAGTTCCAAGTGGCTTATCCCTTGATTTACAAACAGATAGGCTAACATTTGGCCCCAAGGTTTGGTGTAAGAAAACACACACTTTGTAGAAGTGTGGCAGTGACACAGTTTTTATATTCCCAATGCTGGGCAGAGTTGATTTGGTCTTCATTAGGGCATGTGCTGAGGCAGGAGAGGGCATGAATTTCCCCTTTGCATTACAAATATACACCCTTGCCAGAGAAGCTGAGTAAGACCAGGTGTTTGGCTTCAGGTCTGGCAGTCAAAGGGAAGAGCAGAGTTTCAACCAGCTATTTTAGAATGACTGAGTTTTCTGGACATGCTTTTACACAAGGCATTAGTAAACCGAGCATCCAGTCTCATTCCAGTCTTCCTGTCTGTCCAGAGGGATTTCAGCAGGGCCACGATTCAGGTGCCCTTCCAACATTCAAGAGTAGGGGACTCAACTGCTGCAGTTTTAATGCAGTGATTTGCATGAAGAATGGAAGCTGTGATTCACAGCAAGTTCAGAAGAGGCTTTGTTTGTGTGCAGTTCATTTCCTGAAATGGGCAGATGCCTGTGGTTTCCATGGGTTGGTGGTGGCAGTCAGCTGGGTACTCCCACTTAATGTGTTCATCAAAACTGAAGAGACATTTTGAACTGAAACCAAAGGAAAAAAGTTGTAATGCAATGGTGTGTATTTCCAAAGGAAGCTGGAGACATTTTATTCTTTCCTAGTTACAGAGCAAGGGTGCTCTGAGTTCTTTAGATGAAAAAGTTTATGCAAAACCTTGCTAATTGCTCTGGCAAAGTTCTTTGCAAAGCATCCCAACACCATCCCAAAACAAAGAGACAGCTGGATTAGGTGCTGCATCTTACTCTTCTTTTGTCCTAGGGAAACCTGACAGGTGGGAGCTTCTGGGAGTCTGCCTGGGATGGCCAAATTGCTGGGTCTCCCCTTTAATTTGAATCCCTGCTGTCAACTGTACCAATGCTCTCAGCTGTTTATGAGGGGTCAGAGCGATGCATCCATAAGAAATTAAATGGAGAAAAATATTGTCTGCAATAAGAGTCTTTTCACAAAAAAATTATTTTACTAAAATAGGCAAGAACCGTTGTTCTATTTAGAATGATTTATAACTGTTCCCAGCTGATCACAAAGTGTTTCTAAATTAAAAGCCATTAATTATAGCCTTATATAGATACAAAGATATGCAAGAAGTGCTTTGTAATTCCAGCTCTGCACTTCAGGTGAGAGCTTTTTAAATTACTTGGACCATTGGAGCCACCTGCTTGACTAAATGCTGAGGGCCCTGTGTTTCAGTACTCATCAGTGCATTGCAGTGTTAACATTGTTACTGATTTTTCTCATTTCTCCAGGGCAAATACTAATTAATGGATACAATTCACAGCTGATTAGCTGTAGTTTCTTCAGTAATTACATTCGCAGACTAACTGTTCAGAAGAGGATTTCTAACCCAGTTCTTATTTCACTCTAAGCTTAATTTGTTTTTTGAATTGTTTAGGTCCTTAAGATAATAACCATTTTATTTTCTTTTGTTGTTATAGGTACCGTTAGATAATATGGAAGTTTAATCTTAGAAATACGCACTGATAATTGTTATGTGCCTTCAATGGATTTCTAGTTCAGAGACAAAAAATAAATGTAAAGAATATTAATTGTTGTCCATACTAACAAAAGCTAAAATAGTCCAGTTTCGGATATCACTGCCTGAGTCATACACAATGGAGTCTTAAATAACAACATTATAGCCTGAGAACAGAATGACTTAAAGGATATGTACCTGTAAGTTTTAGCTTTGACATTTTTTGTTATATCATTTGCTTCCACAGTCTTAATAAAATGGAAAATTAAATTGTCACTCTCCCCTTTGTGTTACTTCAAGAAAACGAAAAAGAAGAAAACCACCCTGGCAATCAGAAAACAGTCGCTGTGCTGTGAGCAATACATGTACATCAAAACAACGTAGAATTTTACTCTTCACAGAAAAATCAGCCACATTTCTGTTTTGAGGCACTGGAGCCCTTAGGTTGTTTATGTCATTAAAATAGGATAGGGTTTGTCCCCACTTATTTATCCAGCTTTAAAGTGATGCTTGCCTAGTGTACCTTTGCCCTTAGGTATCCTTTGAAAACTTGATTTCTTTTTTTTGTGTGTGTGTGTGTTGTTTTGTACAAAGAACAGCTCTATTCGAGCCGTTTGAGTTTTTCATGTAAATCATTCTTAGTTTGCCACTAACTGACATGAAAAATTCTATCCTGTCGATTGCACTCTTGAGCTGAAGTACTGTCTTTGTGCAACAAATCCACACACACATCCGTATGTGCCAAAACAGTCATTTGAATGTGCAATTTTACTTGAATTTTTTAATCTCCAAACATGGGTGACATCTGGGCTTTTAAAAAATGGATGACATTACTTGAGTATCTGCATAGCTGGGGATAACAGAGTTTTAATAGCTATGAGGCAGCCTACATATTGTGCTAAGGCCTCTGTTGCTTAACATGTGTTATAGGTTGAAAGATTCAGAATGATAAGTACACAAATGGAATTTGTTACTTCAAAATGAGAGATCTCATCTTGTATTCCTTCACTCCCCTGTGAGTGTCTCCTAATTTGGTTGATGTCCTGTTTAGTCAATCTGACAATTCATCACGTACACAAGGCTTTCTTTCTTTTTTCTTTTTTTTTTTTTTTTTAAATCTCCTTTTAACTTTGTCTTATTCCCGGAAGGGCCTTTCTTGAAAGGATCACTGGTCCCTCCAGTGAGAAACTGGAGAGTCTGAAACATTTCACTGCTAAAAACAGGCACCAAATGCAGCTGTAGCAAATGGAGCTGAAGCAAAGTGGTTTTCCTTTCAGGACAGGTTCAGCTGCTCTGAAAGCACAACAGAGTTTCTTGATTGGAAACAAACTGTGCAAGTGCATGATCACCCATCCCCACACACTGGTTGCAGAGCTTATGCTGCTATTGGGAATGTTTGCTGTTCTGGGGCTAAAGAGAGGGTGCAGGTCCACCAAGATCTGTCAAGATAAGATAAAAAACAAAGCCTTCCTAAAAAAATTTGTTTTATAACACTAGAAAATGGGAGTTAAAGGAGGAGTGCTCAGTGTGGCTTTAGGAGCAGCAATGTGATAGAGACAGCACTGGGGCTCTTCCCTCGCTTAGCACTCTACCTTGCCCTGTGCTTTGTGCATGGTAGGAGCAGTGTGCCCATGTGAAAGCCTGTTTTATTCTAGGTGCATGACATGGCTGGTGTCTGTTCCTTGAAGCAAATGTTTGCCTCCCTC
The DNA here is from genome assembly GCA_013400175.1 of Phainopepla nitens. Classification (NCBI taxonomy): domain Eukaryota; kingdom Metazoa; phylum Chordata; class Aves; order Passeriformes; family Bombycillidae; genus Phainopepla; species Phainopepla nitens. The sequence continues at coordinate 766,862 of VXBQ01010779.1, forward strand.
CTCTGGGAACATGTGCAGTACAGGTTACCAGCCTACATGCCTTTGGAAGTGCTGTTCAAGGGCATAAGGCACAGTATTATGCTGATAATATCTTTCTTGTCTGTGTTCAGTCTGTAGAAGTAAAAGTATGTAAATTTCTCAACAAATTGAGAATTTGGAGGACATTACTGGCATTGAAGGAAATCCCTTGTGATCACTGGCATGTGGCATGGGAGTTGCACCTCAGTGGGAGCAAGGGGGCACTGGGCACATCTCGGGGTCTCGGTGTCAGACAGTTTCTCTGATTTGCAAAATGTTCTGGTGTTAATGTTCACTGGGAGAGTGGGAGCTCCACTGAAGGCAAAGATAAAGGGGGATTGTTTGGCTTTTCAATTTTGTGGAAACAATGGGACTTGAGGAACAGCATTGCAGATTCTCATTCTTCCCCTTACTGGCCTTCAGCTTGTTGAAGCCAGGTCTACTTGGAGTAGGAATACAGCAGCTGCTTCTGGCTGCAGCAATCCTCTGGGTCAGGATCACTGGCAGACATATTATAATGTCCATCAGAAAAGTTGTAGTAGAGTAGAAATATCTTTCCTGGGAGTCTCTTCCTAACAGATTCTTAATTTCCAAAGTCCCCTTTAGGTCTCTGGGGTGGCTTTTCTGCATGGGCAAGAAAAGTTGGAGAGATACACATGAATATCTTCCTTGTAAGGACTGGGGGATGCAGAGTATGTAATTACAACAACAACAACAACAATAATAATGTTGTTGAATCCAATCGAGTTCTGACTTCAAAAAAATCTGCAAATACTTTTTATCTGTTTGTTGTTTGGGTTGTGTTTGGGGTTTTTTTTCTTTCTTTTCTATGCCAGTGATGGGGTAGAGAAAAGTTTATCGTGGCATACATTAAATCCAAATATTTATTTTTCTTTCAGTTTGGAAACAATAACAACTACATGAACATGGCAGAGGCAAATAATGCATTTCTTGCTGCAAATGAGGTAGATGTTTTTATTTTTTATCTATGCTCATATTCTGCTGTTTGTGGTGATGATTTAACAGACTTTGAATGGATGAAGAGTGAAGTGCCGAATTTCTGTGTGTTTTATGGAGCACAAAATAAAGACTTTAATGAGAAAGAAAATAACCTGACAGCTCTCCATTACTAGTCAATTTAGCTGTCCATAAGGCTGTTACTTACATAGCATGTCAATAGAAACAAATCTACTTTATGTATGGAAAAGATTATGAACAGAAGGAAACAAATAAAAGACACAGTAGGTGTACACTTTGAAAGCAAGCTTAGTAATAGTCATTACTGGCTAATGTTCTAATTTTTGTTATAGATACAAATGGTTTAATTTGGGTTCTTAATACTCATACAAGATAGAAAACCAAAGCCAGTTCTGTTGCCTAACTGTATGTGCTACATCAAGGAATCTTTTGAATCCAGGGTCCAGAACAAAGCCAGAAGCTGGGCTGGTGGAGACTGGCTGGGTTATGGAGATAATGTATTTGCTCACTGCCTTTGAGAATGGAAACAGGAGAAAGTGTGGGAACTCCAGGCTCCCTGTATCTGCTAGGTGGGGCCACCTTATTACCAGTTAAAAGACTATCAACACACTAATCCTGACCCCAAGTTTTGGCAGAAACTGCCTTTGCTCATCCTTGAAACCCAAACTCTTACCCCATGCGCTAATATGTGCACAGCAATATGAGAATAACAACTGTTTATAGGGTTCATGTCATAAATGATCTTCCCAACATGAGGAAAGGGTAGAAAACCAGGCGGCCCTGATTTTCTGTTGTAAGTGGGGACTCAGTCACAGGTATTCCTGTGCACTTCTGAAACAGTGACCTCAGAGAAAATAAGCAGAAAGGTTTAACAATAAATACGAAGGTTAGAATTTAGGGTAGGATTTTATGAATCATTTATACAATGGTCACCATCTCTTTTTACCCAGCAAGACTGCTTAGATAAGGGAATATTGTTTGGCACTAGCTCCAGTGTTATTTGTGATAATGAACACAAACCCCATCTGTAATGACAACATGATGTTTCTTTCTGTAGAATTTCTTTCCTACATTTGAATCAAACATTGATGAAAGCTCTGCTGCCAGCAGCTGTTCAGAGACAATTTAATTCCAGCTGTGATAATTCACCGTGTCAGACATTGGCTGTTATATGTTGATACAACAGTTCTCCAGATTTGCATTTTTATCAAAAGGAACAAATGTTTTGAACATTTCAGTACAGATGGCATTTAACCATGCACACAGGTTTTGTTGTTTTTTGGTTTTTTCTTAATATATGTCTAAGATATAAATATTTGAAAAGTTAATATCTTTAAAAAATGTGATTGGTAAGATAAATCTTACAAATGTTATACCATCTTTTGGTCATAACACCACCTTTCTGCAGTCCCAAATTGCATACTATTCAGGCTCTTTTTACATTCTGAATAGCCCAGTGATTTGGATTTAAGGCTCCTTCACTAAGGGGCTTGCATTCTTTTTAGATTACACCTATTTTATTCTCAATCTTATGTCTGTTTTGTGTTTGGTTTTCGTTGTTTTTTTTTTTTTTTTAAGATATATACATATTTGGATAAATTTTACGCTTAGAATTAAATTCAGATTTAAAAATGTTATTTGTCAATTTACTCTCCCATTTGTAGCTGTAAGTATTAAGCTGTAAGTATTAAGATGAATGCTACTTTTCCAAGTAAAAGACTCTATTATTATCGAGCTGTGTTATATATTTCTGCAGCTGTCTTGGAATTATTCTGTTAGATGGGGAAAAAAGATCCAGTTCTTATAATTACTAATATCTCATAAATATGTCAAGTAAAGAGAGGTTCAAATGTACTATAATAATACTGATTTCACTGAACCCTTTTGCTTGAACAAAGAATAAAAAATATGATTAAGAGTTACTGTTCATATTAAAGTGTGAACCTTACTTTGCAATTACTGCATTACAATGTATTTAATTATAGTGGTTTTGCATTAACATGAATGTAGCTTTCACGGTATTATTTTGGGCCTGAGCACTGCTGAGCTAGAATCCCATTTTATTTCTGTAAATAATGCCTTAAGAGTGTAATCCTAGAGCACATTCAGGCTTAGAAGCCACACATTTGCTTTATGTTTTCTGTCTCTATGTCATGATTACTACAACTCATTTTAAAGCACCTTAAATATTTATTGAAATAATATTTCAAGTGTTAATTACAGTGGTAATGAAAACAGCCAAATGCCACATATCAAGAATGAGTGTTTATCCGTATTGTTAATGTGATATGTTAGATTTCATTAAGCAGTAATGGGGTAGCAAATGAGTCACAAATTACAGTTGCATCTGTTACTAGACCACATTAGTGCCAAAATAACTGCAAATGCAGCCATAGGGTTATGTTCATTAGCCAACCACTTCTCCTGGCCAATCCATCCTTTGTGTTTGTGAACCACGGGGTCCATGAGAAGAAAAATTCACACCTTTTGTAATATAGCAGTGGGGAAGTCAAACATCTCCCTAATCCAGGCCCAGCCTTCACATCCAGAATTAAGTTGCAGCCCTGCAGTTGGAGCGAGATGGGCACAGTCTCAGCAGACTCTAACAGTGCTGCAGACTGCAGCAATCTGGGACCCCATCATTTCTGGTGTGAGACCAATAATGACAGCTGACAGGTTCTATATGCAAGCAAAGGTTTTTCCTGTGTTTCAGTTTCCATCTTCTCTCAAGCGGTTATTAATTTATATCATCATTAACAGTTTGAAGGATGACAATTTGCAGCAGTTAATGAGATCTTTCACTGAACTTATCATTTTTAAATTAACTGGCATTAAGTCACTCTTTCAAACAATGTAATTAATACATAAAACAATTCTCCCTCCCACCCCAACCTGAATCCTGAACTAATGCAAACAAACAAATCCCAGAGCAGCCTTGCATGTCCAGAACAAGACAAGAGTGCCTATTTTAGAATTGCCAACTGCCCGATTTGATCAAGGCAGTCCTGATTTGGGTACATTTAAAATGGCCTAATTTCAAGCACTGAATTTCCATTATTAAGTAGCAGTGGACCTGAAATAATACATGAAAGTTCATTTAACTCTCAAAAATTTTGAATAAGCGTAGCTCATTTGTTTCCCAAATAAAAGTCAGCAATGTTGAAGCCAGATACAGGCTCTGAATAAAGATTATCTTTGACAGACACATGCACACGTACAAACATGCACCAACCCTGAAGATAACTGGCAGTAAATGTTTTGCTCAAGGCGTCTTAACAGGTGTTTAGTTCATTACAAACCTACTGTTCAAACAAAGCTGCTTTGCTCCAGAAAGCACTGGAAGCTGCTGTAATCACCCTCACGCTTTCATACATCTCTCCTCCAAATTACAGCCTGTGTTTAAAAGGCTTCACTGTATTTTGGGGATGAAAAAGAAATAAAGAATGATAATATTTCATGTTTGTTAGTGGAGAAAAGCAAACAAAAGATGTGAAATGGTCAGTGTTGAATTCCTGTTGTGTTTGTGCTACTAAATTGTCGGTGTTTTATGAAGCGTGAGAGTAATGTAAGCTGTTTGTGCTATTTTACTAACATATCAATAAAGGGGCAGTTTGTTATACAGCCAAATCCAATGTAGCTGATATTCAGACTAACAACAGACAGATGTTGCTAATTAAGTACACATTAAAAAACTGTTAATACTGATACTCCATTTAAGCCATATGATAATGAGACTTAAATCTTTAATCAGAATGATCCACAGACCCATTCAGCATATGAAACTTAAAAATTTTGTTGCTTATAGAGTTTACATTTGAGAACAAACCAAGATTTGGACTGCAGGTGTGGAGGTGATTGCTGAGCCCTGTGTGCCCTAACGCTGTTTGCCTTGTCCTGTCCTTTTCCAGCAGACATTCCATACGCCGAGCCTTGGGGATGAGGAGTTTGAAATCCCACCCATTACCCCTCCACCTGAGTCAGACCCTGCAATGGGCATGGCAGATATACTGCTCCCCTTTCAGGGCCTTGCTGACCAGCTGCCTGCACAAGGAAATGAATTTACACCTCAGTTTCCCCCCCAGAGCTTGGATCTTCCCTCTATTACAATATCTCGGAATCTCGTGGAGCAGGACGGCGTCATCCACAGCAATGGATTGCATATGGTAGGTCTGGTTCTTTGTGTGCTCCCATTGCCTAATGGTGTCTGTCACATGTGGATCTGTGCCATCTCTCAGTTTGCATTGACCCCTCAGAAGATCTGTGTGTTTTCTTGGGTGCCTGAGCAAGCATTTGCCAGTGTTCTGTGTCATGTTACATGTTCTGTATGAACGATGACACTCATGTTGTTACACAGAATAAGTAATTTGCTATTACTCAGTTCCCTAAGGCAGTTGCCAAATGATTAAGGGTTAAATACTGGCGGATTCTGCAAGATGAACATGTTTGTTAATGTACAGTGCAATGCTATACTGTTTGTGAACAGATCTCTTGTGAAGAAGCAGTCAGGCTTTACAAACACAGAGTTTTCATTTTGGGAATGGACTTGGAAGCCCATATCCACTGGCATCACGTGCATCCCAAGTGCTCCTAAAGTTAAAAAATTTGTTGTACAGTCGGCACTAACTTCAAGAACTGAAAGTCTAGCGTTGGCCAGAGTGAACTACAGCGTTTGAAGTGTAGGACCCACATCTGACATCCACTAGGATCTTTTGAGAGTACAGTGTTGAGAGTAGTTCAGAAGGAGAGCCAGACACAGTATGGCAGCAGGAAAAAAGCAGTGTATTTCCCAATATCCTTTATATTCCATGGGCTAAATCTTTATAAAGCGGAATTAATTAATTTTTCTTAAACTCATAATGGAAGTAATAGGGATGTATTACCTTGACAATACTCAGAAATATAGGGCCATAAAAAGACTTTGTTTTGTCCAGTGCTCTTGCTGGCCATCGAGGCTGGGGCAGGATGTTCTCTTCCTGGGCTGTGTCTGAGCCCTCAGGAAGAGGGAAGCATGATCTGGGTGTGGAGGAGCTGAGTGATGGGGACTGTGAGGCTAATTCCAGAGTTAATTAGAGCAATCAAAAGCAGGGATGTGTGGAGTTTCCTCCATAACCTACACACTCTGTAGGGCTGCAGTCTCCAAGGGAGGTGCACGGGGCAGTTCCCAGTTGTTGCAGTGTTTCCCTTTGGGCTCGGGGGATCTCCCAGTGTGCGTTTCTGAGAGCTTTGTGCAGTAACATCCCCACTGCCAGCCATGAGACACAGCTGTGAGGCACTTTATCCTACTCAGCATTTTAAACTCGGTGCTTACAATTTGAATTAGTTTCTGTGTTGCATGTTGAAGAGCGAGTGAATATTTAGCTTGAACACATATTTTACATCAACTATATTTTTTTCTGATTAGCTCTTTTATATAGGACCTTTTGCTGAACTTGGCATTGTGAAAATAAATATTTACTGCTGGACTGTAATGAAGGTTGTGTTGTTATGTTGTGATTTCTTTTTTATTATTCTGGCAAGTGAAAATTAATTAAAGATTTACAAACCAACAGGCAGTAAATATTGCTCTGTAATTCTACAGGCTGCTGACTTCTTTGCAAATTTTAATATTTCTTTGGAGGTCATGAAAAACAGCTAATACAGAGTGAACCACAAGCTGCTCACTACTTAGGAGGTACAGAAATCAGTCAGTCATTCTGTGGATCCAAAACAGGCACTGCCTAAAACAGGCCTTAAAGGATATGGTATTTGCTTTAGATCTCATTTTGAACTGTACATGTTGGGTAACTTCTGAAGGAAGATCAGATTAACAAAATCTGAGAGTTAGGAATGTTGTGCCTGAAAACAAAAGTAATGGACCGTGTGTGCACTGAATACAATGAAACTTGGTCAGAAAATATTGTAGGCTGTACTGGTGTTATGTGTTCGAGTATCCCCTCAATGTTATTGAGGGGTTTGTAACCTGACCCAGTTTTGCCCTTAATTTTGCAACCTTTCACTGAATGTGATTCTTCCATGAGTAAATGCTGTCACCTTAACAACCAACAAGAAGAGGCCTCTAGATTATGTATTTCTTTGCTCACCTTTTCTGGTGCTGAAAGGGAGGCTCCACATCTTTGCCTTTTCCCTTGTCTGTGCAATGTAGAATTTAATGGCACAGTTTACACTGACTCTGTTGGCAAGATTTGTTCCCATATAGCTCAGCGAGACGATGTAGAGAAGCTCCTGCCTTCTTACCCCAGTAGTCCTGTGGCATTTTTTAGGGTGATTTCCAGTTCAAAGCTATGGTTTGGGAATTTGTGTGCTACAGTTTTGCTACAGAGAACTGATGAGGAGTTCTGTGATTTGATATGGAGGAGCCACATAGGGAAGTTGGTGTGTCAGACATTCCCCAGAACTGTTTGATTTGTTTCATGCTGTGAGATGGAGTGGCCCCTGCCACTGCATTCTAGTCAGTAGTCTTTTTCTCTTCTGCTCATAAATGCTAGGTGGCTTTGGGAAGTTTAAAACATTAACAGAGGGTCCTTGTATAGCTTTCCCCTGAATTCAAATAGCTCTCTTTAGCAGTCAAATTTTCGAGCAGTTAATCTGTATTTCAAAAATAAAAAATGAAAACATTGTATCATATTTTATGTAGAAAATGTGCACTTTATTAAACTGGTAAATATTTATTAATAATATTAGAATTCATCTTTAAATTAGACATTTCATGAATTACCTTGCCTTGGAGCTATAAAAACTTTATTGCAGCAATAAAAAAATGTAAAGGAGGCATTTTGACTATGAAATTTCATTTCATGGTCAATTGAATTTACTATATCTGAAAGAACTAAAGATGGGGTTGTAAAATAATTATGATGTTCGTATACACTTACAGAACAATGTTCTTATCCAGCGATACTGGGATAGTCTTATTTAAAAGCTGTATTAATGGTGTACTGCTAATCACTAAAGCTTCTTGAGCTGAATACAAACTTAAATTATTTTAATTTTAACTGCATTGAGTTTCTTGCTTATCTTGTGAAGCATTAGAGAGCTTTACTGTAAGCAATATTTAATTTAGGTAAATATAGTCCTACCCTGTTGCAAAGCCTGGTAGAGGAATTTCACCTTGAAGAAATGTCATGAGATTTTAAATCACAAATGTTGAAAAAATAAAATGGGCTTGGACAGAATTATGATTAATACTGTGTGTCTTTGGCTTTTTTCTATGTACTACCTGACATGTTCACCTATAAACTTGAATGCAGAATCGCCAGAGGCATGGTTAAAAATAGGTTATGTCAAGGTTTTCCTATGTCTCCCTCAGGGTATGGAGTTGGCTAGGTACCACATAATGCTTCTGCAAGTATCTCACATACTGCTCACAGGAAGACACACACATGGAAAACAAAAATGAAAAAGCAAAAAAGATTTAACATATTTTTAATGTATTATTATATTGAAAATAGCATTCATGGTGCAAGAAAGATATCTATATATTTATTCTCTGCATAAATGTGACCTAAAAATTACTAAAGATTGTATTGGTGAGTTAACCATTGTTTATGCTATTATGATACAGGTGTGGAAAGAGTGACAATTTGTCACAATGTTGATTAACTTCATTATTATTGTAAAGAAACAACACATTTATCTTTACAGCATTTTTTAATGTTTAAAAACAGGCAACAGCAACAAAAAGAGGAGATAAAATGGAGCAGTTTGATTAATTTTAATATTTTAATAACATGCAAATAAAATTCTGATGTTCAAAAAGGAGTCACTGAAAAATGGAGTGTTGATGTACATTTGACTTCAAAGAATGCATGGATTTACATGATGCAAATATTATTCCTATAAATACTTGAATATAAATAAGCAGAAATCAACAGCAATACCTCATTGAAAATCAAACCCCAATATTTTATATTAACGCTCTGTTTTCTGTTGAGCTGCCCATAAAAAATTATTTTAATCTGCAAAATGTGGCAGTTCTGTAAAACTACAAGTTTTGCTCCTGAGGGTTCCTTTTTTAACACCTCTCTCTAATCTGCCCAGCCTGCTGAGTAGCATTGACATCAGTAGTACATCAATTTCAGAAAGTGGATTATTTTTACTAGACAGCTATTGTGACATATTGGGTCAGTCATAAATGAAAGATATTCATGCAAGCATGCAATACTTGTAATGAAGTCTCACTCTGACCTTCTGTATGATTGATTCTGTAATTTAGTTTTCTCAGGCAGTGCCTGAAATGAAATGAAATCATGTTGAACAAGTTTTGAATACCCACAGTGCACCAGGAGAAGAAAAATCTGCAGCCCCAGAGGCTTGAGAGAGAGCAGCTGAACGATTTATCTCCATGCTATTATAGCCTTTGCCAGCATTCAACATTTCTTTTTTTTTTCCTTTTTTTTTTTTTTTTCTTATTTGGCTTAAGTACTTAATTCTGCAGGTAGCTGTAAATGGGAAAATAAAATGCTGTTCAGATTTAAAATGACAGGACAGGAGTATGTGCAGAGGACTGATAAAATATCTTGAATAGAACTGACCTTTCATGTAGCTGAAAGTTACTGGGGGATTCATCCTCATAATTACCATATAGATTATTTTTATTTCTTTCCTGCAATGAAACATTTCAGAGAGCAGTAGTGCTGATTGAATGAAAATTGAACTTGTTAACATTCTTTTCAGCTTAGCCTGTTGTACGTAACAGAAGGTTAGCTTTGATGAATTTCAAAATTCTCTTTCTGATATCTAAGAAACAGACAGTAAAATAATTGTCTTTTTTCAGTCTGATTTTTTCTTTTATACAAAAAACATACCATTGTCAGAAAAACAGACTGATAGTTTTACATATATTGCTCACTACATTACTTGTGCTGCTAGAGAAAATGTGTTTCCTATTTGATGAAGATTTGAGCCTGTTTATATTTTATAATTGCTGCAGTGCTGGCAGTGCAGTCAGGATTCTGCACAGATAAGGCTAATTCATAGTTGAATGTGCTCATCTTTAATTATATTACTCCTTAGGAGTGGCACTGTGCTCAAATCAAAGACACAATGGTGACTATTGCTTTTATTTGAAGAAGAGACTTTTAAAATAAACATTTTAAGAATGTGGCTCTAAAGCTGTGAGGTGCAAATTTGAGATTATTAAAGGCTGCATACAGTAGAAATATTGTTAATGTTTCAGAACAGTGGTGCCTTTTACTTACAGCTCTCAATCCTTTTTAGTAGTTTAAATTCCCAAATTACTAATGGACTTTAAGTGAATAGATTAACATAAGATTGGAAGACTAGAAGCTAAAAATGTTGCTTTGAAATTGGCAAAAGATAGTTATTTCACTACTTACCTGGCCGGGTGCCTCTCATTTATGTTTAATTTTCCTTTACAAAGAAACTTATTTCTACATCTCTCTTTTAATACCCAGTCAGTAATCTCCTATCTGGAGAGAATGGAGTAGGTTTTCAATTAATAAAATGTTATAACAACATTGTTTAATGTGTTGCAGATGAAACAGTTATTTCATGGGTCATTAAAGTGTTTAACGCCTGGAATGGTTTATTAAAACAAGCCCTTGTTATTATTATGGATGTGTTTATTGTCATCTTTGATACAAAATGCACAACAAATTTCACAAGTTTCTAGGTAATAGCTTATAGAAATAGCAATTACTCTTACTAGAAGAGATTCTCTTCTGTTTTTCCTTGGATTTCTGTGCTGAGTTGCTGAGCTCATGCTTTAAATCAGCAGTGTTAGTCTGGTTTGTATTGGCCTTTCCCTGCAGAAATGGCAGCTGTTATTGCCACTGGTTTTCATAATTTGTGGTACCAGGAAAGATTAATCTCAAGCAACCCTGAATTAAAGGATGCTTGGGTGGCTCGAGCAGTGACATTTGGCCACGTACAGACCAAGAGGGATGCTCTGGAAAATGGGACCTTTAGGTGCCAGTGGCAGCTCTGGTGGCCACTCCCAGCTGGGCTGTGACACAGCTTTGCAAATGAACTTCCAAGTCTTTACAGAGTAATTCCTTTTTGTTTGGTGTGGAATTAAATATTTTATTCTATACCTGATGAGGTGGTTGGGCATTTTGCAGTTACCTCCCAGAGCACCTGCAGGGCCGGTGGGTGACAGGCTGAGAGCCCTGGAGGCAGCAGTGGTTCTGGCACAGGGGCTGCATGCTGCGGCTTCGGCCTGATGGGAGGATGGTGCTGGCCTGCTAAACAATAGTGTGAAGGTTTTCATTGGTGACATTGTATTTCTCAGTGTGGATGATATAGAGCCATTTTTCTGAGACATACTCTTTTCTCACTGCTCATTGGTACAGACCAATGAATGGGCCCCCTGTTAATGAGAGAGGGAAGTGTCTTCTGCTGTTTTTAAAAACAGACCACATACAGTAGCTGCTAGAAAGGACCTGTCCATAGGAAACAAAGTGACAGCAGTTGCCAAAGACACCTGTCTGAATAGCAGGCACTAAACTAAATTAAAAAATAATAAAAATTGAAACAGGTAGGTTATTGCCTGTTGAGGTCATGAAGGACTCCTGTGTGAAAGAAGAGAAGCACATTAACATTGGCAAAACAGTCTGGGAAAAGACTGTGACTGTTTTATAATAATAGTACCTAAATCAAGATCCATCAGCTCCAGAAAATGTTGTGAGGTGCCATATGAATCTGGGGGAAAGGATATAGCTCACTGGGAAAGCTGTCAGGAATTGGAGCAGAAGCTGAATGTCTGATATTCCTAAGAAGTGAGCTCAGAAGGAACTCAGATGTATATGGCTGTGGACAACAACTGTGCATTAAGCCTAGGCCATGGCTTTAAGCTATTCTGCCTCCTGAGTTTAAACTCTAAAGTCAGGTGCTGTTCTCATAAGCCAGCTAAATGAGGCAGATGCTGCAGCTGGTCTGGATGTGCTGTACCTGGCCGAAGGCTTAGCTGGGTCCAGCCACCCTTGCTCTTGGGTAATTTGAAAACTTCCTTTGAAATTCCTGTTATTTTCTGCTGTTACCACTCACGTTTCCCTTTGGACAGCCTACCCAGTACTCCCAGTTTGTTTGCAAGTGTTGAAGAAATGTGAAGTCTCTTTAGAGTTTTTACACACCTGGGTCTGGTAATACAAAACATAATGAGACCTACTTTTCTGATTTACTTTAGAAACCACAACAAGTAAACAAAGAAACCTCACAGAAAAGAAAAATCCCCCAAAACCTAAAGAAAACATATCCCTGAACATAGTTACTAACACTTGTAGCAATTTTTAAACATAAAAATTCCATGTAACCTCTGAGTCTGTCCCTCTGCAATTCCTTGCACAATTCTTGTTACCTTTGATAATGTTTGTTAGTTGTCATGCTCCTTCACACTCTCTCTCCCCACCTTCCTTTATTATGCACGTTCCACTGCATAATAAGGACCTTTGAAGTCTGTCTTTGATTTGGGAGCTGAAGCACCTGCGTTGTGGAGGTTGTAACAAAACTGCTAACAGTGTTTATCTGATGTTCTGGGACTTTATTTCAGCTATCCAGGATTTGTTTGCAATGTGTCGTCACTGTTTGCATACAGCAGGCCTAAACTTGTACTGCTAATTTGGAGAAAAGCTCCTCATGCCAAGAGACTCATCAGATCAGAGCCCAGATCTATGATCTGAGTCACACATGTATTGTGATCATGCTGTTGGGTGCCTTGTCCAAGAGGAGTGTGATTCAATATGCTTTAAAGTATGGTAGAAGCTTGTGAGGAAGAGAGTAGAGAGTCTGTTTTAAAATGCCTCTACAAAATGGCGTAAAAATTAAATTATAAAGAAGTCGTCTATTAGGTGGTGCTAAAACAGCAGCAGCAGCAGCAGCCACTGTGGGTGGGTAGAGGGCTGTGAGCAGCCTGTCCTTGTCTGCAAAAGCAGGACTCCATAGGAAATGAGGCAACCAAGAAGTGTGACCCCTTTGGCCTGGGTTGGGGAACATGTGAGGAACCTGTGGGCTCTCAGGAAAGTAACTGGGTGAGAACAGAGTTCCCAACGAGAAAACACTCCAGGATAGGGTGGTGGGGGGCATCTCCAGTAAGAATTTGATATTGAATAAAGAATTGTAAGCATTTCGGAGAAAAGTCTTTGTCCCTTAGTTTGGTAGTTGTGTGATTTTGCTGTGAGCTTTGCGTATTTCTTCACCACTTAACACAGCGTTTTGTTAGAGATTGACAGCTGAGCATGCTGTGAATGACTGGTTCCAGCAGAGGCCACAGCACCATGTTGCAGAGGTAGTGAGTCTTGGGACCTGGAGTTGTGTAGGTCTGGCAGGTGCTGGGTGGTTGGCCCTGTCCCTGGCACCTTTGTGTTTGGAATTGCATCTCTGAGGTGGTGCTGCACTGCCTGATGTCGCTGTGCTCCTACTGCCTGACCCCTGAACGTGCTTCCACAAAAGAGGTTTTCACTTGTGATGTGCTGCTCTCACATTGCACCTCCCACCCTTTTCAGTGGTGCAAGGAAAGCATTAATGACATTTGCATTATATGCCTTTAACAAGTGCTTGGTGATGAAAATCATTGCAAGAAACATCTCGGGTGCCTATGCACAAACCACAAAGGGGCAAAATGTTGGGCCTGGGGTAGGCAGGAGCAGAACCTGCTTTGCACTGCCAGGTTCCATTGTACATGCAGTATATAGATGCAGTGCATTATGCAATGTGTTGTATAACAAGTCTGTGCAAGTGCAAGAAGTGGTGCCACAAATGAGTGACTTGGTTTGGAGAATACCTATCTTGTATGACCGCAGAGTAGCCCCCAATGACCTCCAAAATAAGTTGCTCAGTTTTAAGGAACAAATCAGTGGGCCCTCAAGTTCGTTGGGTTTGGGTTTTGTTTTTTTTTTTTTTTTTCCTTTTCATGTCTCTTCTGTGGTTTATGTGTGAACAGAAAAGAGCCGAGGGACTGGATGGGCACACAGATGAAAAAATGGCATATTCCTCATGTTCTTCAGGCAATGGAATGTGTGCAAACCTCTTGTCACCAGCCCATCTCTTAGATCCAGATGAAGACATAATTTTTTTTTACGAATTGACATGTACTGTTTCTTGTACACTTTTTTGGGGACTCAAATTAGGTAAGATTTACTTTCCTACAGACACATGAAGCGGAACATGGGAGTTTTTTCACTGCCAGAGAAAAGAAGCTGCTGCTTGTAGTATCTCCTGATAACTGCAGTTTGACAGCTCTATTAGCTGTTGATGGTATGTGTGGAGGGGAGAGGAAGGACACTTCTTCAGTGGTGGCAGTACCAAGTGCAACTATTTTGTATTCTATTAAGTAAGGATTTAATCTCTGACAGAGAAAAGCATCCTGTTAGTTTGATTTGTTTTGATTGGCAGTGAAGTCCAATCCTGTAAAAATTTAGATTAATGGATTCTTTTATCTATGCTTTACTTGTGGAGAAAAAGAATATTGAGGATTTCTTCTAGAGATATGCTGACTGGACTAAAAGTAAAGGGAGTAATTTACAGTCAGGGACAACTGAGGATTTCACTCTTTACATTGCAATGCATTTGCTTCAACTTAAATACATCCTTTAAAATATTGCATCAGCTTATGTTACATTGGCAGTGATGAATTCCTCAGGCAATAGAATATATAATAGTTTAAGTCAACTTCTGAAACCAGGGCACTGTGAACATAACCATAAATGTTGGGTTTTGCTTAGTTATTTCTTAGTTATTTTGGTTGGCAGATTTCTCAATTCCCTAAACTATCTCATGCAGTGTAGGGTCAGATCCCAGCCCTGCATCCTGCTGTAGGTATTTCCATGGGGCACTTCCATCAGTCCTGACATAAACACAGTCTCACTGTAGGTATTGCATATTTAAATGATGGAAGGCTGTTGACATTGATTTTAATCAAGACTTCAATATTGCTCAAAAATGTTCTGAAAAGTAATTTCCTAGTTATATTTTTATATGTCTTTTTGAATGTTCCCAGAGATTAAAATTATATCTGAGTAGGAATTTAGGATAGAATTACTGTATGGAAATGATTCTTAAAATGCAGGGTAGGTAAGTGGAAATTAGGACATCTCTCAATGTAATGGCTGGATGTATTTATCTGTCGAAATAAATACTAACTCTATTACAAACTATACGAAGTGCTGCATGCTTAATGAGTTGCTAACAGAAGGACAAACTGTCTTTCATTGATACAATTTTTTCACTTAGTACTCCATGGTATGGTGAAAAATACCTTTGATAAAACTGTATAAATTAAAGCGTGTAAAGATTCCTTTAATTTTCTTTTCTTTTTTTAAAATCTCCTTACTCCATTATTTGCTTTCCAGTGTCTCTTGATGCACTGATATTTTATATATTTTTGAGAACTTGTTCTTTTACAAATCAATGTAAAATAAGCTATATATTTGTCATAGGCTGTGAGATGTGTCCTGTAGTAATAGGACTAAATATGACTTCTATGGCATGACTGTCGAAAGTGATTAGAATTGTTAAGAGCGGGATAGTTTGATGGACAGATATCTTTATGGTTCCTTTGATTATGCCTTCTATGAACCAAGTGCTGAAGGTCCTTATAATGTGTGCAAAAGGGCGGTGACAGCTGTGTAAGAGAGTGGGCCTCCATAGTCACCATAAAGTTGTTTTGAGAAAGGGAAAACATTTTGGACTATATATTGCTTATTTTAAATCTGGATATAGAATTAGAATCGTAGAAGGGTAAAATTATTTGGGTTGGAAGGGACCTTAAAGATCATCTTGTTCCAACCCCCCTGCCGTGGGCAGGAAAGCTTCCACTAGACCAGGTTGCCTAGGGCCCCATCCTGCCTGGCCTTGAGCTTCTCTGTCCAAGGCTTCATCACCTCACACTAAAGAATTGCTCCCTGATACCTTACCCAAGTTTAGAGCTCTCCATTTAGAGCTTTTAATACTTGTGTATCACATTTACTTTGGGTTAAGTTTATGTAGAAGAGCTTGTGATATTATCTAAAATTCTCCCAGCATTCTCAGTGGATTATTTTTGGATATGTGAGCTTTTCAATTTTCATATAGTAACGTAATTAGGATATCATGTGGGGGCTTCAGTGCACTTGTATTTCCATGTGTGCCTCTGATACAGGATGATTTTCATTGTTAAACATTTCTTTGGTAAACATCTCAAGCATAATGAAATGCTACTGATCCTTTCAGTTTGGTATTGGCCTTTGGCAGTATCAGGGAAAAAAAATAAGAGTAAAGATAATTGAAGGAAATTTTGTTTTCTTGATTTTAGCTCCCTTCTTAGAAGACTTTTGTTTGCTCAGGAGCTATAGAAAAATGCCATGGACTTTAATATTGGTATGAACTAGCCTCTCTGCCTTCTTTCCAAACCACTGTACACACATAAAATAGGGCTTATACTTTGTCTGAAAGCTCTTGTATAGGTACCATAGGTTGTTCAGGCCCACAGCACTGTACCACAAAGCAAAAAATGAAAATCCTATTCCTTTCTTTTTTTAATATTAATCAGCCATATAACTTAAAGTGCAGAAAATACATTTTTTTTTGTCTTCATATGGATAATATGAATAATAAGGGATTGGATATTATATGAAACATTTTCTTTCATATAATGTCTTATCAGTTT
This sequence comes from Phainopepla nitens, assembly GCA_013400175.1. NCBI lineage: Eukaryota > Metazoa > Chordata > Aves > Passeriformes > Bombycillidae > Phainopepla > Phainopepla nitens. Next base: position 783,456 of record VXBQ01010779.1, read on the forward strand.
AGTTCTAAATGGTCAGTTACAAAATATTGTTGTTGCCATTCCTAGATTTTTCTGAAGCTCTTAAGATCGAAAAAAAAAAGGCTAAAAGAATCAGCAAAACATACAGAAAAGAAAAACTGAAATTAGATGGATGCAGAAAATGCGCACAGGCATCAAATAGTATCAGAAAAAGGAACAGTTAAGAATTCATGGGCTTGTGTATAAAATTAGATTCTGGGTCAGTGCAAGTCAAGAGAATTTAGTCTCAATAAAATCATAGATGCAACCAAAATGACAAGACTTGGAGTAAATGGTTTGTAACCCATGTCATCACATTTTGTTGCCTCAGTGTAAAGGCCAGAAAGGCCTGTATTGTGTAGCAATAAAGGGAGAACAAAAGCAAGGCTTTTAGGGCTAGAACACCTCCAAGAAAGTACTGTCTGTGCAGTAATGAAGAAAGTTAGTTTTTATGAGAGAAGGTTATTCTGATGATCTTCAGCTTTGCTGAAAAAAACCAGCAGAGTTTTTCTTCATGCAATAAAATAACATTTGTAAGCAAAATTGATTGGAGTAATAGGCAGAGAGTGATACCTTTTCACAAAAGACTTTGAATGACTTCCAGATGCCACTGCCAATACAAGTCACAATCAAAATGACCCTGTAGTTAACAACAGTAAATTTTCACAGAAAGGTGCCCTGAAGCAAATGGGTATTTCAGCCAGTAAGTCTGATGTTTTGATCTTTCTGTATCAAGTGCTCCACTTTTGGCACACACACTCATCTCTAAGGAACTACAGTCCTTTACTGAAAATGTAAAAAACATTTAAGAAGTAGGAAAAGCAGAGTGGTACGGTATGGATGATGAGCCAAGCTGGAAATGGCTGGGGCAGCATGGGGAAGATGAGGGTGAGCCCTGGTGCACAGGATCTGCATCGTGAGCTTGTGAAGTTAACTGGATCCATACCACACCCAGCTGCACCTCCACATGTACTTTTATGCTAAAGAAGGATTTGTTTTTATTCTGTAGGCTCCAGCAGAAAGAGACATGAATTTCAAATTCAGAATTAATATGATTTACTGCTGTAGGGAAGCAGTGAGCAGTATTTGTGTATAAAGATACATGAGGCAGGATGTGCATCTTCTCTAACATGGGTTGCTTCTTTGTATGGCCACCCTTGTCCCAGCCAAGGAAAGGCTTCCAGGAGCATAGAACCACTGCCTCTGTTGAAGGCAGACTTATAAAAAGTAAGGGAAAATCATTTGGGCGAAAACCTTTACCTCCATGCTGACACAGATTTTTGAAAACTGGTTTGTACTTATCCATACTTAATAAGAGAGCACGAGGAAGGTCAGACTCTGTTGTGGAAGTCCAGTGGGCTCCCACAATTGCTGTTTTGTTCTGTGTCATTTCATTAAGGATCATTGCACCTGCTACTAATTGCAGTGTGGCTTATTAATAATGAAAGAGTTTTCAAAATCTAATTTATTTCTCATGTTTCTGGCTGTTCAAACAATGACTGTAGATTAATCAGGTTGCTGAATCAATTTATGAGCTATTTATTCTCTTATTAACTTTTTAAAAAATCTTCTTTTCTGTTTACATGTTCTTTCATTGTGTATTGATCTGTGTGTGGTCAAAAAAGACAATAGTTTTCATAGGCAGATTGCAGCTGACTTTACCTTCAGGGTCTTGATTCTTTTTATTTACAAATGTGGTAAATGTTGTGCAGATGTAGGAGACACAGTTTGTGCCCTCAAGAAAAAGTAGAAACCAAACCATGCAAGCACTTATGTTTCTGAGACATGGAGTACAAGAAAAATAAAGTCGGTAATTTGTACATCGATTGCCACTTGCACAAGTTGATTGTTGGATTAAGGATAAAAATGTGCAGTTTTATGCGGTACTTGCCAACAGGGATTTTTAGGAGTGTTTAGGATTACTGGACTGGTTCTCCAGCCTGCTGCAGTGAATGCACTCCAGACCTGGCAGGGCAGTGTTCTGTGTTTAAAACAGCTTTAAAATTCCACTCAGACAGGACTGGTTTATACCTACTGCTGTTGCTCGTAATGGCCAAGAATAACAGAAAGTCAGTAAAGGAAGATGCTTTTCTCTCTCTCTATATATATATATCCCCTCATCCTGCCCCAATTTTGTTTACTTTCTGGCAACAGTCTGTGTCTCCTCATTTGCAGTGTTTTCCTGAATCCTCAGTCATCCTGTTGCCCGATTGTCTATGTGGTAGTTTTCACTATATCAAGAGAAGAAATGTTTAAAAATAGAGAAATGCAATTCTTAGTCAAAAAACCCCAAAATAACCAGCCCTAGCTGCAGGAAAAGTGAAGTCTGGGGCAATTATAGTAACTGTTTCTGCATTTAATTTATTAAAAATATATTTAATTCATTAAAAAAGAAAGGAAGCAAACTGCATGTTGACTGTTGATTCTGTACGCCTATGAAAATAACTTCACCCGGTACTGCTGTATGGTGACTGCTAATATCTAAACAATGTTTCCATCTCTTTTAGGATCAGAGTCACACACAGGTTTCCCAGTACCGCCAGGATCACTCTCTGATTATGAGATCTATTGTCCATATGACTGATGCTGCTCATTCGGGAATTATGCCTCCGTCTCAGCTCACCACCATTAACCAGTCTCAGCTGAGTGCGCAGCTGGGGCTAAATTTAGGAGGCACTAATTTGCCACACACTTCTCCCTCCCCTCCTGCAAGTAAATCAGCCACTCCTTCCCCATCTAGCTCTATCAATGAAGAAGATGCAGATGAATCAAACAGGGTGAGTTATTCCATGTGCTGCAGTGAGCAAGCCTCACACGCTGTATTTTCATGGATGTGGCAGTATCAGCTCAGCTGCAGTGTGGTCATTTAAAATACAAATGTTACAGTAAAGTGGAATATGATTAATTTGCTGATTACCTTCTTTACTTAAGAAGTTTCCATACTACCCCCTAATAATAAATGTAAGAACAGACATAAATATAGATTTTTTTTCTTTTGGTCTAATTTGGCTCAGGTTTTCCGATCTGTTTTATCTCTTCAGGCATCAGTTTTGGAAAGGTTTGTCATTTTGGTATTCTCTGGAGTCATGTAAAACATCGATGTGTTTAGAGAGAAGTAAAATAAGCTTTCTTCTAACTAAAAGTTTAGTTAACTTATATTTTCCTTTAAATAAATCTCTTATAAAAGGAAAAAAATATTAACCAAATGAAATAGAAATGTTGTTATAGCAGTATATGTAAAAGGCCTAATTTAACACTGTTCCATGAAAGGTTTTCTCATTAAGTTGATGGAAGTTATACACATGGAAAGCTCATTGCACAGGATCCTCAAAATATCAAAGTAAATTACTACCACAGAGGTTTATTTAGAGCCACTTGATCCCCTTGTTGCAGTAACCTGTGCATAGTTCAACAAAAGAGGGTCCAGAGCACGAGGCACACACAGGGAGCAGAGCTGCTGTAATCCAGTGTGCTGCTGGGATCCCCATCCCAGAGGGAGGAGAGGGGCAGTGGGAGCCTGGCCCGAGCACAGAGTCCCCAGTGCTCTCCCACAGGCACCTGCCCTGCCCTGGGGGCACAGCCAGTGCTCCTGCAGGTGGACACACACTGCCGAGCTGCTGCTGCTTTTTGCCTGAAGGGTGGGATTTTTAACCCCTGGCCCATGTCTAATTTGCCAGTCTAAGCCTAGGAATTGGGAAATGCCTCCAAGCTTTTGTCTTTTGAGTCTCAACTGCTGAGATTGTATCTTAATGGAAAAACATAAATGGGTTCTTCAAAATATGCTATGAAGTAAATCTAACTTTTTTTAATAGAAATTAGCATTGGGGTGTCCTTTTTCAGGTCAAGCTCATAAGATGTGACTCTGAGAGCCATGCTTAAAATGAGTAGTAACAACTCATGCATTTAGTTGCAGTAGAAGCAAGGAGATTATGCTGAGACTAAATATTCTTTGGTAGAAAGAAGGGCCTGCAGAACAGGACTCTCCCAAATGTTGCTTACATAATAATAGCTTTATCCACATAATATTATGACTGATTGTCAATATTTTTTTTCAATTTATCTGACTTATTTCATGCATTTATTGCCTGTTCTTGATCTTACTGTTTCTTAGGCTACTGGGGAAAAAAGAGCTGCCCCAGATTCTGGGAAGAAGCCCAAGACTCCAAAGAAGAAGAAAAAGAAAGACCCCAATGAGCCACAAAAGCCGGTGTCAGCATATGCCCTTTTCTTCAGGGACACACAAGCTGCAATTAAAGGACAGAACCCAAATGCTACATTTGGAGATGTTTCAAAAATAGTGGCATCTATGTGGGACAGTTTAGGAGAAGAACAAAAACAGGTAAGTTGGTGCAGGGTTGTCTCACAAGAAGTAATTCTTGTAAAAAAATCCTCCTACCTCTGCTCTGAGTGGACCATGATACTTGCTGATGTAGAACTCTATCTCTGTAGAGCTACACTGAGTTTTGAACTTGCTGAAGACCTGGCATCTAAAAGTTTTTTAGTTTTTTTTTTCTTTTTTGTAAGAGCCAACAGGTAGTGTTAAGTGACTGTATTTGTCTTTAAATTTTAAAGGGCAGTTTGTAAAAGAGCTCAGTTTATAGTGTCCTAGAGTCCTCTTAAAATCATCTTTTGATGATTCCTATTTCAAAGCCCTTGTTTCCTATTAATAAGTTAGAAAAGAGGAAGGTGCAGCATATTTACCATCTCCTTTGATCTGCCTTATGAATTTGTTACAAAGCGTGTTGATTTCAAACCTTTGAAGCCAATCCTCTGAGTCTCGTTACAATGTTGTGTGTGAAATGCTATCTCCAATTCCAGCTTGGTACAGAGTGATGAGTTTGGTACTTCCTTGGGGGTTATTCTTCTTCCTATACACATGGACCTGCTGCACATGGATTGAAGAGAGTTAAAAAAATACCCTTTGTTTGTCTGTTCCCAGTAACAGTTAATAGAAGCTTCTGTGGGAGAACAGATTCCCAGATAGGACCTTTTGGCAAGAGATGAATGGTACTTGTTTCTGAAATACATTTAGAATTTTTTAGTCTGATCTAACAGATGATAATGAATATGATTTAAAGATGAACTTTAAATTTACTGATGATTAAAAATACAGATTTAGTAATTTTTGTGTAACTGTTCTTGTGTAACTTAATGGGATTCTCTCATGCTGGCTTTGGGGCAAGTCCAAGCTCTTTGATCCACCTTTAAAAAAGGTGTACAGATTTTTTTATATGTAGTTCAAATATTTGTTTTGAAAAAAAAATGCACAGGTATATTTTGCTGTTCTAGACTACTGCTGATATATTTTGGCATCTGAAATACTCAATGTTCAATATCCCTGCTACTTGGAGTCAATAAAATACTGTTTTCTGGGGAAGGAAAGAGTGCATAGGAAATCTTGTCAATCAGTTGGCTGCTCAGACTGATGTCAAATAGCAGCCTTTTGTTATTCCTGATAATCAACATAAATTGTACTGCAAGTCCAGCAAGTAGACCTGAAAGCCTGTAACCACCTGCAAGAATATTTAGAACTTTCAAGGAAGAAAAAGCACATCTAACAGTAGAGTCTCTTCAGGGAGTTTGGTCTATGTTTTTTGTTTCTTTGCAAGTGATTTTGAGAGCATTCTGGCAAAAACATCTTAATAGTTGAAGCTGGTGAAATTGTGGTCTCTTTTAATAGGTATATAAAAGAAAAACTGAAGCTGCCAAAAAAGAATACCTAAAGGCACTTGCTGCCTACAGAGCAAGCCTTGTTTCTAAGGTAAGCCCAATATTACCTTCGATGTAATGTGAGTGAGCTTTTACCAATGATATTGAAATATTTGGGGCAAGGGGGGAATGTTATGCACAACAGAAGTAGAATCCTAGGATTTCTGTAATACAGCTCTCTACAAGATGTTGTGTTGCTGCTTGAACCCTGCTTAGTCTCTGCAAAAATAATTTCATCTCTCTACTGGCATACTAATGATTACCAGAGAACATCTTTGTAATTGTACATCTTCCTTGAGCTACAGAAGCAAAGTAATGCACTTCACCACAAAAATAAAATTCAGTAATGAAAAATATACTGACCTTTTGACATTAATATTTGCAAGCTGTTTGCAGAGGTTTGTTTTTCCTCAAGTGCTGCTTCTCAAAGGACAGGCTTGCTTTGCGTGGAGTTGGAGAGCAGTTGTAGTGTGACAAAGCTTAAGTATTCTTGCAGGTGAGGAGAAAGGAAGGTGTAGTGGCTCTGAATTTGGAGAGTACAAAAAAACAGACTAGCTGGCAGCGAGCCACATGGAGTATTTTAGTGGATCCTGAGTTAAAATAAAACCTGTGAAGAAAACAAAGCTCTGCTGTCTTGCTTGAGAATTTACCTTTCTAGATGACAGTGCTATGCAGGTTGTAGTTCTGTTGCTTCTGAATATCATAAATGGAAATGTGCTTATAGATATTTAAAATATGGGTAAAACATTACCAAGGTGGTTATTTATCTAATGATGTTTTATAAAGATCAATTACAAAAATATATTCAATCACAAGAAAGCAAGAGAGGGTGATGATGTCTTAACTCCTGAGAATATTTATTTGAAGTTACAACTGTAGAGCATTGGTAAATCATATGGAAGGTGGCTGTGTATTTTAATTAATGATTAAAAACACAACATCAGAAATTACACATGTGTTTTTCAAAGCTGAATGATGTCTTTTCCTTGTGTTAAGCTTTTTCTGTTGCCTCTGGGACTTAGATATTATTCTAAAAGCCTTTAGTATCACAATGCTAAGTTCAGGAGCAGCAGGAATTCTAAATACCTTTGAGGGAAATTATTTTGTGAATCTTAAGTTCAGTTTTCAAAACCATCAGAAATAATATTTTTTTCCTCAAATCCATGGGACCAGGACTGCCAAGTAACTTCTGGGTAGATTGCAGGTGGAAATGACACTCAGAGTCATTGTATCTCATCTCCTCTCCTCTAAATTAAGACATCCTTGCTGTAGCTTTTTCATGTGAGGTGGTTGCTCAGGGTAGGGATGGGATAGACACTTATGCAGCACAATTTAGTACATTCTCAGCTAAATGTCTAAAGAGTGTCAGTTAATTGCTCGTTGGTTGATAACTCATGGGATGGGGAGTGTGTGTGCTGCTGACTCCCAAAGAGCAGGGTTTCTTTAAAAACATGTAAATATGTTGGGCCTGTTCTAGCTCTTTCAGAGAAAAAATGGACGTGACATCTGTGACTTTCTGGTGTTGATCAAGGGCACAAGTTAGTTTTTGTCCAACTAACACCTGGAGGGACCATATAGGGAGGCAGATAAAGAGGTGATGCAACATATTGGTGATCAGTGATTGTTTTCAGACTGCAGATTGATCTTTTCTGATAGAAAACAAAAGATGGCAAAGGTCTCTGAGTAGCTGTTACTTTTATTACCATGTAAACAGTAACAATATTTCTTCTGTTGAAAAGACGATTAATTTCTCTTCCAAACACAGGCTGCTGCAGAATCTGCTGAGGCCCAGACAATTCGTTCTGTTCAGCAAACACTGGCATCCACAAATTTGTCTTCCTCCCTTATTCTGAATAGTTCTCTTTCTCAACACGCGACCGTGTCGGCGTCTCCCCAAACTCTTCAACAGCCCCTTTCCAGAGCAATTGCTCCAAAACCCTTGACCATGAGACTGCCAATGAATCAGATTGTAGCTTCTGTTACCATTGCACCAAACATGCCGACAAACATTGCAGCTCCGTTGATAAGCTCTATGGGCACAAACATGGTGGCAACGCCGTCCTCCTCTCAAGTCAGCCCCTCCATGCAAAGCCAGCAGCACCAGATGCAGCAGCTCCAGCAGCAACAGATGCAGCAGATGCAGCAGCAGCAACTACATCAGCATCAAATGCATCAGCAAATACAACAGCAAATGCAGCAGCAGCATTTTCAGCACCACATGCAGCAACATTTGCAGCAGCAGCAGCATCTTCAGCAGCAGATCAATCAACAGCAGATGCAACAGCAATTGCAGCACATACAGCTTCAGCAAATGCAGCAGCAGCAAATGCAGCATATGCAACACCAGTCCCAGCCTTCTCCTCAGCAGCATTCCCCAGGAGCCCCGCAGATCACTTCTCCCATCCCTGCCATTGGGAGCCCTCAGCCAGCACCTCAGCAGCACCAGTCACAAATACAATCTCAGACACAGACTCAAGTATTATCGCAGGTCAGTATTTTCTGAAGATGAATGATCTTGCAACGTGGCTTTGTGTTGATGGAGGGGGTAGGGGTAAACCATATTTGGCTGAAAACTGTAAATTGTTGATGGTAGTTATGCAGGGATGCATAACAGATCAAATGATCCTCTAAAGTGTCTATTAGATAGGCAATAAAGAACTACAATGTAGCTGTGTATCATCTTTTAGCTGACTACAAATCATTTTGTTTAAAAGAAAAAATGCTGTTCTCTTTTTCATGTGATGCCTTTTTAATTTATTTAAGCTTTACCTACAATATGTGAATCAACTGGCCTAATAAATACCTGGACCTTATGACTGCAAAATGGCCTTTCAGAGTTATTTGCTATAACCCTTCTTTCTCTAAAAGTGAGTAATGCACTTCAAGGCAGTATGAACTCATGAAGCCCTTAAAGCACAGTTGTAACTACCTGTAAAATTATGATTGGATTTCATACAATCATACTTGTATGACATGAGTTAGTTGATGGCATTTTTTGTCATGAAAAAATAGAGTAAATCACAGATTTTTGCCAAAGCTCTTATTTTTTTTTTTTTTCTCTCCTAAATGTCTTCAGAAAAACAAATGCAAGTAACTGGACTTAAACGTTCACCCAACTTTTCACTTCATTTCTCCAAATAAATCTGCCATAGTTCATAAGAAAATATATATTGACATTTACCCTTTTACGTTAATTCCCATTACAGAACAAATGTGAATATTATATTCTGTGTCCAAGTGATGAGTTTCAGATTTAATACACTGTATTTTTAAAAGGGAAATGCACTTAAATAAAACTGTTATTACTTAAAGCTAAGATGAGAAATGCAAGTTATTAATACGCTGTAAAACCAGTAGACTATTTAAATGAAACTCCACAACTGAATAATCAATGTAAATATTTTCTTTAAAAGTTGTAAGTTTTCATATCACGTGTTGTAAAGTTTTCATAAATGAGGCTTTAATGTAAACACTGGTAACATGAATTATTAATTGCTACATTGCTTATTGTGTTTTTATGCTGTTTTATACTTTTTTATGAGTTATGATAGCAGCAATTAAGTTGTTTGTATTTTGCTTATCTAAAATAAATGCTTTTATCTTGCTATAGAATAAACACATTTCAGTAAAACTGATGAGCTGTAAGTCTTTGATAGAGAAACCAGAAATGTTTCCTTCTGCAAATGCTTTCTTGGACTTCTTTTAACTCCTTTGGATTTCGACTGAACATCCTGGGTGAACAGGTACCAGTGGGAACAGAGCAAGCACTTGGCTCTTGTACCTTCCAGGATGCTCTGCTGAAGAGTTGTGGGCAATTTCTCTGAGGTGTCTGCAACTTCAGAGAGAGAAAGCAAATTGTGGAGTCACAGAACAGTCATGGTGCCCTGTGCTGATCTGCAGGAACAGGGAGGTGAACTTCTCTCAGTAGTAATGTTGAGAAATGCAAATCAGCACAAATTGTGAGTTTCTTTGTATCCAAGAGCTTCAGATGGAAAAGCAGCTACTGCTGTGGGCTTCCCTCTGTAAGTACCCAGCTCTTGACTTGGGCTGGTCCTGAGTTTTCAGACTTTTATTTTCTTGTTAAGGTAGAACACGATGAAGAGGGGAGGATGGAGGAGGCAGGTGTTTCCTATGAAGGGTTTGGGAACATTAACATCCACTGTGTTGTCGGATTATTAGTGCTGTTCATATGTTTTTGCTCTGAACAGAGAGGAGAGAGCCTTTATTTTCTTGTTTCTCTTCTTTGCCTGCAATATCTGTGCTGCAAGTGCAGTCTGACCACTATCCCCAGTTGTCTGGCATGATTAATTACAGCATCTGTCCTGTCAGAAGCTATAATGAAGAGGTCTTGATAAAAATTGCAAATTACCACTGGCAACAATCTTAAACTGCTTATGATAAAATGAAAATTAAAAACAGCAAGTGTCAAGCCTGAGCAGAATCCTAATCCCACTTGAGGCATGGCTATCATGCTCAGACCACAATCCAAAAATAATGGAACAGAGATCCCCAAAAAAGTTGCAGCCAGACTTGAGCGAAGAGGTACCATACCATGTGAGTTTCTTCATAATTCAGCTTTCAATATTTCATCATCCTCAGGCACTCTGTTTATTATGTACAAATATTGAACAGCAAGAGATTCTAATTATAAATTTATAGATTTCTTGGAGCAGAAAAAATCATGTAAAAATTGAAGCTTTTCATAATAGGTGTTAGTTGACAGTTACCCATGCTCCTAATAGCCTTAGCATGATATCTAATAATGCCTGGGATGGAGGGTGCTTATTCCAAGTGCAAGGAAGCCTGTCTGCATTAGAAATGGTGTGACAGGCTGGTTGGGAGAGTTTTTGTGTGTGTCAGTTTTAACCAATGTTACATAACAAAGGAAACCATTTTATAGTCATTTTTGAAACCTTTAGACAAATGTCTTCAGAAATAATTGCTAAACTGCATGTGACAGTAATTGTGTATTAGTTCTATAATTGTCATTTTGAAGACCTATGAAGTATCGTTGGAAAAATGTCACAAGTGATAAGAGTTAATTACAACTGAAGTCTGTTTTCAACTATTTGCAGCGAGAAGCAGGTGTTATTACACTCATTAAATGGTTTCATAAATCCTGGGTTTTATCACATTTGATTAAGAGCTGCTGAACTACTGATGTTCAATTCCAGGAAAAATAGTTTTAATTACTGCGGCTAAAAAAAAAAAAATAATCATCAAGCAGGACTGTACATTTTAAATATCAAAATTTGAATCTTGAAAAACTGAAGCATCCCCCTGCTTGCCACAAAATTATATTTTGCATTACCCACAATAGCATATTGCAGAACATCTTGTGTTTCAAACTGTGCAAGTTTGTGTTCATGTTCCCTAAGTCTAAGTGAATAACTGTGCTATCTTAGGTCATAAATAAAACTGTTAGTTTAAATGGCTTGATATGCAATTTATACTAGAAAAATGCAATAATCTGTATGGTTTCAGTGTAATGCATGGTTTTTAAGAATGTTTTTTTCATAGCATTTACAAGTACTTAACTGCTCCCTTATTTTCCCAAGGTTTCAGAGGCTTTATCACCTCGGTTAACCACATTCTACTTTCACATTAACCCAGGTTGACACATGATGAAAGAACATAAGGAGGTTTAATTTTTAGCTGACACAGGGTCATTAGTTTCTAACTTGGAGAACAAAGCCTTTAAATACCTCTGTGCAACATAATCTCAATTTTATATTATCACCTGACCATTGTGGTTTGCAGGACAGATAGATTAAATATCTCAAGTTTAACCACAAGTCTTGCACTGACTCTTTTCAATGGGGATTCCTATTTGAATGGCTCCTTTTCCATTTCTCACTTCATGGAGTATTTTGCAGCACTGGACTGCATTCTAACCTTTCCCTCCCCCCTTTGTTTGGCTTTTGTTTTGCAACAGCTGTTATTATCGTTTTTGGTCAGCTGTGATTGCTGGAGGCAAAATAGGACCAGATGGTGTTTTGCTATGCATGAATGGCGAGTTAGAGGAGTTTAGATTGAATAGGCCAAGTTTGAATGGTGTCTATGCACCACCTGCCCTCTTCAGCAGCAGCACACACATCATAGGAGCATGATCTGTCTCAGACCTACTAGAATTGGATGGGAATGGAGAGCGCCTTGTTGGATTTTCTCCATATTTATTGATCTTCCATGCACTAACAGCATAATGCAGTACACAGTCAATTTGAGTTAATTGGATATGACACAGCATGTACATGTAATCTATCACTGGAGTCTCCTGGTACACTTTAGGGTTTGCTGCCACAAGAACATGCAGTATTAGCCTGCATTAATAGGCTAAGTGGATGGAAGTAAACCAGGATCATTGTCGGTTTGATTTGACAAAATATACTGTAGTTTTACAATTGTACCCTTGAACTGCCAGAAATGCAGCTAACTATGAGCATATCTGATTTGATAGACTGGGGCTGAGTATTTTGTCACAGAAAAAAATGTATGTGATTCCCATATATTTCTGTGAGGTTTGCTAGTGAAATTTAAACAAATGTAGGGAGCAGTGTCCATAGGGATGGGCCAATGCCATTCAGAATAGTACCAAAGGGCTTCTTTGGTAGCCTAAAACTGGTCAGAGAGGTGGAATTTAAATGTAACATAAACGTAAGAACTGTTGTATGCTCTGTTAGGGCTGACTGAAAGACCTGGGGTATGAAAGACTTGTGCCTGGACATTACAGAAGAAAATACATATGTTATGAATAATGAAAAAATAGATAATACATAAATTAATTGCATTGTTACAGCAATTGGATGTTTCAAAGCCTACTTAATATGTAACTGAGGGTTGCGATCATGCTCTAAGTTGGCAGGAGCTGCTCACTCAGCGTCTTTGTCTGTGGTGTCAGGTAGCCAAGTGAGCTACTTTATTATGAAAATTGCATCCAACTGAAAAAATGCTAAATATTTTCAAGTGCCTGTGGGAAAAGCTAGGTTTGTATTAAAGGATTTGGTTCTTAAAGTCACCAAGAAGTTAATGCTTCTCAGGTGCATCGGAGGGAGAGAATTTTCGATTATAATACTAAAATCTTTGAGAAGTGAATGTATTGCTTTGAACAAGCTGCTGTGACACTTCAATAGGCTACATTGGAGATTTAGAATGCATTCTGTTTACCTCAGTTAAAAACCAAAAGTGGTATTATAAATAGTGGGTTTTGTCCAAGTCCTTGGAGCATTAACAGCTTCAGCCCCTAAACAAACCAAAGTAGGTAGTGGAGAGTTTTCTTAGAAGATTTGAAATTAAATTTATTTTAATCTTCTAGGTAAAAAAGGTTGTACAGATAATTATACTTTTCCTGGAGTTATATGGACACTTCTTCCAGATGTCTTTTATTATCTTTCCTCTCCAGAATTATCTTTATGATGCAGTTACCTTTGGTCTGTTATTTTTCTCCAAACTGGAGTTGCTACATCATTTTAACTCTGCTGCTCTAATCATAAAAGAGAGGCTTTGATCCAGAAAATAATTTAAAATGAGCTGATAATTCATGTATAAAAGTAGTAATTTCATTGAAGTGACTACTCATATGCTCTGTTATACAGTTGCTCAAGTGCTTTCATAGATCAGGGGTCTAATTGCAAAACATTGTATTTGTTTTCCAAACAGATGGAAGTATTTATAATAATGATCAGAACCTAAAAGTCATCTTACATTTTCTGCATTTTCTTTTATTAAATTCTATTCAAAACAAGTCACAAGTCTAATTTTCACGTACAGGTATCTAACCTTAGTGCTGGTTTAATGACTGAATCATCATAAATGTGTAAAGAATTACCCATCTGATGGTGAATTGTATCTGTAGTCATTTAGAAGGGATTCTGCTGTGCACAGGTCTGAAAACTTCTATCTGGATCAGCAGTCATAGCTCTTGACTGAGCAGATGCCTTAACCAAATATTTATATTTACAAAACATAGAAGTAAATGTGGGCAAACAAAGTGCCAGGGTACCTGCTGGCAATATTTGTGTAGTTACTGCAGGCTGGTTTATTTTAGTGCTATAGCCCATACTGTACTGATAACAAACATATACATTGCATTAGCAATAGTACATAAATAATAAATCCCTTGTGTTACCATTTTCTTGCTGGTAGTTAAAGGTACTTAATATTGGAATTGGTTTTGATGTTCCAGGAATCCTAAGAATTGACCATTACATTTAAAGAACTGGTAAGTAGCTGTACCATTTCTTACTTTCCTTTTCCTAATTTTGGAAGTGAAGAAAATTCAGCATCTGGAAATCAGAACTCATTTCAGGAAATTCTGCTATATGGACTGTTGATCAGGGGATTATCACTGCTGCCTTGATGTGTGTGTATACTTATATATATATAAAATAAATGAAACCTTGCACCCTGCTCCTGTCTGCTCACCACCTGTGGCTTTTCCTGAAGAACTTCTCCTCTTTCAGCCCCCCTTCATGTTCCTCCTGTTCCTGCGGGTCACAAGGAAATCGATCGATTGTGCACATACACAATACATATTTGTTTTGCTAAAGGGATGTCCAGATGGATGGACACTTGATTGTATGTGGCAAATGTCTAAAATATACATAAATCTAGGCATGCATTTGGGGATTTTGGGGTTAACAGGTGCTTTGCTGCACAGACTGCCAAAGGATTTGGATACTGCTTAGCATGCCTTGGCACTGAAAGAATATAGATGAAGCTAGTGATAATTATCATCCTTGTATAAACAGACTTTCTCCCCTCTAGAATGGTGGCAGATAAATCTATAAGAGTTTTGGTCAATTACTGCAGACAAGTATATTACAGCAAATCTTGAGCCCATGGTGAAGTACATGTAACTCTGAGTGTCAGTTTAGGTATTTGTGTTTCTATAAAGGCTGGGCAATCTCTCTTTTTTCTTTCCTTTTTTCCTTTAACCCTAGGCAAATGAAGTTATCGTTCACTTCAGAAAATGACCAGAACTTGCTAGCAGGCTTGGACAAATTAAACATCCTTGAACAAAAATTGCGATACTTTCACATTCATGTCTGTTGGTGTTTCCTGTAGCTGTACTTGGCTTTAAACTGAAGGTGGAGTTTGTTCTGATTATTTCTTTCCATTTTGAATGCTGTTGACCAGCAAAAAAAAGAGAACTGAAGCATCATTCTGCATCCCTGCCCATTCAGCTGCTGGGTGCCGGTCCCGGTGCCGCCAGGCGCGGCGAGAAGTGGGTGCAGCTCGGGCTCTGTGTTTATCTCAGTTCATGTCACTTTGGTGTTAAAAGTCCAAGCAAGATATAACTGATCATTTCAAGGGGAGCAGAGCAGCCCATCGTGGGCCACTGCATCCCCTCGTGCCCGTGGCTATCGGGTGCAGCCTCTGGTGGGGCAGGAGATCTCCCTGGTCCAGTGGGCCCCACTGGCAGCAGGAGCGCTGAGCACCACACCTACGGAAAATTAAAATGAGCTTTGCAGGGTATGCAGGGCTAAATAACAACCCACGGAGCCAGTAAAAATAATCCCAGTGGTTTCAGGATACTTTGGACCAGGGCTTAGCTGAAAATGGACAGAGAAATGCAGCCATTATGAGCATCCTTGTAATTTTTTCCAATGACGTAGGAATATTTCTTGGAGAAAGAGAATTTGAAGGAGAGGGAGGAACAGCAATTTTCCTTCTGAATTGAGAAAATGAGGACTGTTGGGTGTGTGTTGCTATCACAGCAAAGTGTTTCTATCTAGGCTCAATGTTTCAGCATGTAAACAACTTCCACTGAGATCTGCAAAGTGCCTCTGCAGAGCATCTGGGAAAATATTTGTGCTTTAAATGCATTAAGCAAAATGATAATGTTATTTGACTTTGGTTAATCAATAACAGAGAAATATAATGCTTTAATAAGCTTCTGCCATTCAATACAAAGTCAATGAAATAAAAAATACTTTGCTCTTTTTTTAAAATTGTGCATAAATTATAGCGGGGTTTTATTTTAGGGAGTTGGGATTTTTCCCCCTATCGTTATCTGTATATATTATCTGCAGTTTGTTGCTTTAGAACAACATATTTGTCCACTGTAGACAAAATATGCACTTTGTTCAATTCCTTACTTGAGGTCAAATTCTCTTGAGGAGAACAAGTGTGGGTTGTGTAGCTGTCAAAAGAGGGTTTAGTGCTTGACCCTAAGAAGCATTCAAAGCCCAGATCTTTCTTTTTTTATTGCTTTTCATTTTCATTGTTTGTACTTTATACTTAAGAAGGGGCCTCTGCACAGGGGAAAGCCCCTGGTTTCGTATTCACAACCAGCAGCCTTCTACTGAAACACCTCAAAAGCTTTTCACAGCAAGAATTTGGAAACCACTGCTCTGTGTCAACTGCTGGTGCATAATCAGGCTGCACATGGAGGGGCTGGGGTAGGATGTGAGGGTGCACGTGCCGGATGGAGCCCAGGGAGGATGGGATGGAGGGGCTGTAGGGATCCGGGCCATATGCACAAATGTTCTGGCAATAAACAGAAAGTACAGAGGGTCTGTAAGCTTGGATGCAATAAAGCAGGAGTGTGAATCCAAAAGGTAAGTTGCTGAATCTATGTAGTTCAGAAGGTACAGACAATAGCTGTTTAACTGGATGCTCACTGAAAAGTTGATGATACACTTTTACATATCTGTGCTCCAACAGAAGTTATCTTACATTCTGTTCAGATGCTGTTTATATAGTGTGCACAAGCTCAGAGTTAGAAATAGCCATAAAAATGGCTGGAGATTTTGGGACATTATTCACAAGTACTATTGTGTAATTGGAAAGTGTAAGTTTTGCATTACATTTTATTTTATAGAAGTACAGTGTAATTATACTTCTAAAATCTATTGCCAGGATGAGGTATCTTAGTTGTAAAAAATACAAAATGCTTGTAGTGTCCCTAGCGGGACAGGAGTTTTGGTTAACATACAACAGTGGTAAAGGTGATTTCAAATCCTTTCCATCCACACTGGTAAGACTGTTGGCCTTATCTTTTTTATCTTGAGTAGCAACTCAGTTCTCCAGGGCCATTCCAAGGGAGCCAGGAGCAGAAGAGGACCAAACAAACAGATGGATTGAGATACCAGAAACCTGAGTAGTGGAGAAAGGTCACCTCTTTGGAAAGTTACACAATCCTTGTGGGAGCCTGGCTCCCAAGTAGGGTCATTTCAGGTGCTTCCAGGTGGGAGGTGGGCACTGCACAAGCCCTGCCCTCTGCTGTGAAAGGCATGAAACAGAATTAAAAAAAAAAAAAAAAGAAATGACAAGATAATTGGTCATCTACATAAATTGAGACAAATTACACACATTATGTATTCTGGGATAATTTGCACCTTAAGAAACCCTAACAAAAGCAGTTGCTTGCCTA
Organism: Phainopepla nitens; assembly: GCA_013400175.1. NCBI lineage: Eukaryota > Metazoa > Chordata > Aves > Passeriformes > Bombycillidae > Phainopepla > Phainopepla nitens. Next base: position 800,536 of record VXBQ01010779.1, read on the forward strand.
CTAAGAATAGGGTCTCCAAATAGGCAATCATGTGGGGAAGCATGGTTTTAATTACACAGATCTCCAGTCAATATCTGGGAGCCAAGGAAATGCAAGGGTACATGAGAACTCTGTATCAGCATCATCTGGTTCAGCCAACAAGAAGCATTTCACAGATAGCACAGGAAAATAAAAGTTGAACAAGCCAAAAAGCCTTACAGTGAAGAAATAAAATAGCATTCAGGTTGAGAATATCAGAAAAAAAAAAACCCAGAACAAAACAAAACAAAAAAACCCAAACAAACAAAAAACACCTCTATAAACCAAAACCAACCAAACAAAAAACCCCACAAGAACAAAATGCAAAAGCATAAAAAAATCCAAAGACAACACTCTCAAAATTACAAACTGTATGAGCTTTCATGTATAGCAAAAATTCCTCCAGAATTGTATTTGTTGCTCATAACAGGAATAACATGACAGGTTTGCAGAGTCCCTGCAGGGTGCAGTGCACATACAGGCACTGTCCAAACCTTGTTCTTGGGGGCAAATGTTGCTTTCTGCTTGTTGCCACTGGTTCAGGACTCTCATTTTTATGCAGACTCGAGGCCATGTCATTAGTCTCTGCTGCTTGTTCTCAACAGTCAGCCAGCCTCAGCTAGGTCACGTCAATGGAAGAGTGATTTTGAGGATCATCACAGAAAATCCCTGAGACAGGAAGGAACCTTCCCTGTGATATGGGGCTCTGTGGGCTCATGCAGGCCCTTTGACTGCTGGCTGTACCAGGCATGAGAAAATCAGAATTACGGATCCCTCATCCCTGTGAGTGTTTCAAGGCCAGGTCAGATGGGGCTTTGACCAGTGTGGTCTTTGTGGAAGGTGTCCTGCCCATGGCATGAAAATTGGAACTAGATGAGATGATCTTTAAGGTCCCTTCCAACCCATACCATTCAATGATTCTATGATGCTGTGATTCTTTTGCCTTCAAATACCTTCACTGGAAGATCCAGAGCTACAGTCAATACTAATTTAGGGAAAGAATTATTTTAATGCACATGCAAAAAATCCCATGTAAGATTAAAAGCCTGGAGAGAAGGAAAGGGCAGGAGAGATGATTCGCTGCCTGTGCTTCTGCATGTTTGATTGTTTGATGCTTTTCTGTTTCTGACATGAGGCTGTTTAAATTGCAGCATCCTGGGGTAAAGGATAGAGTTACAAAATCCCTACTGTTCTTGGAATGGTAGATATTGTAACATGGCACTGATCTGTCTCTGACCTCTGGATGCCACTGAAAAATGACTGGAAACAAAGCACTGAAGAGAAAGGTGGGCCTGGTGTAATGGATTGGAAATGCCTACAAAAAGACAGCAATTCCCGTTCCCTGCCATCCTCCCTATTGGTGCAGTTTGATGGGTGGGAAGTACAGCATCAGCACAGAGATGTTCACCTGGCTGATTTTGTGATGGATGTTGGGATTGGGATGGGTGTGGGCACAAGTCCCTGTGGGCTGATCTGGTTGTGTTCCAGCCCTCACTGGGCACTGCAAAAACCTCTTCAGGCCTACTGACAGTCGGAGTGCACTGATTCAGCACATGTTGAGATGTAAAAATCTGCTTAAATTTCATGCATTTTAATTACAGAAAAATTAACAGAAAAATAAACACCAGTAAAAGCCCAGCTAAATCTAACCATTCTAAATCTCCCACAAATGTCAGTGGCCTCTGTCAACCTGGAGATAAGCTAATGATACCTGGGGCCTGCCAAGAGACCATTTCTGGTTACCAGCATTCTTACACTTTGCCTTCTTCTCCTTGGATTCAATGGCTCTTAAGCTCATACTTAAAGTTAAGCTCCTTATGAAGTATGTTGCAGAGTATACAACATAATTAAGATTTAAGAACAGTAGAAGAGCCTGTAACTGCTCATAATCCATCTCTTCTTTCTCCAGACCTTGAAAATAGAAATAACAAGGCTACCCAAAGGACTGATGTTTTAGTTTTATTTTTGTGTTTTGGTTCTGTTAAGGATTTCACTCTATAAAAGTGGTAAGAAGAAAAGTTTGTTACACAGGTTTTTGTCAAAACTGAAGCAGCAGAATAAATAGGTGACTTCATGAAAAGCTGAGCCAGGTGACTATTATTCTTGGTGATTAATTAACATTTGTGATGTTTAAATGTTGATAACTGGACCTGTCTCTTAAAAACATCCGCCTGGGTTTCCTGTGTGGAAAAGCAGAGGGTGAGAGGCTGATCATCTGCAGCTCAAGACAAATATTGCTGTGACTAAGATTTGCTGGTCGGGTGCTGTAAGTAACTGAGTCCTTGGAACAAAGTAGATAGATGATCCCTTTGTGAATTTAATGGCACTTGAATAAAAAGCAGTTAACCCCTTACAGTATCATATGTAGAATTTCCATTCTATACATTTTGTTTCATATCACTGGGATTTTAGCCATCACCTCTTGAAATCCATTGTAAAGCTCACGGTGGCTTTGGAGCTACTGGACCAAATCTTGACAAAGCAGCTTTGGTACTTTCATAATGTAAAAGAATTATTATATCTCAGAGCTGTGCTTATGTTCCTGCTGGCACAAAGGTGAAGGGTGTTTGACTCAGAGCCCAACACAGTCCCATTCACCTTTGCAGCCCTTTACGAATGACTGTGAGCAGTACTGAGGCTGGCCAAAATTTGGGGGTTCAGTTGGTGCTGAAAGAATTGATACTGTTTCTCCTTTCAGAGAGAGTGAAGTGTCTTGCTTTCCACACTTAGGCATTTAAGCAGCTAGTAATTTTGAAAAAAGGTGCTACCTCCACTGTCCCAATATCTGGTCACAAGGCAACACCAATATTGCTGGTTTTCCCATCTTTACACAGAGGTGGTATTAGATTCTCTACCCTACTCCTTTCCTACTTTTGGTACATATACAACTCTTTTAAGCAATACAGATTTCATTAAAAAAAAAAACCAACCCAGCAGCATAAACCAAAACCAACTGTGTTCATTGAAGCATTTTGTACATCATAGCTGCTGCTTACCATTCTTATTCATCTGGCGTTTACAGAGAAAGCCTGTCTTGATATCTTGAAGGCACTTTTAATGAGTACACATCATGAATTTTCCAACTGCTTTTAGATTGAAAATGATTTCTTTTCTATTTGTCAGAGAATCGTGTTATTTTACATTTTAAAAGGTTCTTGCACACCTCCCCAGCACCTGGATTGTAAGTGATTATTGGCTATTGTAGTTTGAAAATGCAAGTTGGTAGAATTTACTTCAAGGCTGTTCAACTAAATAAAAAAGTTAACTTCTGCTTTAAAAAAAAAAAAGAATAAAACTGCCACATAGCTACTGTACTCTCAGCTAAATACCTGCTTTGATATATTCATGCAAAAGGTTAAATCCTGCACTCCTCTGTACAGAGCCTGTACCAGCCATCCCATCCCCTCTTGCAGAATATTCAACCTCAAGACTCCTCCTGTCAGGATGCTAAAAGTTTATGAAGGTTCAAAGCATGTACTGGTGAAAATCATCAAGGAAAATCCATTCAGATTTCTTCAACACAGACATCATTTCTGGTTTGGGAAGCCTGCTGATAAAATTGGTTGGAGACTGGAAGGCAATCTGGGAGAACAGCATGTTGTGAGTGTCTTGCGCTCACCCTCATCCCAGAGCAGCCCATTTTGGACACTGGAGACCAGGCTGGGTAAACTTTTGCCACCCCTATTTTTAAGTCTTATGTTAAGGTAACTCGGGCTTTGGAAAGTTTCAGAATGGGGAAGGTAAAGCTTAGTTTCATGAACAAACTCTATAGGCAAAATCCATGAGAGTGGGAAGGCAAGTAAGTGGGAAAATTTACTATAATGGGTTAAGTTAGTCTTTTCCAAGCCCTAAGCCTAACTGCCAAGCACTGAGCAGTATAACTACTAATTTCTTTCTTTCTCAAACTGTAGATACATTAGAAGTATTTCCTTATTTTATTGTTTGAATACTACTAAAGATGAGTAAACTCAGCACTGACCTGCTCTGCAAACTGGCCAAGGAACTCTGAGTTTCAGAGGGAACAGATGGAGTCTCCTGCCTGTAAGTCCACAGCTGCTGTTTGATCGCCACTAATCAGGTGACTTTACTGACTGGGCAGTTTGGTATAAGAAAATAATGCATATTATAGTCATAACCTTGTAAAACTTCACTTTGCATTTGAAAATATTTGAAGAGAAATAATGAGCTATCTCTACCCACATTAAATACATAATTGAGAATATGAATATTAAGAAGCCCGATCTAAAGAGTTACTGATTGATTTGCTGCAAGTTACTGTAAATTAGTCTGCAAGGAAGAAAACAGGATTACAATAAAGATTGTAATTCAATGGCTTAGAATTTGTACCACTTCCCATTCTCATTACATTTGCAGGAATTAAGCACTTCTGTCACACAATTTAGCATTAACTAGGATAAAAGAGATTTATCGTTTCTGTTGTTATTTTGATGATCATACAGTCAAAGGCAGAGGGCAGCCAAAACCATCACTATTTTTAATATTGCTTGGTGACATGCATTACTGTCTGGGCGAACATGGCAGGGAGTGGAAAGGACCATACCCCATGGATGGTCTGAAATTAAAATCTTGCTTTGATGGATTAGCAAAGCAAAGCTATAACTGTGCTGGCGAGCTGCCTGCTTCTCAGCGTGACCCCTGCAGAGTGAACATCCTTCCAGTGCAGGGGTTACGGAGTTAAAGGCTGCTGCTTCTCTGTGTTGTGGTTGCCCACACTTGGAGCACTTTTCAAGTGTTCCCATTCTGAATCCAGTGGTTGAGTTTGTGGTCAGACTATTAATAGTGGCCTTTGAGCGGATTCCTTGAAACGGGAGGCTCGGTAGAATCCTGGCAGTTCTCTGGGCTTAAGCAATTTAATGCTCATGCCTGGGATTTAGCATACAGTCTGCTCAGTGTTCATATTTAAGGACAAATTTGCAGACAGGGAGCAGAAAAATGACTTGATATCTAGCTAGCTATCACATATGGCTGTTCAATTTTTGTGTGAGATCTTTACAGGGAGAACTAAGATTTGTTTTCCAAAACTCACCAGCAGAGAATATGATGGCAGTTCTTATGCAGAAACAAACAAAGCTCTATTTATGCAGGAAAGCTGTTTGTTTGCTAATGATCTTACGCAGGTAGTAGCTAGTAGTAGTGATGGAAATTCATTGCGTGGAACACATTTACCCAAAATACTTGTATTTATTTTTGGGGAAGATGACATATACTGACATCTTCAGTGCAGATATAAAGAAATATCTGTTGTGTTTTACAGAACAAATGCCTTTATTCTCACTTTTCCTTTGTCCCTTGAGCTTTAGAGTATGACTATTTAATTAAAAAGACTGAATGAGAGACCAAGTTTAATTTTTTCTAAACAATAAACTCCAACATATTCAACAATGTCTCATGCCTTCCTGGCATTTTGACGTACGCCTGCAGCACAGTCTATTGAATTTGGTATGTGACTAAAATCTAACAAAGAACACTGTCTACTGAACTTTAAATCTGCTTGGTTAAATCATTCAATGTGCTGTACAAGTTGTACAGCTGAAATTGAAAATAAGCAGAGCCCTTACAAAACTCGGCCAAGAAGCAACTTAGCTAAAATTCTCAAGATATGACTTAGAAGCTCTGGGGTAATTTCTACAGTAAAAAACTCCCTGAAATGACTACTTTATATGAATCCATCTTATTTTTTACTCTTGTTACTTATTTATACTCCATTACTACTTAAATTAAAACTGTGAGAAATGTGTTTGGTTGGATCCTTGCAACCAATTGCCACAATGCTTGTTATTTGGGTAAATATATTACTGCAGTAAGAACCCTGTCTGACTGGGCTGCAGAATTGGCTCAGCATTGACATCCATACAGTTAGACAATAAATCCTTCTTTTGCAGAATGAAAAAAAAAGAAAAAAAAAAGGCCCTGTATTGGAAAAAAAGAAGTGTTCTTTTGCATCTCCAGTACATCTGTTTGTCATTCAGTACTCTGCAGGGGAGACCCTTCTATCTATTGGCACATTGTAAATAATAAATAAAAATAACAATAAGGCAGTACATTATCACATTTAAATAACAAGCAAAATACGAGGCAACACCCACAGACCTTTGAAAGATCTACAGAGACTACATTTCATGCTAGGCATGTCCTAGAGGAATGGGCAAAACAAGATGAGAATACTCTTAGAAATCCGATGAAATGCTGTTTGTTATAAATCCTGTGCTAAGGATTCAACTTTGGTCAAACTCTGTTGAAAGTAGTGATTGGAAATAAAAAGTGAGCATATTTATGAGCTGTTTAATACAATAATCTGGAGCCATGTTAAACTTAAATGACCTGTTCCACATGGAGATTGCACTCTGAATTATATCAGGGCAGTTATAATGAAAATAGCAGGTGTCCTATCGCTTTTTGGTCAATTACCATAGTCAATGAATGAAGCAAATTTTTTATTACAATTTAATTACCCAAGATTGTTCAGCTCACTTGCAGCATCTGTTTTTTTGCAAGAGCCTGCATGTTGAACCCAATTTTTTAAAAATTAGGTCATCTAGAGCACAAAGAGCTTGATCCAGCGCTGTGCATGTGAACTTCTCTAACCAGGATGATGGGAGATGAGCCTCAGTGTCAGGGACAGCATCCTCTTGCATTTTCAGAGTATTGCATCCACCTTGGTGCTGGTCTTCCCTGCTCCTCACTTTTTGCTAGAGCTGTGTCTCAGCACTGTATTTCTCAGCGCCAATGTCCATGACCAGCAGCAGCAGAACAGTGGGATTTATATAACTACAGTCTCTGGTTTCAGCTGTGACTTCTGCACATATGTGAGGTCAGTTGCCTTAGCGGCTGAGGAAAGAATTGCTCTTATAAACTTTCCTTGGAGGTCTGTCCTGATGCTCCTTCTGATGCTGTACGCCCGCCAAAATGCATGTGGTACTATTAGCCTGGACACTCCCAGCCTGGTGGGCTTTAGCTCAAACAGAAGGGACTCAGCTCTTACAAATGGGATGTCTGGATGCCATGGGAGCACTTCCCTGCACGTGTAGCCTTGGCATATTAATTGCAAAATGTCCTTATGGCTCACTGGGCAGGAAGTACCTGTGGTACTGAGATGCACTCACGCTACCAGAAGACATCAACTCAACAAATGAATTATTGAGTAAAACTCTATGATCAGACTAAGTAATCACAGGGATCTCTTCTGCCCCTAAAATCTATTATCTTAATTCTCTTTTACCCTAAGGCCATTTTACACCCCTCTAGCAATGTAAATGGACTTTAAGAATTGAATATTTATATCCCCTTTGAGGTATTTTTATGTTGCCAGAGTGATGCCTTAGAAACCTTTGTGTGAATGAGAATGAGGAGCTCTGAGTCCCTCAATTGCCATGCTAGAAGTTGGCTTAGGGGCTGGGGTTTTGTTTGATTCTGTGGTTTTCCATGTCTGATCAATACATGTAGACTGTTTTAGTATTTTATTAACATTGATTCATGTAACTTTGTTTATGCCTTTTGTACTGAGGATTGACTAGTTAATGACATAACCAATTAACCACCTGCCTTTGGCATAGTGCTAAAGTCAAGGTGTATGTTTTTCCAACATGTGCTGTGAAATCATACCAACCTGTGGAGATGTGAAAAGAAACCAAAGAGTAAATCTAAAATGGTCTGGACTGTAATTTTGGAAATAAGTCCCAATGGCTCTCAGCCAAACATCAGATGTTTCTGGGATGTTGGTGAATCTCTGTTAGTGAGAACCCAAGTGGCACCAGGAGCTGAGTTTGAAAGCAGAACTACTTGACATAGGTTGCCTATTAGTGTTATTGTGGTTATGCGTCCAAAATTGGGGTTTCTCCATTAAAACCTGCAGTAGAATGGCCCTGATATGCATTATACATGCACACTCTAGTAGCAGTTTTATTTTTTTTGTGGCCTAAATGAAATCCAATAATAAACAAAAATTCCTGGTGGGTTCTTGGATTAGATGGACATCTGCTCACTAATCTGTTTTTAAACTGCATAGTGGCTCTCTCCTGTAACCTTTTCACTTGGATGAAAATATAGTAATAAAAAAATAAATAAATGACTCAAAAACCAAAAGAGACATTCAGGTGCTCCAGATTCCTACTGTATAAACACTGGCATTCAGCACTTCCTGGAGCACAGCACTGCTCCCAGCACAAAGCTCTTCACTCTGCTAACAGCGGCCCAAATGCCTCCAACAGTAAGGGCTCTTTTTGTTTCACTGGGCATTGGATGCAGCAATACAAGCCATGACACATGGCAGGAGAAAAGCAGACACCCGAGGACAGATTCCTCTGTTGCATAATTCCACAGCTGACAAATGTGCCAGGGAATGCAGAATTATGACCAACTTTTCCATCTTTCCTTCTCATTGTCTTCATGGCCGGGTAGAAAACTGTGACAGCTGGAAATGAGGGGAAAAATGAGGCTTTATTGCTTACCAGAGGAGTCAGATGGCCTTCCGCAATTATTGTAAGAAGTGAGAAGTGCTCTTTTTAAATAGATCTTTTGCAAATCTGTGGACCTGGGCTAAATATCTGTAGGGATGACTTTTTAGTCCCCAAGTGCTCCTGAGCACTGGTAAATGTCTCCAAGATCTTTCCCCTTGCAAATGCAGAAGTGCAGCTACTTCTGCAAGTGCCAAACAATCATTATGCCTTCTCTGGGCAAGGAATAGCAAAGTGGGACAAGCTAAGCTTAAAATTGAAAACAGACCCCAAAGTGGAAGCTGTTCAAAGAAAACAGCAGGGAATAACTTTTGCTGCTGTTGGTTCTGGGTTGGTTTTTCTTTGTTTTAATTTCTATTTTGAAATACAGGGCCTGTCAGCAGGGCATGCCCCCACATACTGCGGTGGATCCCACTGCCCTGGCTGTTGGGGGCATGGGGTGGCAGCATGGTCTGGCCACTCCGGTTTGGAGAGAAGTGTGGGGCTAAAGTGAGGGGAGCACTCAGTAGACCAGGAATGTTGATCATGGCACATCCAGCCTTGTTGCACAAGTGCTTTATTGAGGCAACAGGCTCTTCAGAGCTTATTGCTCTGGATTACACCACGTCACTTTCTGTCACGCTGCGTGAAGCCCTAAGTGGGGCCGATGTGGTGGAGCTCAGAGGATCTCCATGTGGAATGTTATTACATGCTGCAATGTGTGAGAAAATCAAAGTTTGCCTCTCCTGGCACCAGGTGCTTGCTCCCCACTTCTGCAGTGGCCCTGCAGTCCAGCTTCCAGCAGGTGGTCAGCAGGGTAGGTGTTTGGAAGAACTGGGATATTTTCATTAAGCAATTTCAAATCTCATTAGCAAATTTTCATAAAGTGATAATGCAGGAGCAATATTAGCCATATTAATCCGATATGAAAGTCACTCTCATGCTAGGGAAAAGTGCTAATAAAAGCCTTTCATTTTATACAGTCTAGTAGCATGTGCATCAGTGTGCTCTTAATGAAATGTTGCAGAATTTTAATCTCCCAGAATCAGTTCAAAGCTCTGGAATACAGTGAATTAATACCAACTGAAAGTTTTAAAGTTCATCTTTACCTTCACAACAACTGCCAGCTCTTACTAAAACCAAGATTTTTTTTTACTTAAACCTCCCCCCAGAAAACAAAATAAAACCCCAAAAATTTTCATTTAAGCCTGACAGACAGAAGGGATTTGTGTTGTTGTACAGGACGAGATAAAAGCAGCATCTAGAACTGCATTTCAGTTGCCAAGACGACAAACCACTGCCACACACTCAGCCCTGAGGACTGTGAGGGAGATCAAACCACATACGATGGATCAGCTCAACCACCAGCCCCAGTGACAGGGCTATGGTGATTTCTGGGTGATGCTCCTACTTGGTCAGTACTTGATCTGAGGGTAAAATATAGGGCCACACCTATTTCTAATTTAATCTTTAGAGGTTAAAGATTTTTTAAAGGAGATTAATTACAAGATGCATCCAAATATTTTTATATTTTGCAAGCCACTGTCTTTCCTCTTGCTCAGCCACTCTCCTTGTGCTATGAAATCTGTTTTGTAGGCTAAACCATCTAAAGCCCATCTGAAATCAGAAACCATGTCTTGCTGAGTGACTGATTGCAGAAGCAGAGGGAATAGGTGCAGAGTAGCACTTGCCCTTCTCCCATCTCCCAGCTGGTCCCATCCTGGTGGGTCACAGAGAGACAGACCAGTCCTATCAGCAAATGGGTGAACCCCTCTGGCACAGTATTCTTGTTCATGCTGTCCCCAGTGCAGATACCAGGCCATAAACTCGGACTCCAATACAAGCAGACCCTCTGGGGAAGGTATAAAAACTGTTTAATTCCAGGCTCAGCCCTGTGTCCTCTCCATGTAGGGAACATCAGCTGGTGCCGAGGCACAGTGCTGGGTCCGAGGTGGGGTCAGTAATTAATTCCAGCAGTGGATACAGATAGGACTAGTTTATTCACAACGAATTTAATTAGGTTCTGGTTTCTCTTTACTGTTTCATCAATTAGTGTGAGCACATAGTGGTTTGTAAAAGGATCAATAGGGTGGGGTTTTAATTACTTAGAGAACATTGTTTACATTATTTATCCCATGGTCAGTCAGGTGATTTGTGTTTGTAAGAGGAAGTTGGAAGCTAAAGAGCAGCTGCAGCAGCTCTGGTGAGGCTGGTTAACCTGTCGTTGTGTGAGGAATGCTGCTCACGGGAGTAAGTGCTCTGTAGTTTTGTCAAGAGATGTAGATAAATGCTGCCTAGAAGTAATCAGTTTCTTTAGTTTCATTCTGCATAAAGAGTTTCTAACTTTAAAGACTCTTTTCATGAATGGGAAAATATGCAATCAATTCCATTTATCTGAATGAATCTTTCAGCGAGCTCAGGGTTTACTGTGGGGGCACTGCAGGCAAAATGTAACAAATGCATCAGTATAAAAATGATTAAAGCATCATGAGCAAGGTTATAGAGATAAAAATGAGTGAAATAATTGGAAAAGTGCAAACAAGAAATCTATGCGATAGTAAAGGGTTTGTCTATTTCTCATGTTTACTTCTTCAGTGTTCATAATTTTTGGTCTATCATCAATCACTGTCAATTTGAAAAAGTGCTATACTTAAGGTCATTTATTCAGGGCTATTGGAGGCTAAAATTATGCAGTTTCAGTCAAATATACATGAATAAAGACTGTCATTTCTGATTAATGACATGTGACTTCAGTGTCTTACAGAATCATCTTGCCATCCAAGCTTTACAAAAAGGTTATTATGTAAAGCCTCTCCCATAATATATCTACTTTTCCTCTTAGAACACTGTAGAAGCCATTTTGCTCACATGAAAATCAGTGCAGATATCCCTTATGCCAGTGGTAATTACTCCACAGATTTGCAGCTTGCCAGAATAAGTCAATTTCTGTGGAACTCAAAATTGCATTACTGAGGATGATTACCAAGCTTGTGGTTTTTTGTGCTGTTTCAGAGTTTGGTTTTTATTTTAATTTTAAGAGAAAGCCTAGTCTTTTATTGGGAAAATAAAATCTGTAGAAAACTAATCTTATGCAATATATTCAAAAACAACACCACATATGGCATTTTAGCATTAATTACTGTTTTTCATGATTCACCATTTCCCTTATTTTCCAGTCCATAATGCAGCCCTTGCGTGTGTTGCTCTGAGGAAGGAGAATGGGTGAGTTTAGAAACTTAAGGGAAAAGGAGAGAGGAGGGAAAGGAGAGGCACCCATGCCAGGGGCTGCAAGAACTTTCCCCCAGCCAGTCTGTGCTTGTTAGTGCTCCCAAGGGAAATCTCTGGGCTGCCTCGGAAGCAGTGTGGGGAGGCACAGACCACACTGTGCCATATGTGCCGTTACAGCTACTTCTCACTCCTGCAAGTGGACTCATATAGCAGCCATCGCACAGGCTGGCTCCTCTCAGAGCTGTTTTTTCACTCTTGGACAGATCATCCCTCTTGCAGTAAATCTTTGCTCTGAGGGAAAAGAGAGGGAGTTTCTTTCTCTGCTGTTTTGCCTCCTGTTGCTTGTGGCAGGGGCAGAGTTTAAGGTCATGCCAGGAGATGTGGTGTCTCTAGGTACTCAGAGAAGATGCTGCAGGGAGACCTTGTGTTGCTGTTAGGGCTCCTCTCTTCAGTGCCTTATGATATCAAGAGAAACATTAATGGTTTCAAACCTCCAAATTTCCATTTCTACAGCAGGTGTGATAGTGGTAAGGCTGTATTTATTAGCCATTAGAAACTTTTATCCTGGTGGTGTTACTGTTAAAAGGCACTGCTCCATCAAAATATTTAAGGGCTTTCTCTGAAGTCTGGTTCTGGCATAGAAACTTGGAATTGTTTTCCTCTTTGTTGAAGGCCATTAGCAAGGCATACTTCTTCACTTGACTAGCCATAAAACAGAGGGAAGTGTGACAAAGATGGGACTATAAGAGGAACTGGAGCTACTGCTGAGAGCCCTGTCGCCCATAGAGCTGAGCAGGCAGTAATGCAACTCCCAGCCTGGGTCATCTTTTGAAATCATCTTTTACTTCTCCTGGTTAGAAAAAAAATGTGTAGCGAGCAAGTAATCCTGCCAAGCACCCTTCCCTGGCCCTTCTTTTCTCCGTGTGCCTACCTGTATGGCTCAATAACAGCTAATTAGATGATCTCAAGCTATATGGGCTTGCATTTTCTAGGGGGAGAATTTTCTGGTCTTGCCTTAAACTTTGCTGAGAGGGGGCAGGTTGTGCAGGAGGCTGCCAGTGCTGTTGCTGCTGGTGCAGGGCTCACAAACCTGAGACTCCACACTGCTGCTACTGTTTGCTAACTGTGGTGAGCTCTGTGGTACAGCTCTGTGTGTCTCTGTACACAGTAATAAAAACTGACTTGGGATAATCCAGTAGAAAGGCTAACAGCCCAGCGAATCGATATTTATCATAGCATGTCAGAACAGAGCTATTGGTCCACACTCTCTCCTTGAAACCTCCTAGTTTTACTGCTTATTGCTTTTTACTGTGGTTTAAAAGACTAGAATCTGTAATTCATATGCATTCCATACTATGAATGAGGGGAATGACAATGTTAAGTACAAAACTAAGATAAGGAAAATTATTTTTTTAAATATAATTATTTCTCTAAGACATAATTTTTTGTATTTCTCAAAAAGATTAAGGTAGAATTTTATGTTGCTGTGTAGATGCACAGCACCTCTACATTTCTATTCTGTTTGTTCTGGTTACTTTAGCTTTGTTTAGACTGTCCTTTGACTTAAATGGAAACAGATTTTTCAGAGTAATTGTGGAGATAGACAGAATGCTCCTTGGGAACTGTATTTCGAGCCCCATGAGGTGCTCGTGCTGCTCAATGTGCTCTGATCTGAGAACTTGGGAAGTAACTGATTCCTGGTCCAGGACAAACAGCTTTTGGGTGGGACAAGTTTGAAGTGCACAGCATCTCTGGGGTGCTCCAATCTCATAGTTGCTCTTTTGTTTCTAAATGCTTATTTTGTGAACGTCTTCTTTTGCTTTGCTTCCAGCAATGTTGAAGTTGCTGAGGTGCTGTCCTTTACTTTCCCCTCCCAACCAATTGAAGGTTCAAGTGTCATTCCTGCATGCTGCAAATTTTGACCATTATCCAAATGGTCAAACAGTAGGTTCAATGGAAACTTCCCTAAAATTTATGCTACTTGTCTGAAAGAAAAATACTATTTTGTTCCATTTCTTTTGTATTTGTTGTTCATGGTGCTGTTACTAGAGAGTCCTGCACGTTTGGGCAGGACTGTTATGCAGGCATAGAAAACGAACTGGTTCAATAACCTGCCACTTTCTGCTGAGTAAGTGATGTCTTATGGCAACGTGATTGCACAGGGCCTGAGTGGATTCAGAACATCCCATCCCAAAGCCTTTTTCTGCTAGGGCACAGCAGTGGCTCCGCGGATATGCATGCATTTTGGGGTAGTTACTATGTAGTGTATCTCTGATGATTTTGGATGCTGTCCAAATTTATGGCCATGTTTCTTGGGAATTTGTCAACATGATACACATAGAATCAGGAATTGTTAATATGTGTATTAATGGCAGTGAAATATGCATGCACAAACACTTACCATGTTGGTTATATGCCTTAGTGTTGAATTAATAACAGAATTAATAAATCATTTTACCTAATGCAAAAAAAAATTGACATGCTCAAAATGTGAAGGTATTGCTGAGAAGATAAATTGCATTAAGGCAGATCAAGAGGAAAACTAAAACTACATGTGAAGGGAAAAAGATTTTGAGAGATCAACAGACAGCAACAGTAAGAGGAATGTGAAAAACCTCCTATTTGCATTGTATAGTATGACATTGTCCTATTTTATGCTGGTTTTTCTCTGCAAATCAAATGGTATCCAGAATCGTGGCATGATATAGTTGAATCAACTCTCATCAATTTTGTTTAAGGACTGCAACACAGGACATCTGTAATACAGGGCTGTTCATATTTCTTGTGGTTCTGATACTATTAAAGCTACTTAAGTGTCATGACATGTTTATTTATGAGATCATCAAAGCCACTTAATAACTTTCTCTTGGTTACTTGTTTACATCTCTGTAATACAGGGCCAGATTGTGCAGCCCACAGCCACGTTGGTGAACACTTTCTCATGCAAGTTGTGCCACTGACATAAGGGCTTCTCAATCTGGCCCACAATGTATCAAAATACACGAGGCCAAGATCTTATCACTTACAATCACATAGATCTGGCTTTAATCCATTTAAGCTCCAAGTTAGGTACCTAGATATAAATCAGTGAAATTTGGTTGGCTTCAGTGTTTGTTTCAGCAGAGCTGCTGATTTACACTGGGAAGATCAGGCCCGTTAGATTTGCAATTTAGAAATGCATTTGCTCCGCTGGATGTGTAAATGTTGCAATAGCCAAAATTAACATAGCCACAAAGAAAGATTTTCAACACTGGCTATTTAAAATATCTCTTTGCACAATATAAACACAGAGAATTATGTCAGAGTTAGAAGCAAGAAGGTTTAAGAGTCGCATATGTCTTAACCTTTACACTGGCTATGAGTACATCAGTTCCTACAAGATGAACTGCATTATAAAGTAAATAGCTCTGCTTTAAAGAAAGGTCAGGACACATGTTCTGCTAAAATCTAATTTCAGTCTATTGCCCTATAACCTACTGCTCTCTTGAATACAACAGATATAATAGTAAAGAGCCTGCATTTAATTATCTGTGATATAAAGCCTCTTTATCCTCCTGAGAATATTCACAGGGATAATAGAAGGCCTTCTCAAAATTCTGTATTTACCTCTGTATAGGGGGTGCATTTTGTTTTAACTGTCTTTTTTGCTTTCTGGAAGTGTTATTTTAGCACCTCTTATACCCTTAATCTAATTTTATATTACTTTTATGTCCTGAAAGCCTAGATTGTTTTGCAGACCCAAGCAAGCCCTGTTGCAGTGCTGTTAGCTAGTGGTAGGTTCCTGCGAGTGCAGTAAGAGCAAGCTTTGCTCTTCATCCTTATATGCACTAACTGTTTGCAGCTGCCTGTTTTTAAGATGAATTATGTTAGGATTCAACAGCTAAATAATAACATTAATTTTGCGTGGAAAATCCAGAAGAGCTTCAAAGTGAAGGGTACTTGCCATAATGTCAGTGTTAGCCTGGCAGAGAAACACCTGCAGATAATATGTAGAGGTAAGTAAAAGAATAATTTAGGTGGACTTAGTCATATTATAACTGATATGCTATGCAGTCCTAAATCAACGTGTCATTTGGAAAGAAGATAGATGGCAAGTTACCTTTCACTGGTGATCATTCAAGCACTGGCCTAAAATATTTAAGCAAACTTAAGGAAACAAAAGAGAAAAACACCTGTCTGGTTCAGATCTACATGAGGACATTTTTGTCCCATGAGTGACACTGCAAACAGGTATGTACAAGCTGTATTATGAATTGGTATTAACTGATTAAATCAGAGTAATTCCATCAAGATCCAAGAGCAGAGGATCAGGCATGAACTGCCCAGAGTGATTTTTCTCACCTGGATACCAGGAAGGACTGTGCTGGAGGATGCTTTTCAAGTAGGTAACCCCTAACAATTACCATTTTAGCAGGGTTTAAGAGGTTGCTAACTTGATTTTTGCATATGGGTAGGGATCCACTCGCTGTAGTTTGACTCCAGGAAGTGACTGAGCTGACCACATTCATAGCACACACTTCTGCCTTCATTTCTCCATCCAGCATCAGCTCCACTGTCTTAAGATGGTTGTTTTATATGTAGGTGAATTAAAACATCATATATTTATAAATATACTTTCCTGGAGTGTTTTCCATTGAAGACAGCGATAGTCGTTTAAAGTAACATTCTGTCATCATTTGGAACCCATTTTTCATGGTGAAGTCTAGGATCTTGGAAAAAGAAAGAAAATTACAAAAAAGAAAAGGAGAAAAGGAAAAGAAAAGAAAGGAAACAGGATGGCTCCTAAAGCTGTCTGAGGAAAATGAAAAGCCTCCATTCCTACATCTATCAGTAATTTGGGGATTGGCTTGGAAATGTCTATGAAATTGTTACACAAAAAGGTGTGACATTCTCTTTGCTTATGAAGTGTCCTACTGTGTTATTGTCTTGTTGGAGCATGCTGCTTTGGTAGAGTTTATGGCAGAAGATCCTTGTAAGAAGCACATCACTTTGGGTGTCATTGCACAGTTGATGCTATACCCATCCCATGAAGCTCCTCCCTGCTGACAGCCCCCAGTAGCTGAAGCACAGGGAAGGTCTTGCAGGCACCAGGTGATTAAATCTTTTGCTACAGGCTCTGTGTGCTGATGAGCTTAGTAGAACTATTTGAATCTTTCAAGGAAAAAAACCCCGAACTAACTAAAAAAAAAAAAAATGGTAAAAAAAATGGTAAATACTTATGTCAGCTGTTTCAGTCTTGCTGCTTCTCAATTTTCTAGATATATATCTCCAAAAAGGCTTCACACCTGGTGGAAAGCCACAGCACAAAATGAGTTACTGGGACACTGGTACCTGCATAGCTATTAATATATTTATTTATCCTCCTATGTCTCTTTCAGGGATCCCTGTGGGTCCCACTTTCAGTCGGGGATTGCTGTGATGCCTTTGTGGAGGAAAAGAGCTGATGACCCGCCTGGGGTGGGGACAGAAGAGGGGCTTTGAGAGACCTCCCTTGTGGTTGTTGTTTGGCAACTCCATAGAAGTGTTGCAATCTGGTGCAGTTTGGAAGTAGAAAACATGTGAAGGCATGTGGCTATGCTGGTGGAGCTGCCTTAATCATACCCAAAGGAGAACAATAAATTCCACCTAGAAGCAAGAAAATTCCTCTAATTCTCCTTTAGGGAGAATCTCTATAGCTAACTTTCCTGTTCCAGTGCAATGAGACTTAGCAGTCTCTGCAGAGACTCCCAGTTTTACTGTTTCAAATTTTCTTGGAAACCTTAATACTTCCTCACAGGAGAGTTCCTTCTGGGGCATTATAATACAGATCCCTAGGACCTCCCTTCCATTTCTTGCAAAAATAATGGTAATTACCAAGAATGAGTAGCAGGTTTAGTGCTTATTAGTCTTACTTTTTAAAAATCTGAAACAAATGTTTTTTCTTCCACTGTAACTGATCATTTTAATTTCCCTTCTTTGTCTGTAATAAAAATTGACGTTAAAGGATGCCCGAGGCAGTGTAATGAGAAAATGAAATTAGTTTTTCAGTTGGCTGGTCAAAAGCATTTTATACATGATAATAAACAGTTTATTTTACTCTTTTGCTTATGACATAATAAATGATAAAAACATTTTCCTGAAATAGATATTGCCCACTTTTCTACAGAGAGTTCAAGCTGGGATTTTTTCCATTCATAGTCTCATAACTCTAGGAACTGTCTGCTTTCTTGATCTACTTTTCTTAACCTTTTTTTTGGGCGGTACACAGCATTGCATCTCCACACCAAGCCTGGCCAAAAGCTTAAGGCTTTTTTCTTCCTTCTTGAAAACCTTTCTCAGAAGTGCTGGGTCGATTACACTGTGTAGCCCAGGAGTAAATCTATTTCTAAGGCCTTTCTGAGGAGTGTCTCAGAATTTTGTGTAGTATCCTTAAAGCCGTGCTCAGCCCTGTATTTGAACCAAGTTGTGCTCGTTCTTTTGCAAACATCGGGGCCCAGAGAGAGCCCAAGCAGGAGCTGGACACAGCCTGGGAGTCCCACTGCATGAGTGGACACCTTTCCTCCCCTCTCCATAAACTTGGGCAGGGAGGGAAATCAGGGTGTTCATGGTTTGCACAAATTCTTGATTGCAAAACTATCCAGTTTTCTGAGATCATATTGAACATGTTTGCAGCTACAGGGAAAAGAGGCTTAGTTGCTGTTCAGGCTTCAGTGGAGGCCTGTGACCACTTTGGGAGTTGTCCCATTTCAGCTGCCTCCCCCCTGGGTGTGAATTGTAAAAGCCTTTTCTTCATAGAGGCTCTTTCTAAAGGGAACATATGAGACTCATTGGTTTGTTTAGGTTGGTTTAGATTGATTATAGTGGCTTCTTCAAAGCAAGAAATCAAAATAGGTGAGTGCTGAGATGAACACATAACATATTGATAAATGTAGTTACATGTATGAAATGGGAAAGAAAAAGAGAGAAAAAGCTGAGTTTCTTGCACATGATTCTTACAGTTCTTGACAGCTCGAACTCCCACATGCTTGAATGGTTCAATACTGGATTAGTGTGATGTCTGCTTAGTGGATCCTATGGGGCAGAGGCTCAGCAAGAGACACATCATTCAGGATTCTGGGGACAGCCTGTAAACTGTGCAACTCTACCAGCAAACCCACGCCAATCAAAGTCAAACTTGAAGATGGAACAAGAGGAGGGGGGAAAAGAGATGCTTTGTTTTTTATGCTCTCATAATTTATTTTCTAAGCTGTGATTAGTCCATTTGTACAGGATAGTGCCAAAGAAGTGTTTATTTGTAAAAGAATAGGAACTTCATAGAGCAATCTAGAGCATGCCTTATTAGCAAGAAAGAAGAGTGGACATGTAAGCGCTGAACTGAAAGCTTGATTATGTATTTATTTTTACTGAAGCCCATGGCAAAGCTGCCATTATGTTAATAAGCTAGGGGCCTTCCTGTTAACATCAGGGCCTGATCTTTTTCCTGTGTTTAGGAAAAAAGAAATTTCTCACTAAGGTACATGCTCAACTTGTTTGTAATTGGAAAGCGATTCTGTTAAATTGCACCCTTTTGGTGGAAAAAAAAAATCTGTTGTTAAAAAAAATATTGAAATCTTTGGAATCCTGATGACCACACAAGTAATATTAATATTCCAGTTAACATTTATTTATTAACTTTTATTATGTGCCAAGATAGTTTGCACTAGAATAATAAAGGTTTAACACCAAAGAACCTGTTTTCAAATTCCTACTCATAAACCTTATCCCATTGATATTACTAGGAGTCTTCATGAAAGTGAATTTGCATTTTTGGTAAGACTAACCCAGGGTAAGATATGCTACATCTGTATGACGAGTGAAAATCTTAATATGTGTGTGTAAGTATATGTTAGAAACCGAGCTGACATGGTGCTCGTGAATCCTGCAAGCCAACACAAATCCTAATGCTACTTGGGCTAAGCAGAAGGGGACTGTGGGAGAGTGACTCAGCTGGAACAGGGGCAGAGAGACGCGAGGGATATGCGGGATGCACTGTGTGACTGCCACGTGTTCACACTGTGGTGTGATGTGCTTGGTTGGCTTGGGCTTCTTGCAACTTAAAACTTTGTAAACTGCTAAGTGGCTAACTGCTTAAAAAGGCCTGGTTTTTTGCAATAAAGGGCTCTCCTTTGCACCTGCCTGGGAGCTCTGTGTCACTTTGCTTCATACATTCACTCTTAAATATCTCAAGGTTACGGTTATCCAGGAATTTCCTTCAGCTAGACCAAAAACATTTAAGCAAACATGATCACTGCGGTAGCAATAGCAAACCTGTATAGAGCTACAAATAAAATGGATTTCTTTTTCTGTGGATATTCGAGGGTTTGTTTTTTTCTTTTAGTTTGTTGGGGGGTTTTTGCGTGGGTTTTTTTTGTTTGTTTTTTTTTTGTCTAGTGGTGAAGAAAATGAGTAAATGATGCTCTAGCTGAAATAACTTCTACCTCTTCTTAGCATTTCATACCATGGTTTCATTTTCGATATATTATTCCTCAAACATTTTAATCAATTCAAGTGTTTTTCATAAGTTTTATGACAAATTGAGTTACAAATTTCACCTGGCTGCCCCTTCATGGGGTGTGTAGAAGAGATCATGGTACTTTCCACATATCTCTGACTTTCAATAATTTTCCAGGGAGGCCAAGCATGAGCAGACTGACCTCTCTTTTACTTTAAAGCTCAATTACAGAAAATAGAAATCTGGGAGAAAAAAATCAAACTTGTTTTGGAGAGGAAGCAGCCACTTTTTGGCATTGAATGTTGTTTCTCTCTTTCCGGCTCAGCCCCCACTCATGTGCGGTGTCCATATGGATGAGGTTTATGGGAATATATGCTCTTCTAACATATCAAAATATTTACCTTGTGCATTTCAGGGCAACATCATTAATTTTACTAAGCTCCTATTCTCAGAGAGTGCCAGCTGTCTTTGGGTTTCCAAGGCACTCGGATCTGATAAGTGAGCTCTTGTGTTAGCACTGCGACAGTCAAAGGTCCATGTCAGGTCAGGACCTCTGCTCTGTGGGAGAGATAAACTGATTTAAAACTACCAGAGGAAACAAGTAAAACGGAAAAATGGAATTTATAAAGCTTATGAAATGTCATGAGATGTGTTGGAGTCTTTTGGACAAATGTTGAACGCAGTTAACCTGAAGGAAAAAAGGGGAGATAAAGAATCACCTGCTACTAGAAAAAGATCTGGTGCTAAGGATGAGTAGGACTTAATGAGATGTTTTTAGCTGTATCAGCAATGACGTTTCGATTTTTCTTGATAGAAACTAGAAAGATATAATTAGGAAAATTTTTTCCCTTCTACAGATTTAGCTTGTGAGCTTTATTTAGTACAATAAAAAAAGTCCAGAGAAATAAACCCATCATATTTAATTTAAGTTCACAGTAGAACATTTGTTAATATTTGTCTTTTTTTGGTTAAGTGGGTAAATCACATAGCTATTAAATCGGCAAGATATAAATCACATTCAATTAAATGATAGCTAAGGTACTGTGGCAGGCCTGATTAAATTGGTGTGTTAGTAAGTTTATTTACACAAAATCCATGGAACAACGTCTCTGATATGTGCTGTGAAATTGGAAAATAAGTTTGTTGGAGTCTCAGCCACACAAATGTTGCCCTCCCATGCTGGATACAAATCCCAAACCTTAGGACAGTCTGGTTTGAGCAAGTCTTGCAACTTATCCACCTACATAACAAAGCCCCTGTGCATCTTGTATTTATTTACGTCAGCTGCTGCCCCAGGAGACAGCAGGAGAGCTGGGTGGAAGGCACATAGGTGCAGTGATTCTCCCCTTTCCTCTTCAGAAGGCTGTGCCACTGGGGAGGCTCCCACTGGAGTCAGGGAACAGGTAACAGCCTTTGGAATTGGTGCTTGATGCATTTCAGAGTAGGACTTAGCCCTGGATGTTTGGGGGTTCAGAAGCACAAGCACTGCTTCATCTCTTCTGTTTTCACAAATATAAAGCACTCGCCAAAGAAGTTCAAATGTCACGTTTAACACCTTTTAAAATCAAATCCCATGGTTAAGATTCAATGGGAAAAATCATGCTGGAAATAGGATTCTTTACCAGCTGTCAAATCTGACATAATATTAAATGTGTCATATCAGATTTGGTATTATCTTTTCTCAAATGCTTTTCCTAAGGTTTCTTGGTGTGAGCAAGTTAAGGTATTAGAGAAAGGTGAAGTAGTTACGAAAATACAACTTAATTTGGAATCAGTTTAGTTTCAAATCAGAAATAAGTTTATTGTATACATTGCAGTAATAAATGTCTATCACCTTTTTCAATTTTGCATTTTAAGACATCTGTGAACACCAGCAGGAATTGTTATAAAGCTGTGTAATAAATCATTCTTGCGGAGTTTCCATCCACCCCAAATAATGGATCAAAATAAGATCATTCTTTTTTCTTGTGTCTTCCTAATTACTTTTGCACATTGGATTAGTAGGAGACTGATTCTGCAAAATCTATACTAAATAAAATCTAAAGAAAATGTATTTGTTTGAAATTGGAACTAGACTCAGTGAAGTCGATAGCTGTTCAATCTTCAAACATTTTCTGAGGTATTTTAAGGTGGTGTCATAAACTTGGCAGAATTTGTTTTTGAATTAGCACAAAAGATTTTGCCCCTTTCCTCGGCTGTAAGTTATTTGCAGAGGAATAGAATTGCTGGTAAATGCGGCCTGAGTCTTGCCTAGCCCCCCATTTCTAAGGCAGATACAAGAGTCTCACAGTTGCAGCCTCTCCCCAGGTACACCACGCATGGATAGCTTTTGTTTTCTGCTCTGCCAGCCTTTCCAGCATACACATAGTAAAATTGCATTATCTTGGCACTTCCTATTTTAATTTCTGCATGGCTAGATTGCTTTTCTCCTCCATTTTTGTTAAGAAGGGCTGGAATGGTGCAGAGTTTTGCTAAGCTTTTCCAGGAGATGTTTCTTGCCTATCAAGAAAATTGGGCAAGAGCCTGATCAGACAAGTGTGCACATTTGCCATCTTGCTCTACTCTTGCAGTGCTGGCTCCTTTGTCAGGGATAATAACATCAGGGAGATGACCTTGTGAGGTAAACCACACATTTATTCAGTCTCTAAGCTCTGCTAGCATGTTGGTTGAAGTATGATTTTTGTCAAGCCCAGAGATGTAATTACCCTGAGAGTTAATGCTAATTGGTTTATTGAGTTTAATTGGATATCATTAAAAATGCTGTCGTCTTATGCTGGAACTAAGACAATATTCTCTTAAAGGAAGAATGATGATTCTTACTTCATCATTCACATGTAACCTTGGTTTTACATCATTATTTCACAACAAACTTGGATGAACAAGTTATACCATTGAGGACATTTTATTTTTAGTTCTGCCTACTACTCTTAACCTTTCCCAAAGTTTTGGATGAAGAACTTGATAAAATGTTTGATGATATTGCTAAGGTTAATTACAATTTCAGCTATGGCAAGAGACATGCTATAAATGATTTAAAGAATAATAAAACTATAGAGGTCAAAAGAGCTGACAAAGGAGGTTTCAGTCATCATAATGAATTGGAATAATTAGACAGTTTTAGTGATGATTATCCAAAATTAACATGTGATCTCACTAAAATGTTTCAACTGCTCTTAGATTGGGTTAGTGATAAGCTTTTAGAAAAGGGGCGGTTTATAATTAATAAGGTTATTTTTTGTCATTGCTAGGACTATAACTCAGTATGGTGCATATTTTTTAAGGACACCAAAGTTTAGATGGTCCTAGATAAAGACTGAGGTCTAACTTTGGCTTTGGGGGCAGACAGTAGAAAAATGACATTTGGGCTCATTTACTTGTAATTACGACAACAATTAAAAAGATATAATCCCCTTTTTTGGGGATCAGAGTTAAAGAAAAAAAGTTAATTTCATAAAGTACCAGGAGAATCTTTGCCTTGTGGTCAGTCAGACTATGTCTGGAGAGCTGAAATTTTGGGGAAGTGTCCCCAAAGTCCAATTATTTTTTGGCCCCTAGAAATAATTCAAGCTCCTTCTCCCTTCACCTCCTACCCACTCCATTAAATTTTTTTCTGCTACTCCACTATTAAAGGGACTGATCTGGACTTTATTCTCTTTATTTCCTCTCAGATGTGATAGGCCTTGACCAGAGTCTTAAACCCCACTGCTCTGCTGGTAATGTGGCACCTGGTTGTGAGGAGGGGGACAGTCACAGCCTCTCTTTGAGTTTGGCTACATCCCAACACGACTGATGCTGATTCCAGTCACATTCAGCACTTTGCAGGTCAAATTTTGAAGACTTGGGTACAAATGGGGTAGCATGTAGAAAATGGGGTATATTAAGCTTCCTATTTTTTCAGGATATGTGATGCTGTAGCATACTAAAGATAAGGATCAAAGAGTCTAAAGCCTTTCTAAAACTTAACTTAAGCTTTCTATTTAATATTAAAAATGTGTTAGTATTTCATTCCACTCTGAGGCCTCTTTAGCTGGTTCCCTTTAGTGTCTCTGGCTTGTGGTTACTAAGGCAACTCTGTCTTTGGAGACAGGAATACAATAAAAATATGTTATTTACTTTAATTTAAAGAAATTTCTGATGCAAAGATTTTTTAATATTAAAGGTAGCTAATGCATTGATAAATTTTATTTTATAAAACTTTAATTACAAAAAATATGATAAATTCTAAAGATTTAAAAACCATATTTAAACTAGAATCAACATTAAGCAAATTTTCTCCCAGATATGAGGGACAAAGAGAACCCATATAAGAATAAGCCAATATTTAATAGTATTTAACAGGAATTTCAGAAGAAATTCTGTGGGAATGCCTTCTCACTTGGCTCTGCTTCCCCAGCCATACATAAATCTCTGTCCTAAGAGAAAAGCTGTGTACCAGCCCTAATCAGATCACTGGGATCAGAGGCAGGCAAAACCCACCCTGCCCATCCCTCCTGCCATGAGGTATTTGCAGGTAGGCCTGACAGAGTTGCTGGTGAAGGCATCTGAGTCCTATTTTGACTTTAGCTAAGTTTGGCTGACTGGAGCCTTTAAAGACATTCATTGTAAAGCAGCAGTAAGAATTTCTCTGTTAAGCTTGTTTCCTATTTTCTTGCTGGAAGTTGGACAGATTTGAAACTCATCCAGGGATTTGAAACTTCAGCAGTTTCTCTTCCTCTGAAATACTTCAACCAGGCAAAGAAAATTTTCAGGCTGCATTATGACCTTAATTCCTCCTTTTTGCCCATTATCTGCTCATTATTGAGCTATACTAAACATGGAGTCCTTCAAGGACTTTTTTTCCTCCCCAGATCTCTTTAAGAATGAATGTTAGCAATGTTGAATTGAGGGCATAGTGTCAAATGGAATAGTTTCAGGATCAGCAGAATTTTCTTTGAATCTTGTTTTGATGGGTGTAACTTAAAAAAAAAAAAAAAGGCAAGGTGGAGTTTATATCTAAGAGTCAGCTTAAATAGGGGTTCCCATCAGTCCTTAACTCTTTTTTTTCCCCTATGTATCTTATAGCAAAGCCAACCATGACAGTATTGTATGATTTCCTGGATAATTTGTAGTGCGATAAATTAGATTACACAAGTTAAGTGGCTATGTATGACCAGCAGCAGCAAAGAAGTTATATAAATAAACCAAAGTTAATTAAAATATTAAAAAATTTAAATAATCTGAGATTAGTGAACATTGTTTCATTTTAAATTAAAAAATATGCAAAGGTAATGTTTATAATTAAAGCTATAATTTATCTTCATGCTCTGCCTGTTTAATAACAGTTGAAACATAATGTTACATGCAGAAATGTAGTAATAGATTTGTTTAGCACTGACATTATAAACAAATGTCTCAGTCTATTTATTCTAAGTTATGATACAGATTCTTTTCACATGCATCTGATGGCCTTTAAACCATTTAAAATGAACCACATTAATGTAATCTAATCTTGATACTGAACATAACATTTCAGTTTGAATTATCCGGAATCCATGATCCATTTTATTACTCACAAAGCACTTTATACATTTATGATAATGGCAAACCTTGCTCTGTTATTTAAATTCCATTTCAGATGGGATTTTTGTATTATTATTTTATTTTTTAAAACATTTTTGGTAGTAAAATACAAATAAAGAAAAGTCAATGCTCAGTAAGCCCTTTAACAAAGCAAACAATTCAGCTTTTTATGACATTAGCAAATAATAAAGAAAAGATCTGACATTTACACTTGATGAAATTTTGTGCTATAACAGAGATGAAGAAAATGGAATGGAAATCACACATGATAAAACCTGTCCATGAAATTCAGATGGGTCTTAAAAACAACCACTGCTAAATATTTTGGGAGCTCTCTTACTGTATTGAGGTCCATATTATTTTACTGGAAAGATCTGTCTTTAAAAACCACTTCAACACATGCAAATTCTATTTATTTGGAATTATTCTGGTCAAATAATAATGAGAGTCTTCTGGGGTTTTATTTGTATAAGGACCAGGGAAAGGTAATATGGTATGGAAAGAGTCAAAAAGAGGTTTGTAGGAATTAGAATTGATTTACTATCATAGTTACAAGCATTGGATTTTCCTGAAAACTTCTGGTAAATGTTCTTGGTATTTGCATTTAATGAACTGGATTTTGAATTCAGAGTTTCTTATATTTATAGATTATATATAAATATAGTGGTCTAGATTTTCAACTTATGGGCCTGTGGCTGTATTTTCTGGTGTTAGAATGTGATACAAGGAGCAGTGATGCATATTAATTTATGACAGTGAAACTTATTTCTACTTAATTCACCCTTTTCCATAGATGAAATCTTTTTGTGCATTAAAGTAGCAGACACAAGACCTAAACCTGAGGTGGGCAGCTCAAACCTCCATTTAAATAACAAACTAAATTGATTAAACACTAGGTTAATTTTACTAGACTCTAAAAGCAGAGTTCAGGCTGGCTTTCCTCATTTACTTTGTTAGTAACATGATGCCACAGAGCTGAAGAGTCACATATCCAGTGCATCCTCAAAGCCATGCCCTGCAGATTAAAGGAAGGTGGCTCTGTATCAATTTAGCTGATAAACTACTAGTCTAAAATTAAAAAAAAAAAAAAAAAAATGGACAATAAAATATATTCAGTGTCTGAATACTAAAGAACAATAGAAAAGAACATTCTGGATTTTATGGGCTTGCTTTACTTTTGATGTGTCACAAAAATAAGCTCCACAGCAATGGTTTGCATAAGGTCATTATTAATAAACTGCAATTTTAAGAAAGCATTTTTAGAATTATGTCATTTAATCCTATGGGAAAGTTTATCTTTTGAAAACTTCACCTTCAGTGTCATATCCAGCACCAATTTAATCCTTTATAAAAGTGATGCCTGAATATTTCTTTTCTCTTTGTATCTGCATGTCAGCAAGGGATTTCAATGAAGGCATAAAAGACTGAAATACAGCTGAAGTTATAGGGGGAAAAAAGAACTCATCACCGAGCTAAATTTACTCTAAAAGTGATTCCCTATAGTAGAAAAGTAAGAAATGAGCAAAATGTCCAATGTAGCGTAGAATGTATAGAATTTATTCATCTAGATAATAAACAAATAAATTATATACAAGTAAATGTGATGATGTTTTAAAAAATGGTGTACAAGAAGGTAATGGAGGCAGATGTCAGAAACTGTGATTTACATTGTGGGTCTCACTGAGGTTTTTGGTGTCTTGGACAGTATCTCTGTTGAGGTTTTGAGGTATGCATGCTATTTTTAGCTATGAACCTTTAGGTTTAACCACAGAATTAGGAATCTGGATCTTGTGGATCATAATTTTCAGTCCCAGTTGCGTTGGACAATTTATTTATCCCATGACCATTAAAACAATCTTTAAAATAAGGCATGAATTTTGTGTAACTTTTAATTGTCATTAGTAGGACATAGCAGGAGTATATTTAGCTCACTATTTTTAGTTTCATCAGGACAAGAGGAAGGCCTCCCAAAAGGTTACTTTAAATACTGTATTTAAGGACAAAAAAGAAGCGAACATTTTTACAAGGAGTTAAGCAGCAGGTTTCAGCTGTATCATTCACTTTAAATGATCTTTTGTAAGAGGAGACAAAACAAGAAAGGTACCCTCAGAAGTGGTACCACACTATTTTCATGTTGATTGCAATAAGTGCTGAGAGCAGAGTACATTCTTGGTAAAATCAATGTCTGCGAGGGGGGGAAAAAAATAAAAAAGCAAAAAAAGCAGCACAAAGGCTTCAGGATTTATCCTTTAAGTGTTTCTCCAGGAACAAAGCCTTACCCAGCAAGGGCAGGAACAGTGGCCAGGAGGAAGGAGGTGGACAATGGAAGGGCTATCGTGGGGTGAAGGGGGTATCGCAACAGGAAGAGCATCAGGAGGGAACATCTTCATTAATTCCATCATGTATTTCCTTTCTTAAATCTTCTTGTGTATTCATTCAGCCTTGATCCCATTCTGTGATATTGCTGCAAATTTATAGTAAACATCTCCCTTCAGGATGGAGAGAAAGAGATAAGCCTGAATTGTAAAAGAAATTAAAATAAAAACAACAAATAGCCCAAACCCTACTACAAAACAAAAACCAAGAATCTCAAAACAAAGGGTAGAAGGGCTTGGTTCAACAGCACCTGAAACTGACATACACAAAACTGAGATACAAAATCACTAAATTACTTCAGTGCTCTTACAAAAGAGAAATCTCTTTTCCTTTCTTCTTCAGCAAAACCTTTCCTCAGAATAATTATTAAGGCAGGCCTAGGGAACTGTGTTCATTTCAGAGCTTTCATTTTTAGAAAGACTGTTTAATATTTATATAAAGCTCATGTTAAGTTTATGCACCTGTCAAACTACTAAATTATATGATAGTGATTGCAAAATGAGCTATTTATCAGACAGATGTCTCTAGCAGACCTGGCATACACAGATCTGGAGGGGCAGGCCCCCCCTGCCCCAGGGAACTGCTGCTTTATTTATGCCAGGGGGGTGTCCCCCCCTGCCCCAGGGAACTGCTGCTTTATTTATGACAGGGGGGTGTGCTTAACCCTGCTGGCTCCAAGACCTGTGTGGGCAGAAGGAGCTGTGCCCGAGAATGCCCCAGCCACCACGAGATACTCATAATTTTTCTTGGCTAAAGGCTTGTGAAGTACAGGTAACTATTCTGACACCTTCATGTTTTCTACAGTGTTCTTCAAGAGTTACCTTGTTTTGATATTGGGTGGCTGCTTTCTCCAGCTGGGGTCTTAGGACTGACAAAGTAATGGGAGGATACATTTTAAGTGGAAGACAGATGTTCCCATGGAATAACTCTATAATCAACAGGATTGTAGAATAATGGCTAGAGGTGTTAAAGCCTGACCTCAGCCAGCTGTAAATTGAGGCTGAAATGTGCTGTTTGTCACTGCTGGGAATAGGTCAGAGTGTCAGGAGCCGAGGTCAAGGGGCAGAGCTTGAGCAAAAGGTCAGAGCAAGAGAGGATGGAAATGTGACAAGCTGAGTAACACAGGGCAGTAGTAACACCACAACCCATAGGAAGTTTAAGCAGTTTGCTGTAATATTCACCAGATGTCTCTGAACTTGTGCTTTGCGTTTGTTGGGGTTTTGCAGGGTACCCACTGGCCTCGGCTGTGCCAATGAGAGATGTACAATGCAGTGTCATACTTTCATCTTTATCGAACAGTCCCTGTGCCTCAGAAACCCCTGCATGTGCATGTTAAAAAACAAATATGGTGGTCCTGGGCTTTAGAGGCTTAGATCTGGCATCCAGAAAAGAGCACCTTCCTTCCAGCAAGGCTGATCTCACAGTATCTCAAAGTAAAACACAAGGTCTCTATGTCCAAACTAATCTTGTGCTGCCCTTTTTTTTTTTTTTTTTTTTTTTAAGTGTTTATTTGTGAAGAATAAGCTACACAGGCTTCACTCTGCTTTGGAGAGAAATTCTTTGTAAATATGACTAAGACTCTCTAATCCTTGCTATAATAAACTCCACTGATCTGAACAGGTGTATATCACAGTTGCTGCTTTTTAGCAGCACAGCACTTCCTGCATGATCCATGGAGCAAAATTTCTCACACTGGGAGAAGAATAAGAAAAGAGAGAAGGTAAAATAACAGAATTCTTCCCTCAAATGCAAATCCATACCAGTTTGCTACTAATCTCCCTTGAATAGCTGTGCACTCAGAAACTAAGAGGAAACTAGCAGCCTGTATCTGGCTGACAAATCACCCCCTGTATTTTCCAAACAGCTTGGCAAATAACTGTAAAAGTATGCTTGGAAGCATGCAGTTGTTTTTAATAAGTCCTCAAATTCAAAAGCCATTAGGGAATTTTGCAAGAATTACTGAAATATATTAGCATAATAGAAATAAATATACTGCATATCACTTGTGTGTACTGCGTAGCTGCACTTATTACAGTTACTTAATACATATGTTAAATACATTGGGGAGAGAAATCGTTTTTTACTCAGTTTTACATTTGTTTTGGTTCTGTGTGGTGAGTTATGAATTACTGAGCTAGGGAATACACCTTTGGAAAAATACAATGCAGTAGATGTCTAATTATGACCTGAAGTGAAAATTAATTATAACTCTGTTTGATACTTCTTATGATTTGCTGCATTATAAATAGAAGTGATTTATTACTGTTTCACCTAGTGCTCTGCTAGTGATGGATCATAATAGTAGATCATCATAATTTTGAAATCAGAACAGAGCTAGTTTTTCTTCCATATAATTCAATTTTAACTCCACTACTGAGGTTGTTGAGTATCACAATCTATCTACTTTACATTACATTTTATTAGAAAGAAGATATGTTAATCTATCTGGTAGCTGTTCATTACTAACATCTGTTTATGAGACTTCTCGATTAAACTGTCCAACGTACTTTTTGATAGTCTCATTACATTTTCAACATGACCCACATGGCAACTACAAAGAAAAACAGATGACTAAGGACCTTCCTTGAAAAGGAAGGCTTCCCCTTCTCTGTGTGTTGTATATTTAAAGCAAAATTCCTGTACCCTTGTAAAGTTTCAGATCAATCTGGTCTTAGTGCCATAGTGTTCAGTGGTTCATCAAGACCCTTCTTGTATGCATTTGGTCCTTGGCAGTCCTTTATATTCAGTAATTCCACATATTGTCCCCCTGCTAAAACAGTGGTGCTGGTTCTTCTCCTGCCAGTCCTCTGGCAGTGGTACAGCTGGGGTGAGCACCTTCCCTTCCCCTGAGTGGGGGTTTGCATATGATCCTCTGCAGAGGGGAGCCTCTCATGAAGCAGAAGCATCCCCACCATAAACACAGCCTGTGGCAGGTGCATGAAGCCTGAAATAATGGGAGTTTATATGTAACAGGTTCACAAAGTCTTACCTGTGGAAGACTGAGTCTCCTGTCCCTCTTACTGCCATCAGATTCCCCTCCCACTTCTCCCCTTTATTTTTGATGCTTCAGCAACTGGTTCTCCCCTTCTTGCTGATGGCCCTGGTGTGTGGCCATGGCTGAAGCAAGAGTCACAGAGGCAGCAAATAAAAACTTTCTATGGGAAATAAAGTCCACTCCCTAGGGAGCCTTCTCCAGCTCCACTGTGAGGAAGAGGAGGAGCTGCTGGATGTTTTGGTGGAACAGATCAGTCACCCTCAGCCATTGCTGTGTTTGGCATGCAAACCCCTCACTGCTGATAGCGTTGGATTCTTTTTCAGCAGCGACTACCCCATCTATAAATACAAGGCTTTGTCTTTTAAAAACCTGTTTTATTTTAATTATCTTATTCATTTAGTCTGTGGCTTTGTCCAAAAATCTCCAGCTGCTTCTGCAGCTTGCTTTGGAGAGGACTGTGTTAGGACAAGCCTCCGGAAAGCATGTGGCAGACTCTGGCAGACTGGCTGCCGGGGACAGCGAGTGGTCACCACAGCTCTGCCTGGCCCTGGGACAGCCATGGCTCCTGTGGGGACGTGTGGCTGCCCAAGAGGAACAGAAAGAGCACAGAGCAGCTCTGCAGGAACAGGGTGACTGTGTCTGCAGGTGGTGCTTGTGCACCTTTGCTGATGTACTAAACCTCAGCTAACATTTGGGGCTTGGGAAGAAAGAGAGAGAGCTCGTGGTGAAGGAATATTCATTTCTCAAATATGTGTGTGCACCATGGCTTAAAACACACAGTGGAAATATTGCTGAAAACTCTACTAGATGTCTTAGTCC
Organism: Phainopepla nitens; assembly: GCA_013400175.1. Classification (NCBI taxonomy): domain Eukaryota; kingdom Metazoa; phylum Chordata; class Aves; order Passeriformes; family Bombycillidae; genus Phainopepla; species Phainopepla nitens. The sequence continues at coordinate 832,454 of VXBQ01010779.1, forward strand.
TTATTTTTTAAAGGCTATGAAAGATTAATTGAATATCAGATAAATAATTTTGGTAGTTGATTTTTATCTTTCCTTAAAAAAAACCCAACAACTTTAACCTATCTCAGGCTTAACAGTTAACCATGTGGTAGTTGCCTTCTTTCTCTATCGTGTTTCTGAGAGTAGGCAGCCTGAGTTCACTTATTTGAAAGGAATTGTGTGAGCATACTGCAGTTCATAGAATGTTTGGAAATTACTTTCTAGCTGTTTACATTTGAAAACTGGAGGTGGTCTGCCTGGACATAACACCACCACCAATTTCCCTGACCTCCTATATGGAATAGTTTTATATTTGGGCAAATGAATATTTATAATTTAAAGAGCATTTTCTCTGAATATTCTGCAATATCAGTTCATAATATTTTTTATGACTGTGTCTACCATTAACTTGTAAATGTATGGAAAAGAGGTACAACCACAATAATTGTGTGGTTGCATTCGCTCGGCCCCTTTTGTAACTGAGAGTTTCTGTCACCTAACAGCTGTTGGGAGGCTCTGACAGGAGCTAGCTGGTGTCAGACCCACTTCACAGGGACAAGCCACCAAGGTCCTCTGACAAACTGACACCTGACTAAAGGAGGTGAGAATGGCGTGGGACAGGGTGTCCTACCTTTGCTGCAAAGTGTCTCCTAATTGCACCTGAATAAAATAGGAGAGCAGAAAAAAGTAGTTTGCAGCATGGTTGTCCCATTTTTGTGCTCACTAGATAACGAGATGTCAGCCTCTGGAGCCACCTTTAGCATATTCCATAGCTGCTAATTTCATTAAATGGCCATGAGAAGGGAGTACATTAACAAGTCAGAGTAGTTTCACTTTTTCTTTCCCACTATTAATTTATTTCGAAGTCTTAGCCTTGGTATAGGAAGAGAAATGCATATCAAATGTATATCTTGTTCTTGTGTATTGAAGAAGAAGAAAAAGCAAATTTAAAATTCTGAAAACTTTCACAAAGGCCTAACTTTAATGGACCTCAGAAATCTGTGAAGAAATGAATAAGTAAAACAAAAAGGAAGAAAGAGAAAATGCTAGAAGCACAAATGAAATGTGTATATTTATGTATACAGTCTTAAAGCTCCTGCTTTACAACTGAATAAATAACTCCTTGAGCAATAATTTATTTTCATGCTGTTAATTAGAAGCATAATTAATTTTTGTAGATTATAAATAATGGTGCACAAAATGTCATTCCCAGCAGATCAAATGGAAATAATATAAACATTCTTAAAAAAAACAAGAGTCGCTTGCAATGAAACTAATGAAACTTGTACTAATGAAAACTATAAATTTGTGTCTGAAGTTAGTAATTTATTGGTAAAATGCAAGGGTTCATTAATCATTCTGCTTTCTCTTATACTTGGCACATATGGAAGGAAAATCTCTGTGTTTATCACTGCTTCAAATAAACAGTAGCATAAGTAGATTATTCCCAACAGAAATTTTTTTCCCACACCCTAATCTCAGAGCAATCATTCACTGATCTAAATGAGCAGTTACTTAAACCTCTAAGAAGGGATGCTAATTAGCTAAGGAAAACTAGGCAAGAGTATTTAATTTAGAAAAAAAAAATCCAACACTTTTTCCCCCCCTGCTCTCTTATTTCTAATGTGTTATTTACTTCTGGCTGGCTTGGATGCTGTCTTCATGATAGTGTCATATGTGGGTGTGTCTTCAGATGAGGACTTTGGAAGTTCTTACAAACTTCTTTCCTCCAAATCTTGTGGTTTGTCGCCTCTGCTCAGTTACACCTCTCATTTCCCAGTGGATTTAGGTATGTACTGGGCTGAAAATGGGAACGAGTGTGAGCCCACTTTGCTCTCTGCAAGCAGGAAGGGTGCATCTGCATCTGCCTGGACTCTAAACACTTTAAAACATGTAAATATTTTCATTTTTCTACAGATGCCTCATGCCTCCATGTCCAAACAGCTCCTGACAAGCTCTGTGCCTTAGGAAGAAATCTCTTTTAGCCTTTGATGCCAAACAGAATCTGCAGTGTGTGATGCACAAATAACATCAGAACTCTCCTAGGCTTGTAGATAATGTTGGGTCTCTGCATCCTGGAAGCCTCCTCTGATGCTCTAGTCAGCAGTGAGGAGAAATCAGTGACTCATGGGACATAAGGAAGGAGGAGTTTGTCACCCTGCCACTGCCTGTCCTGGGAACAGACTCTTCCACACCTTCAGTGGTGTTGGGGTTATGGTCACTGTTGGCACAGGATTGGTGTTGATGTGTTCACATATTAATCCTGGGTCAAGCATATCTGGTTGTAAATCATATAGCTGCAGAACAGCTTCTTCCCATAGATTTCTGGCCTTTCTGATCACCCAAAGATGTAGATTTTTGTGCTTGAGGTGCCCTGGAGATGCAAGTTGTCTTATTTTTTGCTAACTGTTGTCTTCAGCACTGTGAGCTCAGCTGCTAGTCATCATGTGAAGAGGGACAATAATCAACAGAGTATTGGGGTAGCACAACATTCCAGAGATTAGAAATTTGAATTTCATCTTTTGGTTCCATTTTATTCATTTTATTCTACCTTCTGACTTGCCAGTATTGAGGGATGTAAGGAAAGGTCTTTTGGAAAATGCATGGACATTGTCAATAGGCTGCTAATGGCTGCAGGCAAGCTTTCAGGTTTTAAATTTATGTATTTATTCCATTAAAAATGAAATGATTCTACATAGGGGAGAGGCACTATGTAACAACAGCATTATTACTGAATGGATGGCACATATTGGATATGGATGAAATTCTGGAACTGTCTTACATCTCATGCCATCTCATTCATTCATCCTTGCTTCTAATTCCAGCAAACAAACAATGCTGTATAGGCATGACCTCATCTAAGATATGGCTTATTTCCTCTCAATGAATGTATTCCCTTTACGTTCTCTTTTGCAAGCACAAGAATCTTATTCTCTCATACACAATCCTGCAAAAATCCTTCCACCTCAATTTTTGCTTTAATTCTTCAAGTAGAATTTTAATGTGTTTAAAGATATTTTTCAGAAGGGTTGGCAAAGATAAACTTTTTACAGATCTAGGTGTCAGAGATTTTGCTGATATTTCTAGAAGGCTGCAAAACTGTGTGCGAATGGTAGAAGCAGAGCTAAATGTTATTGAGCCCAGGCAAATACATTGAGTATATTCCTGCTTGCAGAGATTAAAAATCAAGCCCATGTAGAGTGTGTAGATTGGTCTTTGTTTAGCCTGTGAGCTGTGATTCACCAGTTTGGCATTCTGTTGAGTAGCCAGGCATCATTGTCGACCTTTGATGTATTCTCCATTAAAATGCATGTGCTGTACTTCTGGAGGATTGATGAGAGGTGGAAAAATTGAAGACATAGTAGAAAGAAAACTGAGTAAAAAAGAATTCTCATAGGCTACATAGGAACAATTCATGTCAACATGTGAATAAATACTTCATGTACCTATGGCTATACAAAAACCACTGAAAGACTTCAGTGCTCTGCTGCATTTTGTCTACAAAATTAGTAGCATAGAAAATAGTTCTAAACAAGAACAAGACTCATTCTGAACGAATGCTTTTGTGTTCAAAGCACTTGGACATCTGTGATAATAGGCTCTGTTCTTAACTCTGCCACAGACTTATTTTAAGACTTAAAAAAATGTTGCAAAAAATGCCCATGTTTCTCCTGTATTGGTAAGAAAAATACGAATCTGATTAGAAAGTTGTTAATTATAATTTCTGAAATACTTTGAGGTCCTCAGATGAGGGTACTAAAGACATGAAAAGAAGTATTATTTTATAGAGATTTTACAATTGGGCCTAAATTCTCTGACACTAAGGATAGACTGGTTTATGACAGATACCTTCACCCATTTCGTATAACTGCTATGAAAACTAGAAAAAAAGAGCTTGAATTTGAGAAAGCACACTAACAATTGGTAGTTTTGCATAACTATTATTTTAAATTCTGACCTCCAGATGAGGTCCATTGTCCATTGCATATATGCGTGGTTTTATATAGTAATATACAGAAATAATAGAGAAGGGGAGGATTCAGAACTATGTGACTGAAGGCATGAAAAGCTCTCAAAGTCTTTCATGTTATCATCTTTGAATAGTGCTTTGGTCTTTTGTTCCTCTTATGATAGATGATACTTCGGCGTTGCAATGACAGAGGAACTCCTTCTCTAAGCTGAAGGGGGGAAAACATTAACAGAGATTAAATATATGCTCACTTACTCATGAAATCTTTTCATAAAGCTAATTGCTACCAATAGTTTTATTTCTCCGTTTTTGATGATGTATTACTCATGTATAACTGCTTTCCCTCACGTCACAGTTAAATGTAATGAGATGTTGATATGGTAAAAAGTGCTACATTTCTTCATTGAGTAAAAAGAAGTAGGTTTTGAAAAATATTGCAAAATAGCACTATAATGAGGTTTTTAATTAAAATTCTAGATAGTGGATTCTTAGAGAGATTTATGTATCATCTCAGATCGTCTTTATTCTGAATTATTTTACAATTTTCTGCCTGACTCCACAACTTTTTTTTTGACCTGTTTCAGAAGCCTTAGTGAATCCAAACTCTTATACAACAAGTTAAAATTTACAGACTCTGACCTTTAGAAAAGAAGACAGAACCCATGTGAAAATGATGTTCTCTTACTCCAGCATCATCTTTGCTATATGAAACCTAGATGCAAAGTTTGAGGGTTTTTGTTGGCTTTTTTTAAGTAACAAGAATCTGAAGGGGAGTAATTACTGGGTAATTGATGCACTGTCCTACAGAGCTACAGGGCTCACACAGCTGCTCAGAGAAGCAGGATAGTCCCTTTTCCTTGTGCTATTTGGTACAATCACAAGGCTGCCACAGCATCAGCTGGTCATTTTGGCAGGGTTCAGTGCATATTCTAGACCAAAAAGTGCATGAAAATAAAAATGGATCTATTTTGGATGTGCATGTGCACTTTGCCAGAGTGCTTCTGTATGACATCTCATTTCATAACACAAGCCCTCTCTAACCTGGCCATTAAATTATCATAAAATTAAAGCCTTTCTTTGTTAATTCTTAGGTCATTAAATGTGTTCTGCCTCCTCCAAACCTAAGGAAAAAGCTATGGGAGATAACTTTGAGAAGCCTAGAAGTCCTTTAGTAGTTGTACTGTACATGTCATCTCTTATACTAACACTTTGGGGCCACATTTTCTTAAACAGCATTGGGGAATATTTTGCATTTGATTTCCTAGATTTAACTGGGGTAACCATTGAGGCTGCCCCACTCTTGCAGTAAGTCTTCTGTCATGTTGGTTCAAATATGAGCTGTTAGCAATTCTATTTTATGTGCTTTTTTCAGGCTTTCTGCTACTCTTGTCAGATATTTTCGAGTTCTATGAGGTTTTTTTTCAGTGTAGTCAAGAGCTTCTGAAATGTATCTCATAGGATGAAATGAGGGAAGGGGTACTGCTAAGTGCTCTCAGCTGCTGTGGGTGGGTCATGTGCCCTAATCTTGCAGGACCACAAAATGAAAGTGTTTAGAAATAGGGAACTCAGCTGCAGCCTATTCCCTGGCGGCAAACTAGTACGTTCCTGTTAGTGGTTGTCACCTTTTGACCATGACGCCTAAAAATTAGAGAGAAATAGAAGAGAAGGGGGTTTAACAGGCTCATCTTGGAGAAGTGCTTTACAAGAATGATGAGCTTGTTTGATTCGTATGTAATGAGCACCAGGTGCCACACCATATGTGTGAGCTGTGTTACTCACCATCCCCAGTTTCAGGAAATTTGTTGTGTCTGGCCTCTTGTTTTCCTGACTCAGTTTGTACTAAAGTTCAGGTGGGTGATAAAACAGCCTAACTGTTTCAGATTCACTCGTTACCACTGCCCAGAAGAAAATATAGGCATACAGGTAATGATGCATTCAAACAAAATACCTAGTGCTTGTAGAGCTCTTTAAATCTGCAGATGTGTATTTTGTTTGGTTTAAAGGCATTTTATGAGTGATACAATCTACTATATGTATAGAATATTATGTTTATGAAAATGCCTGTATTTATGTATTTTAGAATATCTTACTTGGCATCTAAATGCAGAACAACTTCATTTTTACTGAGATGACGTGGTCATGAATAGGAGCTATCAAGCACTAGAATAGATAATGACCCATATGTAAGAGTTGCCTCTAGATATACAACCATGTTTACAGAGATTATGGGAAGGCTTCATGCGCTTCAGTGCAATTTACTAAATACAATGTAGGATGAAATTGCTGTTGTTGGAGCACAGGACAGCTTTAGAAATAAGTACCTTGGGGGAAGAAAGCCTTATGTATTCACCTGAAACAGAAAGCATTAGTAAATTTAGATGACTGTTCTCTTGAAATAATTTGCAAAATTGCAATACCTTTGACAGTGAATTCTGGTTAATTGCTTTACAATAAGAGAGCACTTGTTTTTCCAGGAACAGCTCCCATATGAGCCTTCCCTAATAAAGTCTTGCTGATTTCTGTCCAATTTCTTCACATGTTCTGTCGTGTCATCAACTTCATTTCTCCTCATTGTGTCTTCTCCATGGCAGTACTTCAGAGTCTTTTCTGTGTTTCAGCCTTGTTTTATGTTGAAGTTGTTTTACTTAGTGTTTTGTAATTGCTCCCCAATAACTCATAAACTCTTGTGTAGAGAGGACAAAGATAGCACATATCCCTGCTAGTCCAGAGTGAGCCTGTCCCCTGAATGAGCAGCCAGAAGTGATGCTGTGAGAATGTACAGGGACAAAGTCCTCTGAGCATCTCCTTGATGGGGACAGAACTTGGCTCTGGCTTTTGTTTAAATCTTTAGCAACAATCTCTCTGATAATACTGTCTGTCTGTTGAGAGTAACTGGCCAGCAGAATCAAAGGAACAGACACAGGCACAAGCACAAAAGAGTCATTTCTTTAGGAAAGCAGGCTAAAAAAAATTTGGCCTTTAGATATCTGCAATATGTTAGAAATTCCTAGTATGTTACTGCACAATTCTTATTCCTCTCTTCTATCCTCAGAAGATTCTGTGTGTGCATATACACATTTATTTATGTATTAAACATGGTGAAGTATTCAAGGGTCTCTCTCTAATGTTATCCAAAGCATCAGCACATGCTGAATTTAAAAATAAAATGAATACAACTTAACTGTGAAAAGCCTGCAATTAATTTATAAAATATCTGCTGAAGTGGAAGAATACATCTTCCAGGGGAAGTTGTGAACACTTAATGGAGAGAGCTAATAGGATTGGCCCAACATAGTTGCAACTAATAGTGTGCAGTGGGATTTTCAAAAGCACTAAGGGAAAAAATACTTTAGTAGAACTCCCATACTTAATCTTCTCATTGTTGCTAAGCTTCCATGATATGAACACTCTAACTCATGTTAGGAAATATTTGCCTTGCTAGACCTGTGTTTTCAGACTGTGAAACTGGAAATTCAGTTTTGTAAAGTACTGATGTTTTCCATGACACCTTCCATACCCAATACTGTTCTATAAATCATTGTAAACCTAGCTTAGGTAGATATACAGATATCTGAATATCAAACCAGAGTAATTTTTCATTGCATTGAACAATTAATGAAGTCTTTTAGGAAAGCTATTTATGAAGCCTTAACGCAGTGAGGGGTATAATTTGGCTGCAGAGGAAAAGCAGTGTGTTCTGGCATTTCTGCAAGGGGGAGAGTGGGCCTGTGTGGATGTACCCAGGTCAGTCTGTACAGTGCTTGTGCTGGCTGGGAAAGAAGCAGGGCCCAGGGCTTACATAAATGTTCTGTTTCATGACAATTTAGCTGGTTTCCATGGAGATAATTATGTTGTCACAAACTAAGGGTAAAGATTTCAAGTGCAAGATAAATAGGAGGAGCACATGGACTTCCAAGCAATAAAGATGTCCTTCTTTTGCTCTGTTGTAACAAAAGGCAACTATAATCACAGCAGTGAAAGAGTGAGCTGTCTTTGCGATAAACATTGTTAGCATTCAGTATATCAACACCCTGTATTTCATACTATGCCTCTCAATACCTTTTTCTTTATGATCATGCTTTCAGTGGATAATAGTTTTCACCAGTTACACTAGAGTGGGGCCAACCCTTTAGCTGGAATAAATCAGCCCAGCTGGGCTGCAGTCAATGAAACTGTGCTAAATTAAAGCTGAATTAAGCTGTGCTGAATTAAACCATTTGGGAATTTGACTTAACATTGTTCACCTACCCTGCCAAGTGATCGGGTCAATAATATAAACAACAGGAGAGAGATATCTGATGGATTTTTTTTCTGTAAGTAGTTATTCCCTTCAACCCTCTGAGTTATTCAAGACAATAGTTTGGTCAAGCTTTGGGCTTACCAGTGGCCCAACTAATTCCTTGCTGTAAGAGTATTGTGTACTCATGTGTTTTAATAACCATTCTGGTTAATTAGTTAGGTAGCACTTGAATTTCTTTCTCTTATTCCTTTCCTTTCCCCCTTTCCAGCCATAGGCTTATGTAAGTTAATGACAAATACTTGTTAAAGAGTTGGATGTCATGTTTCCCAAGACTATTTACAGTGCTGGCCTGTGAAGCTCTTGATTGAAATTGCTCTCAATTTTTAAACTGTTGACAGTTTAAACGAGTCAGAATAAAGCCTGAGTGCAGGCATTTATGTATACTAGAAAATAAACTGCAGGTGAGTCAAAGCGTGTTTGTCATCTGTAGAGCCACATCCATATGGCACAGATTTGTTAGCTATTGGTTGAGCTGTTAACTTGTTGGCCTTGTAAATCACATCTAACATCAAAATAACAAGGAATATCCCCTTTGAGTGGGCAATATGCTCAGTTTTTTAAATTTAGAAGCCACTCAGCACCATTACATGCAAATTACTTGATACGTGTTGTTGATTGTGGTTCTAAATGTTAACAGTACAATTGAGTTGCCCAAGCACAGGCCCCTGGTGTCACCTTGCTGCTGTCAGAGCTGATCCTGCCTTTAGGAAGACCTTCATATGCTGGGAGTGTAGAAAAGATAGCATAGGAGATTGTAATGTAGAGACACTCTTCTCAGTGGGGTGATTATTTGTACTCAGTGGGTGATCCATGTTGTACTCACAGAATTTATATTTTCTATATAATGCTTACTTATGCATTAAATGTATTAGTTATAAGTAAATATTAGAAGCTAAGGAGAGATATATGCATCACATAGGTAGCAGACTGTATACATAGAGTATAAATACAAGTTGAAACTCTATCTTTTATTTATTAATTCAGTGGCACTGCCTCAGTTGTGTTCTTTGTTTGGCACTGACAAAAGCTTTTGTAGCTTTACACTGAATCTGAGAGTTCTAGCTTTCTTTCTGTGGTTTCATGTTACTTGAGTGAGAAAGGAGCTGTGGGCAGTGCTGCCCTGCGAGCTGGGGCTGTCTGTGGGAGCCTGGCTGTGGGGGCTGCCCCACTCCCCAGAGGAGCCCAGGCTGTGAGAGCTGTGTCCATGTCACCTTTCTCCTCCAGAGGAGAAGTCCTACCCCATTCACATTATTCTTTCACTCCACCACCTGCTTTTAATCTGTGAGTGAGGCTTATTGCTCTTGTGGATCTCATCTGCTTATTTTGTCTTACTATTTGCTAAAGTATATGGTAATTAGAATGAGAGAATAGAGGCATAACAATAAGCAGAAAATTCCTTCACATTCCTTTTTTTTTTATTCAGTTGTTTTCTTATATCCTCTTTTCACTGTGTATGTCTCCTCTTTTTTTTTCTTTTTTTTTTCAGTATTATCTCTTGATCTTAGCCTTTGAGCCAGAATGCTGTATTTTCCATCCTACAGGGTTTTTTTATTAATTTTTTTACAAAAAATACATATTTAAGAAACTTTCCAGTTTTCTTTACGAACCTGACTAAAACAATGACCCAGAAGGAACCACTAAGCTCTCTGAATTATACTTTTCAACCAGTACAACAGTGGACTGTCCTACCATTTAAAGCAGTTTTGTTTTTCTGTCCATAACTTAGTTATGCTGTAAAAATGAACTTGAGAATATTCAAAACCATAAGAACTGCGTGAATTTTTAAATAGCATGTTTCTAAAATTATTGGGTTTTTTTTCTGTTGTGAGATTTTAATAAATGCATTTCCAAAATTACCAACTAATCTGTGGTGAGTTATTGAAACCTCATCTTGCAGGCACTGAAGGTTGAGGAAACCTACAGTATTTATCTTATCCTTCTGAATTTCTAGTGGAGCTTCCAGTACTTACCACATGAGAAAAGAACAGAGGTCTCAGCTGCATTTCTTTGTGTCTGAATTTGAACTTGTAAGTCAGGCACATCCCAGAGAGACACTTGCTCACATGAGGGTTACACCCATGGCTGGGTCTGTTACTGATGTGGATGGCAGCCCTGATGGGGCAGGTTCAAGGCATTGTTTATATGATGAAGCACCAGAATATGAATAACAGATGCACTCATTTTCTGCTTGCAGAATGTATGATTTTATCACAGAGTGGCACAACTCAAGGGCAGCCAGAAATGCCTTCCTAAAGAAAAATGAAGGGCCCTGTTAGCTGCATGGAGGTCCATTAGCAGAGCTGAGGGAAACCTGTGGTACATCAGCTCTTGCCCAGGCTTTGCATTTCATATTGTTATTTTTACTACATTTCGTCTGCAAGGAGTACAGAAATTGCGTGCAAAACCTGTATATCCTGAAATAAAAAGTATTTACAGATTGTAAGAATCTGAGATTTTTACTCACACGTACTACAAAAGACAAGAGGGCATATTGAGCATCAGTATCTTCACCATCTCCAAAGTAAAAGCAAAAGCAATTGCAGAAGCTGTAGTTTGTTCTTTAAAAGGCAAAAAAGACTGGTTTGGTCATTCACTTCTGTGCCTTAGTGACTCTCTGGCATTTAAAGATGTTGTTCTCATCCAAGAGTTGATGTTTAACACTATAACATCAGGTAAATTCTTTGATCGTGGTTGCTGTAGTGTCTGCTGCAGTTAGATAGGCATATCTATCAGACCTTCAGGTTATTTAATCCTATTGAACAACACTGTGAGATGTAATAATTGATTTATACAATGATCTCTGGCTTGCATTTATACTGTCTACCAGAGGACTCCTGGGTCCTAACACTTGTATTGAGAGAATTTCAAAAGGCTCATGGGGGAGGGCAATAACTCAGATGATATCAAAAGGCTATTTCAGTGCCTGGGAGTCTGGGATAGTTTGCAAAGTGCTCCAGTGTCCTCAGAGGTCAAATTAACCACAACGTGTTGTATAGCTGCTGTTAGTTTGGTTGCAAATCAAATGCCCTTCCTTTGGTAGTGCTTCAGAATGGAACATCTTGTGAGAATGTTCATCGAAGCTTTCCAGTAAGGACAATGTCTTCAAAAATAAATCTTTGTGATAGGGTTTAACCTTTCATGGCAAGAATGTGTTAATGGTTTCTTCCTTTTAGAAACTTATTATGGAAAGATAGGCTTAGAGGCTGTTCTCTGCTTTTGCCACAGCTCTTTTATTCATCAATAAAATTTAAAATTCCATGTACTGTGGTAAGTTTGCAATGGGACTGTGGAGGAGGGGAGCAAATATAGTGTCATACTTGAGTCATTAGGATTATATTTTCCCTTGTCCTTTATTTTTATTACAACAAGAAAGTGTCAAACTGAGAATAAATGGGCAGCAGTGTCAAGGCTTGTCACTTTTACCAGCTTTAGCAAGGGTAGCCTTTCAACTTCTGGTGGTGTTTTCTCCCCACCTTCACCATCCACGGTGCTTTCACGGGAGACAAAAGTGCACTTTTTTCCTTTTTTAATTTTGGATGCTGAGGAATTGTGCCAGGTTGAGCTGGCAAAGAACTAAGTGCCACAGCAGGGAGGAAGATTCATAAATGATGAAGACACAATCTCTTAAACTCCCTAGCTCACAGGTGTTTTGTTATTAATGAAGCTGAAAAAGATGCTCCAAATTATGTCTCCTCCTTTTCATGAGAGCTCTGGCAGCTCTTTGTGACTGAAAGATCCTGTTCTTGCAGGTGTGTGGGATAAACTTGCAAGCCAGAATGGGGAAACAAGAGAGAAAGAAAAACATTCACATACCCAAGGGATCCTAGAGACGGGAGAGAAATTACAAAACCCTCAGTCAGTGCATAGTGAAATGTATTCTGTCAATATATGGGGAAAGAGATAACTACAAACTTCATCTCTGTGCATCTTATTTATCCCTCCAACCCACATACACCTGGCAGCAAAGAGAATTGTCATCTGGTCTGTAACCCTGCGCTGACATCCTTTCTAAATCCCTAAGCAGAGCAACCTAAAGGCTAAAAAGGATTTTTAGAGTTTTGTGAGCTCTTTTCCAAAAACCAGCAGTGATGAAATCAAAGCCTTGGAACAAAAACACAAGGTTTCTTTTTTCAGTTTTTTCATCTTTTGCCCCCGATGTGTTAAAACCTGACTTATGGAAAATAATAATATTATGCTGGGGTTTATTGCTTGTTATGGAAGAATGAAGTTCATTTTTGCTTTTTATTGGCACCATCTGTTTCTTTTCTGGCAAGACACCTTCGGATGGTAGGATCCTACCTATAAATGGCAGGTCCTGAGGTATGCAGGCTGTACTGATCATTAGATGTTCAAGAATTCTGTCTTTTCTTTCTTTTGCATAACCTGATAAAAAAACCCCAAAACAAACAAACTAAAAAACCCAAACCAAAGCCAACAAATGAACAAAAAAAGTTCTCCCTGCCCCAAAAGTCACAAGACACATATTCTATTGAGAGATTTAGCAAAATGTTGTATGTTAGATAAACTGAAAAATTTAAATAAGGTGTCTGGGAAGAGTATCACTAGATTTGTCCCATATTCACTTTTCTAAATCACTGGAAATGCTGATAAGGAATGCCCTCCCCTCTTACACCCTGGAATGTGAGGCACAGCTGGATGATCACGGTGACCACAAAGGTCAGTGGCGCAGGAGAACGCGCTCTAGTTTGGAGGCTAATTAAAATTTTGTCACTGACTTCCTTTCCAGCACGTTACTATTAGATACTTGTTTTGAGCAGATTGAGTCCTTATCTGCCCGTACCTACGGACTGCTGTATAAAGAGTATAAAGAATGCAATTAGGCAAGATGTATCCCACTTACTGTTATGTACAAAAGCAATACCAGCTATCGATATAGCAAAGGAACACAGCCTCACTTAAACATTTATTGCACTCAAATAAAGAGAATTTTAAAATGCCACTATTTCCTAAAAGATTTTATAGAAATTGTGTATTTGAGGAGGTTTTAGGAATTTGGTTTGGGTGTTGATGTCAAAGCTGAGCCTAAACTAATCCTCAGTGATGGTTAAAGTTCTAAAATTAGAAGCAGATGAAAAGTAAAGGTAATAGGAGTTTAACCTCAGAAAACTTGGTGTACAGTCTTATACTGTAAAGAGTATGCACAGTGTTTTCTTTGGTTTGTGAGTCAGTGTCATGTGTCAACAATTCTTAGTAATCAGATGCCTAATGCACAGTTTAGGCTGAGCAAAGCTACACCTGAGCATAAAAGAACACTGAGCCACGTATACTGATTCTGAACAGCTGAGGAGTTTACTTAGTCCTCATGTAGTGGTAGATTGATTTATTTTTTGGCTGGTTAGAGGTAGAAAACAGTTTTGTTTTAATTAATCCCTACTAAACTGGTTTGTGGGTTTCTGTGGTGGTGGTGACAGTGGGTTGCCAGTGGTGACAGTTTGTACAGTACACGTGTTTACCAGGTTTTCAGTAAACAAGGTCCAAATATTGTGCAAATGCTCCATTTCGTGAGAACTAGTTTCTATGGAGACAATTATGTTGTCACAAACTGAGTGCTGTGATTTCAAGTGTGAGATAAATAAGAAGAGCATGGAAACTTCTAATCAGCTAAAATGATCTATTTTTGCTTTGTATTGACAAAAAAGCAAGCGCAACCCACAGGAATGAAATTAAACTCAATTCTTTCTTTAATGTTGGCAGAGAGTAACATTTTAATATTCTGAATTCATCCTGTGACGGTGTACAACTGTCTCCTCATATTACTTCTCATGGTTCTTCTGCTAAAAATTAGTGTCACTTTTTAAACTGCTTATCCAGTGGTAGTGGAAAACAAAACCAGTAAAGCACCTATCAGAATTGATATTTCTTCAAGGACCATGTGGCAGATCAGATGACAGATGTGTGCACATTCCCCATCTAATGCTTCACTTGCTTGATGTAGCTGGTTAGAACTATTTACTGGAATTTTAAATCTCTCTTACTTATGCATTAGAAAATGAAATATAGCCTGTAAGCTGGATTACATACTTAGCCCTTACAAATGCTTGCTGTTCACCCAGTGTATGTTTTAAAACTAAGAGAGGAGAAAACGTGAAGATTTGGTAATCACTGTTGTAGTTCCAAACAGCTTTCCCTTCTGCTGAGCAACACTTTGTTCTAGGGGAATGGTGAGGGGATGTAGCCTCAGGGCGTGACACAGCCTACACCTTTATTTCATAGAGCCCAGAGTCAGAGGATTCTTTTCTTGTATCGTTATTAGGTAGTTGTTGACATGCTAAGGTCTGTTTTGTCAAAGATGTATGAACGGGTCATTCACCCCAGGCAGGGAGATGTCTCCCTGCTCTTTAAGTACAGCCTGTGCAGTTTGGGGATGCTGTTCAAGGAATATACACTGAGCATGAATAAGAGATGAGTGTGGTAATTAGAGAACTATTTTTATTTTGAGTAATGGAATACAGAAGAGGGAAATATACATAGGGAACAAATTTTATAGATTTATTATAGATCAGCATATACCTAGGTGTGTGTGTTCATGTTAACAGATATCCACACAGTTTGCAGCCTTCTTTACAGTGTAAATATGAAACTATAGTAAATTTAGAATATTTTCTCTTTTGGTACAGACATGCACATTATATATTTATATCGAGGCTCCTTCTTTCTCTTTTATTTTGTAATTCAGTAGCACTGTCTTGGCAACACAAATGGCTGGTTTTCTTTGTTCAACATTGACAAGAGCTTTTCCAACTTAAAAAATCTGACACAGTTCCAGCTTTTTTTTTTTCCTTTTTTTTTTCTTTTCTTATTTTTTTTTTCCAGGGTTTCATGTTACTTGAATGAGAAGGATATATACTGGTTGAACCTTCTGTGTTCAGCTGTTAAACTGACAGCTTTTTCTTCTGCCGTGAGAAGGCTTTCAGTAATTTGGATGTGGTGCCTTTTTCCTGTCACTGCCAAGAACAATGCTTCTGTTCAGGCTGACATCAGAGGTATAGAATTGCTCTGTGTTTGACCTCTGATAGCTGTGCATAATAGATCTGTGCATCACAAATGCTCCACAAATAGTCTATTTGGGTGCATAGCTCAAGTCAAAACAGCAGTATATATTACAAGGATGTGTAAGTCAGAGGGGAGAGAGTTTAGGGGGGAAAAAGTCATTGCTAGACTTGCCATTCTGTATCAATGTTTACAAAGGAGCTATCTTCCTTATGCAAATGGGATACCCCCATCCCCACTCCTTCCTCAGATCTGCTTCGTCCTTTGCACAATAGCATTGAGTAGACAGGTTTTCCAGAAGTTTAGTTTAATTCACTTATGGATGCAAGAAGCATTTGAAAGGCAATTTATGTTACACTTTCCATTACTGTTGTCTGGAATTGAAGTCTGAACTTTTAGGTACGGTTGTCTGAGTCAGTACGCAGTGTAAATAAGGCAAGATGGCACTTGCTAGTAGGCTGCAAAAATAAATGAGAATTATTTGGAAGTGGGGGACAGGCTGGTTTGATTTACATGCTAGAGTTGTTTTGAGTTTTTTTAAAATAAATCCCTTTTGATGAAGGTGTATTCTTCAAACTCCTCTCTCCGAGAATCAGTAATTCTCTAATTCGAATTTTATGGGTGTTGTCTTTTCCTTTTTTAAATCACAGCAGAATGGAGAAACCTTTCTAATATACTGAAATATCATAGTTTCTATAGATATTTTGATTAGGAGTAGTGTTTCTTATATGCCTGACAGATTAAAGTTCCTTGAAGTACATGGTTTTGATGTATCTATTTCACTATTCTGAAATAAACAGGCAAGTCAGAAAAAAGAAGGAAATCACACATACCTTCCTTTACATGTGGAGAGTGAGGTGCCAGGTGAATTGTTTAAGCTGCTAAGATCACAAAAAAGTCTACCAAGAGAGCGGCTGTATCCCTGAGCAGTATCCAAAGCATAAGTCAAAGTGGTTTCTGGTTTTGATTTATTCCTTCAAGAAGTACAAGAATTTGAAACTGAAATTGCTATGGAGAACCTGTTTTGATGTGTCTCTACAAAAGTAAATATTCAGTGTGCAGTGAGTTTTTTCAGTCTGTGCTGAGACTGATGCCAGGGTGGTAGCAGTTGGCTGAGCTGGGTGGGCTTGGCCAGGCTGAAACCTGGAGAATACAGAGTGACTTTCTACGAATGTCAGAGAACACCTGCGACGTCACCACCTGTGAGGGGGCAGTAGGAGTCCTGTGGAGGCTGCCTCACTCCATCCCACTTATAACTAAAGAAAAGAAAGCAAGATCTCTTTTAAGAGAAATCCCAGAATGTTTATGTCAAGGCATCATCCAAAATAAAGCTTTTTATTACGTCTGTTTGAATAGCTGGTGCATGCTGTTCTTTTCCTGCTATTTTACAAATAAGTTCTTCTTAGTATTAGCTCCCACTGTTGGCCGTGGCATAAATTGCTTCACATTGTAGCTTTGCACAATTAAACTGTGTACTTTACAAGGTTTTGTTTAGTCTTGTGTTTTTTTCTGACTCTATGCATATACAATATTACTGATCATTGGAATATATCTTTCTAAATGTAATCACTTGCAGAAACGGAAGATTAATATTTATTAAGACTAAGACTGCGTTTTATTTTCCAGAAGGCCATCAAATACCTTTAAAACATAAAAAGTGGTATCTTTATTAGTGTTCTATTGAAAATTGAAAATACTTGAGATGAAAAGAATATATAGGACTTAGTAAAACACCACTGTTAGTTATTGGTGCAGTAAATCTATCTAGATTTAGATCAGAAACAGATTTGGCCCAGTAACTCCACTGAAAATTCGGCAATTTCAAATTTTTTTGAGCAATTGGAATGAACTCTTAATACAAGTGTACTTAGCAGGAGAAAAACATATTTAAATGTCTATTAAAGAAAAATTACAAACTGAAATTATATGCACTGTATCTTGGTAATATCTCTCGGTAAAATATATTGGAAGCAGTAACCTGAAGATGTTACTGGAAGTGCCTGACTAACCTGTCTAGTACTCTGAGAATTTAAATTAACCACTTATTCACCCTGCCATTTACAGAAACCAGTCCCCTTACTGACAAAAGCTGCTGTACTATAATGAAATTTTTTTTTAATGAGATGCACTTTTTTTTTTTTTCTGGTGAAACAGAAAGGTAAAAGTTCACATCTACATTTGAAACACTTGGCAGCTTAAGTATAACATTTTTTCATGTTCCATAGTGTAATTTTATTTGACATATAGGATTTGTAACAATTTGTTAGTTGTTTACTGAATATTTTGAATATTTCACAAACTGACAATCAATTTGTAGCATTTTATGCTAATGGTAAGAAATGGTCCGAGATGCTGCTGTGGCACATGACTTTTACATATGGCAGGGATCCTGTTTGACTGCTTAACAGAATATTAAGCATCAGGTGTGTAACACTAAGAGTTTCAAAACTTTTCAAACTTGTATTTTGGGCAAACAGTTTACAAATAGATGCTTCCATCTTAAATAACTTAAGTATTTTCTGTTAGTCATCCATCCATGAAGAAAAGATTGGTACATAGGCAGTCCAGCAATTTATCCTGGATTTATCAATGCCTCCTGCTGGAGTTTTTAACTCAGTGGTAGATGGTGTAATGTAGTGCAGTTCCACTGAGGTTTGGAATCTGGAGCTGTTCCACATAACCAGAGCTAGGGACTGAGGGAGTTCAGAAAGAAGATGAGAGAAATGTCTTTTTCATTTCCTAAGCACAGATGCATTTGGTATAAATTTGGTTTTCTACTCTGTACATACTTCATCTGGTTGACTGTAAAGGTATTTATTAATTCCTGGAAATCTCTGAAAGCCTTCACTACTACAAAACTTTATAAAATAGAATATTGTGACTCTTTTTTTTTTTTCCTCACCTTCTGCTAAAATAGCCACCTCCTCAGGAGACACATATTGGAGTCCTGTTTTTAATGTAGCTTCTGGTACAGATCAAGACAGATTATTGGACTGCATTCACATTGGAACTATTAAAGATAGATCTGTATTCCTCAGAGCTATGTAAGATCACTGTACATGACCATCAAACATGCCATTCTAGAAACTGTTGTAAAACAGGAAACTATTTGGAAATCACAGTCTGTATATAGCTAGAGTTTGCCAATTTAATTTTATTCCCATGCTGCCAATTTGGATGATTGTTTTTGAAGGAGTGGTGCTTGGTTTAACTGTGAATTGTGGCAGTATCAGTGTGTGGGAAGCCAACGTAAATCAGCTGCCATCTCCACACATTGAACTTGGGTCACATCAGACCATGCCAAGAGTCCCTGACCTGTCTCTGTTTTCCTCCAAGTCACATTGCTGGGTCTCAGTGGTTATCGATAAGCACGTCTTAAGGCTACACTATGACAGCTAGAACTTGTCTGGGGCTTGCATGCATCCAAACACTGCAAAATATTGATTAGCAAAGATAATTGCTAAAGAATAGCAATAATGAAAAAGGCCTTTAGAATACCACAAGCAAATTTATGAGCACACTTGCCCCAACAGTGCTCAGCTCAAAACTGAGCACTAAGCACACTGCAGAAAAAAGCACATGAAGTATGACAGGGCAGGTGCTTGAAGAACAGCTTTTCCTTCCCACCATCCTGTTTTATTCTTTGCAAACTAATAAAAGATAAAATCAGACAAGCTGTGTAAAAATAATGCTCCCTATTGTCACCACGGCTCTTGCAGCATGGAAGAAAAGCCAGGTAACAGAAATACTGAACAGCTTTGTAAAGAAAAGTTAGTCAAGGGCTACTGTGAGAAGAGGTACAGTAATGCTCTTTCCATGACCATCTCACACCAAAAGCTATGCTAAGAGAAGACTGTAGTGCAGTTTTTTGGGATAAGAGCAGTAGTTATTTGTCAGTATGGAACTGGTCCAGCTCTCAAAATTTAGTTTAAGTCACAATAGACCAACAATGGCCATATCTTTATCTAAAGATTAGAGGAAAAAAGACATGATTTCTATCTTTGTTAGCATAAAAATGATGGCTCTCTTCTTTCCTTTCTCTAGAAAAAGCTTGACACTTTGAAGCTTGAATCCTGCCTTTTCATTTGTAACAGAAGGCAGAATTTTCATTTGGTTTCTTTGGAAATGGACACTATAAAAGAACTCCCCTTCTGTTGGTGTCTACCATTTGTTTCTCATCACCTGACAACAGGAGCGAATTGGAGTGAATTATTCATGCTAGGTGGATATATTTAAGTGAAGTTCAAAGACTACTGGTTTTCTTTCACCAAATCTGGTTTAAGGTAGTCTAACCAACCCATGACTTAGAAATTTGTGACTGTTATATACCTACCTGCATGCTGCATTTCTGGGCTGTTCTGTAGGCAAGTTGCTTTTCTGGAAGTTGACTGTGCGGTGTGGTAGTTGCTTTTGCTTAGTGCAGTAAATTCCTTCTCTCCAAAGGTTTTGCAAGTTAGAAACCCACACTGATATTTTTTATTTTGTGGCAGAACTTTTCTTTTCAAATTAATTTTATTGTAGAGAAAATAGATTCCTTTTAAAAGCTGATAATTATGAACATGCCCAACCTAGACTCCTTCTGCCAGCTGGGGCAGGCAAAAGCCCAGGTTAAGTGCTAAAGGTTTCCCTAAACAGTGCTCTTTTTGTTTGATTTCCTTTCATTTAGATGTTCTTATGCTAACGGATGGATGTAATTTCTGATTTATTAGTCTCCATTTCCAAAGGCAATGTGTTTGTGTAGATGTGTATAAAAGAAATTTGCCAACTCACAGCTTTCAAAATAATATAGTGGTCTGGTGCTCAAAATGAAACGACTTGGTGGAAAATCCAACAAAATAAATATTCAAAACTTTTAAGTGGGTAAAGGTCTGATTTTCAAAAGAGCTCAGCTATGTAGTAAAACTCCCATATTTGTCAGAAACTGGACTTCTTATACTAAGTGCTTGAAAATCAAACCACTAAGGTTTCATCTAGAGCATAGTGTAAATAATAAGGTAATATGTGTTTAGAAAAACAAAGTATTTTCTCAATTAGATATGTTATTCTTTTCACTAAAACAATATGGGAACGTGGTGCAGTTTGCAGAAAGCCACCTACAGAACTAGCAAATCTAAGCTCTTCTATTTTCTTGGTTTACATTCTATTAATCACTGAAATATCCTAGTATCTTACACATTTGACCGTATAAGTATACCAAATAATAAAAGGTAGGAAATGATATGTCAAATCTACATAAAGAAAAACTGTCTACTTCTGCCTAATGTAATTTGATTTTTTTTTTAAATTTTGGTCCCTATATATTTTTATGTAAAATAACATGAAAAAAGGTAAATTTTACTCAATTTTTTCTCTTAGAACCATGCATTATTGATGTCTTATGAAACTTTCAATGTATTTCCTCAGTGGAAGGGCTAATACCATATAATAATCCATGCTGTCAATGGATGTCTGTTTATCTGTGAATTTCCCAACAAGACAGCTTAACTCAGTGACTATATCTGATAAACATGAATAAATCAGTGATTGACACTTTATTCATTCACATATATATATTAGAAAAAATAGTGCAACTTCTAATATTTTTCGGATGATCTTTAAGAAAGCAAATATTTATTTTCAATGTCTTCATAGACATCTGATAAAAAGCACCCTCATCTTCATAAGGAATCTGGAGCATTGCTGGTCCTTTTACCTTGAGAACTATTGATTATTAAATTGTATTAAAGATATACTAAGATTTAAAGTCTCAGAGGCACTTATGCCCATAAATCCCATTGATTTAAATTGGAATTAAATTTCTACATGAGTTCAGAGGACTAGGTTTTATAGGATTTTTTTTTAATATAATTTCACTAGTCAAATTATCTTTGATTAGAAGACAATGAGCAAGTAACAGCAACAGCCTTTGAGTCTCCTTCTGATGGAGTGAATTCTGTAGCGAGCATTAATGCTGTGGAAAAAATAGTGTGAGAGGTGTGGTTTTATTTGGGTCTGGTGAATCCTCAGAAGTTTCACCATTGCTACAGCTATATTTGGAATATGCTGCTGCATTTTCCATGAAAATACCCTTCCACAAGGATTTTCCAAACAGTCCCTGGAGATTAATAAAGAGATACCACAGTGGATCTGCTCCCTCTTTAGGTAGGAGAACAGGAGTGATGTGTTTGGCTGAGGCTGACCTTGTGCAATTTATGTACTTAAGGACAGCATGGATACTGGTAATTAGAATCGGTTTAAATTTTTTGATAATTTTGAAAATTTTGAGGGATACGTAATCTGACTAACTTTCTTTTCCTTGTGAATGCATTCATTATTTCAGACTGCAAAAGTGTCAGTTCATCTAAAGATTAGAGATGGAGAACTTTGGTAAACCGTTGGCTTGTTGAGGTTAATACAGAAGAGAGGTAGTTCCATGAATATAATTTGGTTTTTATTAGCATGCTGCAATGTGAAATAGATTACAGCATGCAGTAAGAAACACCTAGCTGCACTACTCCCTGAAAAATGTGATTGTTGAAAACATATGTATACTTTTTATGGCTAGTCTGACACTTGTAAGGTCTATTTAGTCTAAACTAGCCCCAGAATATCCAGGGCGTTGCTCACTGACATTGTCTGAGTGGTGAGGGCTTCATGTGTTGCAGACATTATGCGTGAGCATCCTGACTCTGCAGACTGACCACTTAATGATGGTCTTGTGCCTCTGAACAAGCATTTCACTGAATGGAGGAGAAGGGGAAATAAAGAGCTATTGGAGGACAAATGATGAGAATAAAAAGTTCTGTAAGAAAAGGAAGAGACCACCATGCATCAACAAGGCAAAGCATCTTGTAGAACCCTTCCTGTATTACGGAAAAAAAAAGTCAGAAAATGGTAAGCTCTTAATACATATTACCAAATGTAAATTCTTTAAACTATTTCACTTATTTAGTTGTGAGTTTTAAATTTTTTCTGTAGTGTGATAGATAAAAGAAAAAAAAAATCTTCTTGACCTCAGCTTCCCCCTCTTCTTTTATCTACTGCTTGGGAAATGATAAGTGGTCTTGGTATATGACTGTTAGGTTAAAGGAGCCCTGCCTAGAAGCGACTGTTTTACTCCAAACATTTCTAATCCCTGGTGGAGAAAGCAATAAAGTTCTGTGCTTCAGGTCACGTACCTGAGTACTGGCAGTTCTTTTCAATATCTTAGATTAAATGAACTGTGAAATATTTGTTTTATTAGAAGAGCTTTAGTTTACCTGTGAGTTGTTTTCTAAATTATTTCTGTCCAGAGTAGCTTTGAAAATCAAGTACTGTGTATTGAACACAGTGTTTAGAAACATTTTTAACAGTCTGATGCACAATGCTTCATTGTTCTGATTGTTAAAACATTCATAGAGGGCCATTCTCCTCTTTGGTTGCATACATAAATCTCAGGAAGACTAATGGGAAATTGTGGACATGCAAGGAGAGCACAGCTCCTCTAGCATTGCTGGTAAAGGTGTACATAAGGAGTCGGGATTTCTTGATGAAATGGGCGCAATGGGAATAAAGCCTTCTGCTTAAGGGGCTGCAGTAGGATTCAAATGGCTCACACAAACATGTGGTTCTGCTATAGGTTTGCATGTGTCCCCAACATGCAAATGATGCATGATGGGGTGGGTATGGGGGGATGCAGGTACCAGCACAATCTGTTCATGCTCATCTCAGCAGGGACCTCCTGCTCTGGATGAGAGCAGGGGCAGAGGGGGTCTAGGAAACTGTTTAAGTTTGGACTTGGGATAGTAAATCCACTACAGGCAGCATCAGTTTGGACACTGACTGTCTAAAGAGGTTCACATGACATTTTATCAGTACTACAGACAAATCCAGAAGGGCATTTGTGTGCAGGAACGGAATGAAAATCTGGCTACCCAAATGTTTTTGCTGCAGTAGAGTTTTGCATCTGTGCTTCCACGTTTGGAAGCACACTTCATTGTATCTCTGGCATCTGGAAATGCAATAAGCTATTTTTGCTCTGTAGTGAGTTTCTTGGTTGTTTTTCAGGTAGGATCCCCCTGGGCAGTATTGTCCTAGAGGAGTTGTGCCTGGAGGGAATGAATGCCCAGGCTTTG
Organism: Phainopepla nitens; assembly: GCA_013400175.1. Lineage (NCBI taxonomy): Eukaryota > Metazoa > Chordata > Aves > Passeriformes > Bombycillidae > Phainopepla > Phainopepla nitens. The sequence goes on from VXBQ01010779.1 coordinate 855,846, forward strand.
CCAGGATTTCAGCCATTGTTGAAAAAATCTGTGATGGATGAGCTGTGAACTGGGGCTGTGAATTCCTCATCGGGTGAAGGCCAGCCTTCATGTGTGATGCTCTAACTGGCAGCAGCCCCTTAGCACAGACAACAGGTAGACCCTTCTTCTAAAAAGAATGAATTTTGGAGTGGTGGTGGGTACTTTTTTTTGTTATTGATCTCTAGGCTTGCATATGGGAACCTAGGAGAAGGATTTTAGTGAGGTGCTCAGTTATATCTTGCCTTCCACCTTCACCTTCTCTGACTTGGCAGCAGACTTGGAAAAAATATCCAATATTTAATGGGTCCTAGGAGTAAAAATGGAATGTGGATTTGAGAAAAGTCGGAAATAACATTTGTAGTGTAGCCAAAGCTATTAGGGAAGCCCGAAGAGACTGTATCTGTCCTCTTAATCAAGAAGGATTACCTGTCTGTCCTTTGTCTTCCACTTTCTAAGAATTGCCAGAAGAAGAATACACTAAAATAGTCACCTCTCTTCACCTCCCAGAAAAACTGCAGTTGGCAAACTGTAGGGATTGGCCAAATAATTGGCATTGTCACAATCCTCCTGTGAAGCTTGTAATAAATGGGTTTAAGAACATGGGCTGTGAAAGAACTAGGATGGAGTGAATGGAAAAATATTCAAAAATATGTTATTCAGAACATTTCATGTATTCATGAATTATTCACCCCCACAGAACTGCAGGTGCCTCAGGATTTTTCCATGTAATGTCAGATCCTCAGCTGGCACAAGCTGGCACTGCTGCATTTGTTTCCATGGAGCGATGCCAGTTTACAAGAATCTGGTCCATGTTATTATTTTTAGTTTTTTTTTTCCTTCTTCTTTTTCTGTTCCTGAACATTCAAATACATGTAACTGTACAGATAGAACTGTGCTAAGTCTGGAAATGAACCTTGGGGCACTATGATTGTGCAAGCTCTTTAAGCTTTACTTTCACTGTTTCCATGATAACATCAGGTTTTTTCATGTGTTGATAGTGTGCTGCTGACAGCTACCTGCATGTGCTTTCTCTGTCTCCTGCACCTGTTTGGTGTGTGTATGTTAAATGGTCAAGTTTCATTATACCCCAATCTTCAGCTGTTATCAAGTCAGTTTATGGATGAATGTAGTTAGCTTTGTACATATTTTCAAAACTGAGAATAAACAGAATTGTTTTTCCTTATTTAAAATCCCATTATAGCAGCTGCACTGTAAAGTGTATTTTTCTGCTGTTAAATATTTTATCTTGACCACAGCTTGCATATCAGCACACTTGTAGCAGTATGTTGACTGTTATCTTTTGTGTACCAAAGCACTAGATAGTTTGGAATAATTAAATAACATTGCTTCTCCATTATCCTTGGAGGGCTGATACTCTTTTCTTCTAAGATAAAAGGTAAACATATATTATAACAAATCAAACTGTAGGATGATAAATATTGTTGTAAGCCTGGATAATAATGTAACAAAAATAAGATGAAATCCACGCTTTCCCACTAGTATTCATCTCCTATATTTATTTTTTCTGATAGAGCTATGGAGAAGGAAGGCTCTGTGCAGTGCATTTGCAAGGCCATTGCACATTCCTGAATGACACAGTCATCACTGCTCTGAGCCTTATTTGCTCGAGGTTTTATAAATATAGATTGGTGTATGGGTTTGGGTGGCAAAATACCAAATCCATGACATATACATAACTCAAGTCAGCACCATTTCAGATGGGTTTTTTGAGATTTTGTAGCCTTTTCTTTATAAGATTTCCAGGCTGATTTCTGCAGAAATAGTTGTGACTGTGAGTTGTCTGTGTACTCCCCACATCTTTGTTAGCAGGACTGACAGTTGTAATGTCTGTAGTTCCTCAAGTGAAATGAAGGCATTCCCCAGTACTACTGAAATTAAGATTCATAGGATTAGAACAGAAAATATTTTTCTTGATATATTTGTATCTAATGTATTTTCCATGGCATAGAAGTTTATCCCAAGACCAACATTTCATTGACTTTTGTTCATTAATCAAGTGAACTATTCAGATGAAACCCATTTTTGATTTGAGAAAAGCCTAAACATTAATTTAATAGAACAATGGATAGAGATAAGGATAAGAAATCATTTTAGATGCAAAGGGTGAAGTAGTAGTACCAGATGGGAAAATCTTGAGTGAGTTAAGACTAGGATAGAAAAGTCTTTATGGCACAGATTCGGGGGGGGGGGGGGGGGGGGGGGGGGGGGGGGAGGGNGGGGGGGGGGCGGGGGGAGATGCGGGAAAGAATAAATTGAGCATTAGATTAGAAAAGGGTGTGATGAAGATCAAGTATCAGAGGATAAAATTATAATTCAATCTGCTAATTTTTACTGCGGAACTTCATGACAATGATAATTAATAACACATATTGCTACAGCTTAATTAAATAAAAGAAGACAGAAGCATAGGAAATTTCCCAATTAAAAAAAAACCTTGAAACTTCATTCAATAAAATATGTTTTTATATGTCATATATACCATTTTTCCATTTTATGTTGCTAATTTGAAGAATCTGAATTAAAAAATAAAGGAATCTTCACTTACCAAAAGTTCCTTTTCCCTTTATTGTCCCGTAAGGAAATTGTCACTAGCACAAAAGCTTCTACCCCATTGCTATAATTGGTTACAGATAATTTCAGTAGAAATGTAACTTACATCACCTACAGATGAGCCCAAGTACTTGTCAAAACTCAGTTTTCTACAGAGCATAAAAATTAAATTGCTGTGAATTAGTTTTATTGTATTTTGTCATGATTGTATTTATACTGCTCTTTTCTAAAGGTGCCTTTACCTGTTTTTTGTTTACATATAATTATTAGAATTTGTCCTAGGAAGTACAGAATTTACATAATTTTAAAATAAAGAATGCACATAGTGATGTGAAGTAAACCAGTAAACATTTTCATCTGTGAAATGTTATTGCTTGACCTGATGTAAATTAAGACCAACTGCTAATTCAATAGTAATTATTTGTTATTTAGAAATGCTATCAGTGAAAATAAATGAGTCTTTTTTTTTTTTGGTCATGTGTTAAAATAGCGATCTTTATTCATTTTATTGGAAGTCTTTGGATTTTATAGCACTGTTTCTGTCATTTAATTGTAGCAGAGATGAACAACAGTTACTTGTATTCACTTTGGCAGATATAAACAAGTAAACAGTGTCCAGCACATATTTTCAAGTGCTGCAGTTACAGGGAAAACTTTATGAAACATTTAGTTGTTCAACAGAGTAGCAATGCTTAGAGGTTGACCTTGAAGTTTTTGAAATGTGAATTGATCCACTGGAACAAGTACAAAGCCAGCTTTGGTGCTAAATGTAAATTGTTAAAAATGGTGCTGCATAACATCTGCCTTGTAGTACGCCTTAATCAGCACTGTGAAAAATGAAAGTTTAACGATCTACCATAGTGGCTTCTAAGTGAAGGATAAACAAAGGATGAAAGAGTTTCCTTGCATGGTTTGTAACTGATGGCATGAAAAATGTCAAGAACCATCTGCCTCAAACTTATCCAAACTGTCATCAAGTATTCTAATCCAGTCAAAGGAGATACAACTAGAACAACCTATGTAACTTGCTGAAGGCTTATCAAAAGAGTTGTAAATAAGGGAAAAAAAAAAAAAGAAAAAAGGAGAAAAAAAAAAAACCCTATCAACTGCATAAGCACAGATTTCTGCCAGCTTGCCTGTGGCTTTGAAATTCAATCCCATTTCTCTAGTCTGACAAACTGTACTAAATGGTAAAATGGATTTTTATTGCTTTCAGCCATTTTCATTCCAGCTGCTATCACTAGGTAAGTACTCAGTTTTCTAATACGAGAATTATATTTTTTTATTTCACTTCTCTTTTTTGTGTGTGTATATTGACTGCAATATGCACAAAACCCCATTTTTTGCAGAACTAGGGTATAAATGGGGACATTTACACATCTGAGCTTAAAAAGCTGCTACTCCTTCTAACTCTGCACACAAAAGAATCCCAAATATAGCTATGTCACTGCAGAAAGCTACATTCAAGTGAACAGACATGTTTTTTTTGCATTGGCTTTCACAGCAGATAGGAAAGCATGATTTTCCCAAGAAAAGAAACACACACATTAAATGCTGATCTTCCTTAATTACACCAAGAATTAATCAAATGATTAATTTTTTTACATTTGCTAGTTTGATTTTCAGTAAGTTATGCAATTTTCAGGAAGTTAGGTCATTCTGTATCTTGAGCATAGATTTAGCTATTTGAAATGTCCCTTGACAGCTGAAGAGAACAAGTCTCATTGAAAGTCAGTGAAAAGTCTGGTGCTAAGTCAATGAATTAATTACCTGGAACTCTGCGTCTCATCTACTGGTGCCTGACACTGCACTTGACCAGAGCATATTTTTTTTTTTTATTGCAAGTACTCCTGCTCCTTGTGCCTAAGGGATTCCAAGGGTTGGGAGATAAATCCCAAGGCTTACTCTTGCACTCTGTTTCTTTGGAGTTTCCTTGGTTTTGGCTGGTTTCCAAAATGGGGAAATTAAAGGCTTTTTGTTTTTAGCAGGGTTGTGAAACTGGGGCTTAATCAGGGCTAAAGCATGTGTGACCCCTTTGTGAAAGCTTCCTCTAAAGGCATTGTTGAGAATTGGAACTTTGTAGAGGTTGGATAATGACTTAGGTAAGCAAAGGTAATTAAAAGGAAAACAAAAGGGTCACAGAAGGAAAAATGAAAGGATAATGAATTTCAAATATTCTTAATATCTTCACTTGCATTTAAGTAACACTTTTTTTTGTAATATATAGCACAACATAAAATATCTCAGAGCTGAAAACTATAATTTTTGGGCATGGAATGGGAAACATGCAATTTCATCAGGTTCCGGTTAAGGTTCCGTATTGGCAGTCTGTATTGATGTATTTAATTTTCACTCAAAATTCAGAAGTCTTAGAATGCACACAAACATCTGTATATTGTGTTGTTTGAAGTCGTAATTTTTCCTTTACTACCAAGCTATGATATGTTCTAATAGCTGTGTAGAGTTTAAGGGTAAAAGAAATCTTTCTATTAAATGTATCCGTACTTTTCATTGGCTCAGCAGTGAATTTATACAATTGATGTTGATACATTTGTCATGGAATATTCGAGTGTACAGGTGGAAACAGATGATACAGTATTACTTTTTTTTTTTTTTTGGTGACAAAATGGTATGCAATGCATTGGAAGATTAGTTATCCGTAGCAGTTATATGAAATGCAAATGTCATAACACAGATTACATTTCCATAAAACTAAAATAACACTTCAATATATGTGATTTAGTTTTACTGTGCATATTTTTATTTAGCAGAACTGACACATTGCTTCATATTTGCATCATTTTTTTGCCATTCACATTGAACAAAAAGGTGAAGAACTATTTCAATGTACAGTAACCATTTCATTTCTGGCAGTCGCTCAAAAGGGATTTTCAGTTTAACAAAAACAACCTCCTACTTCTTCATCCCTATTGCTAAAAGCAAAAGGGGGTAGGCCAAATATTGAATCTTCTTGCTATTCCACTAGGGAAATCTGTCCCAACTAAAACCCCACTTTGAGCAGCTTTTACAGGGAGAGGAACCAGGGAAGGATATGGTAAAGGCACAATCTTTTTATGGCATCATCTATTCTTTATTATCCACCTGAATTAATTAGGTTTACTGGGTATTTATAAAGATAAAAAGTTTCATGTCCAATTCTTGGGAGTGGCCTACTTTAGCTGGAGCAATTCTTAGTTCATCTGAGTTTTAAACATGCAGGAAAGAACTGAGAATAGCAGGGTTTGTGAGTAGTAAGGCGTTCATTAGAGTCTGAACTTCAATCCTTTTTTGTATTTTTTAGTCAGTTGGCATTTGCTTATTAAAGCAATGGATGTAAGTGGGACCACTCATCCCCCTGAGAGCTCTGGGAGTCTATTTAACTTGATATTGCTTTTTTTTTGTTATTCATTAATTATAATCATCTGCTTACATATATGGATAATGAATTCATTTAGTTAGGATGTCAACAAAAAGCACTTAACAAGAGTTACAACAAGCTGAGTGGAAGATGACACAGAAGAAGCTGCTCCAGGAATGAGAAAATTCCTAGTTTGGTAGGCAGAGCTCTTGCCATGCTGCAGACCTCATATACTGTTTTTAGGATGTCTCAGCCTGTAAAGCACCATGTGTAGCTGTGAGGATCACTAATATGCCATTGCTGTGTTCTTGACCATCTCTAAAATAAAGAACCACCAAAAAATATTACTTAATTTCTCTCTATATTCAGTGCAGAGGTATAAATACCACTAGGTTATTAGCACCTGTCTTCAGACATCCCTGGAGGAGGATGTTTCCTCTGATGAGTGAGAGGAATAACTAACTTCATACAGCTAAAATGCAAAGAGAAGTCCCATGCTCTGTGTCCTCCCTCAAAGAGCTGGCAGTCATTTCCTGTGTGGGTTGTGATGTGGGTGGTGGTGTGGAGTTTTTTCCTTTTCTTTTAAATTTCTACACCTGCATAACTTCATCCTGTTAGTATTCATATCCAGAACACTTGGCATGCACTGGCATTTAAAACTAAATTACTGTTAACAGTCTGTAACACATCAGTAGTAGCATGAAGTGCTACTTTGTGAGATAACAATGAATGCTGTAAATGGAACTTGATTTTTCACAATATCTGACTGTGGCATGAGAAAAGTGGAATCTAAATGATCATGATACAATAAAGCATCTGCAGACTAGCTGAGACACTAAATTAGCATTTTTTGATAAAGAATAGTGTGGTGCATAGCCTATAAACCATGCTAATAGCTCTATCTTTGTAATTCATAAAGCATATACAACACGTGCAGGTGGTCTCCTATTTTCATATGGGCAGAATTGTTTGAGTCCTGTACTCAGGTATGTATCCTGTGAATTCCTGGCTTTCTCATAAACCTGATTTCTTGTTTATTATTACTTTCTAATTGATTCCCCCAACTGATAGTATTTATTGTGTTTTGCTATAAACAGCATGCTATTTAAGGAAAAAAAAATGTCCTGATTTCATTGCATATTATTGTTACTGTTATTTTGCACAGTTGTTAAATGAAAGTGTCTATGGTGACTACTATTCTTCTTTTTGTGGCAATTTCACTTCCAGTACTCAAAGATATGGCAGTGATGGCAATATACTTACCCTGTGGTGATCTACTAGGTGTATATTCTTTTTTTTTTTTTTTTTCCCACGGCTTAAGCAGTCTAGAGCAACTACAGAAACTAAAACATTCCAAACAGCAATGTTCAGTTTGTTGGCCCCAACACAAAAGCTTATTGCAAGAAGTTATAAATGACAGGAATAAAAACCAAAAACCTCTGTGCTCTGTTTGCTGCAAGAGACTCTCAGAGGTGTGCTGGTCATGCAGTCATTTCCAGTGAGATACATGTGAATTTTAATAAAACTGGACAGCTCTCTCCAACTCAGGTTTGCAGGCAAGCTTTACAAAAACATTGATGGAAATCTGCAAAGAGCTGGATTCTGGAGCTCAGCACACCTGGAAGTACGTTAATGCACTCTTATGTAAATGGACTTAATGGACAGAATGGAACACATCCAGCTACAATGGCTGTGGGATAAATCTCCACATCTGAGTGCACGGCTCAGCCTGGCTGGCTGAAAACAACATAAATCCAGGCAGTAACTAAGAGGAAAACCATGACCTGGTTTTCCAAAGTAAGGCCCTGACATGCTGCCATTTGGGCTGCATGTGCCACGCTGTGCATGCCTCTCCCTGAGAGAAAAAGGGGATTTTTTACAAGTGCTATGGGACTGCTCTAATTTTGCGTTTTCTCTGTTATTTTGTCATGGGGGAGACTCAGAGGTTTCTGGACCCAGGTTGAGGGTGGATGGGTGTGAGGCCATGGGGAGCACCACGAAAAGGAGCTTCTGCCAGCTGGTGGATGCTGCTTGTTCACTCTGGGGAGGCTCTGGCCAGCACAGGGCACTGTGTCCTGTCTGTGGTGCCAGGAGGGACAGCAAGGGAGCCCCACTGCAGGGTCTGTGGCCTGTCTGTGATGCCAGGAGGGTCCTGGGCCCATGAGCAAGCTCCCTGTTATGTCCATGGGTGCAGGGAGGGTGGAGCATCCTCCCAGACCTTCCTTCAGCCAGGTGAGTGCATGGCACAGGGGCATCATCCCACCACTGCCCTGCCAATGGCCTGCCTACAGCCCTGTGGCCCCACAGCCCTGGCATCAATTCATTTGGAGGCTTTGGGGTGGGGTTTGGCCCTGAATCCCTGAGCGCGAGGGCTCCTCTCAAAGCCAGGCTCTGCATCATCACCGGGCTGCAGTTCACAAGTGATGCTTCTCCCTTTGCTCTTGTTTGTTCTGTATCAGCATGAAGAGTCACCAAGCTGGTCTGGTGCCATGTGCAAGTGCTAGTTGGGGCTATCCCCTGTCCAGATGGAGCCAGGCTGTTTGACTGAGGACAGATACAAAGGTTTCTCAGACTCTGGTCAGCCCAGGAAAGCAAGTCAGAAGGCCAAGGGACCCTGGCACTTACTGCCCTCTTTGCTTTAGAAAATGATTGTCTACCTCAACTTAGACAAGCACTTGAGTTGGGGAAGAGGGGAGGAGCCGTGGCAAGGGAGAAATAAACTACATGACTTAGGGATTGTTAAGTAAATGTCTGTTTCTTCAGTTTTATATAAAAAAGGATTTCTGGAAGTAGTCACAGAGGGCAGGAGAGAAAACTATGAATATTGATTTCTCTCCTAAGAGAAAAGGGTCATTTTTTTTAATGTAACCTAACATTTGATTGCAGGGGAATAGGTTAATTTCAAAGTGATTTTCCACATTTTGTATATGGAACATATTCAAAGAAAAAAGAAAGTGATTTACCACATTTCATTACATCTTTCTTCCAGCCCTTAATACAAATGCTTAATTGACAAGGACCTGGACAAAAACAAGCAATAAAAGCTTAAAAAGCTTTTTAATTGTGTCAAAGATACCGTTGCTTTACTGCAGCTCAAAAGGTTCAGCTTAGCATGGGTTTGGAAATTTGGTTTATTTTGCACTGAGTGGAGGAGAAGTTTTTATATAGTTTTTTGTAGTAAGGAGCACCTACCACAATATAACTTTTGTTTTCCCATCTGTTAGGGCTTGATGACATTTAGTTATGTCATAGAAGGAAATCAGTAGTATGGTTCCCTAATCATTGCATTGATTAATTTGTAGGTAAAAGCAGGTGACTTTTGAATTTATCTCACTCTATTTCATCAACTAAACTACAAGTAATTTCTTCAATGTTTCTTCACTTCTGCTATTCTAATGGAAGTCAGCAAGTGGAATTATTGCACCTACTGATTGTTAACATAGAAAAGTCTCTTCTCCTGCTGTTGTGGAGGAAAAAACCTCCTGACTACTTCAGAGGAAAACTTAATTTAATACTTAGTCTGTAAGTTTGAGACAACTTACATTTCTTGTTTTTAAACACAAATATCAGGTTTTCTCTGACTACCAGAAGGTCATAACCATAAATCAATATTTTTCTGAATCACGTTAGCGTTCTTGCACTAGTGCAAACTAGATATCAGTTAGTATGAAATTAGAAAGATGGCACTTTGCATGAATCCTTTCTACATTGTTAAAACAGGCACTTGAAACACAAATTAAAGTCTCTAAGTTCTTTAATTGGCAGTAGTGAGTTAAAGGAAAAGAATAAAAACCAAGGGGCTGAGATCATCACTAAGCATGTTGTAGGGAGAGGTGGCATTTGATCTAAAAATGTCACATTTCACTGTGAACACAAGTCTTTCACTATGAAGTTATATTGCCCCTTGTAATCTTTTCTTTCTAGGCTGGATTATGCTGAATTTCAATTCAATATGCATAAGAAAAAACTTGGCAGATTTTCTGCCTACTTTCAGGAATATTTGTGTGCTTAATGCTTCATCTATTGAATACTATTCCTTGTTTTGCACTTTTTGTTCTGTTTTAGAAAAAAAATTGTCTTACCAGTTTACAAGCCTTACTTTCTCCTAAGTCTGTAAACATAATGATTTCCCCCACAGAATCAAGTCTTTGGCTTTCAAAATTGGATATATTATTCTTATGAGCACATGGCAAATTTTACTCTCAGTAATTGTTCCTTTTTATTTTTCTATGTGTTCATTTAAATCTGTTCTTATCCTGAAGGCTGTAGCTGTGGTTTATCCTTTTTGGGTTGTTTTTCTTGGTTTTTTTCCCCTCTTGTGTGGAAATCTTACAGACTGCGTCAGTTTCAAGACTCTGTGCCTGATTTTCCTTGTTGACTTCAGTCTCTGAAGAAACATGATGTAACTCAAAATTTAAAGTAGGTCTTGGTGAGATGGTTCAAATTAATGGAAGCCCAGTGGGGCAGCCTCTTCTTTTTTTCATTTTTTTGTAACAAGCATAAGATTGTATTTTTTTTCTTTTAATTTATAAAAGCCTAGTTCAATGCCTCCTTTTTTTTTTTTTTTTTTTTGAATTTTGGCTAAAACACATAATCCACTTCCCATTTAACATGAAGACATAAAATTCTTAAAATGCTGAAGAAAGCCTATGTATCACAGTAGTTCTAGCCACCTAAAGATTTTCTGGAAATTGAGACTTGCTGACTAGAAATGGCAAATTTTAATTCTTATCTGAACAGGCCTGTAGCTACAGATCTTTGGTGTTTCACCCTTTCCTGCTATTAGACGTACCATAATTACTAATGTGCAAGAAGACCATGACCTACTGAAACAGAAACTGATTTTAACACCATGTCTGAAATAAATGAAAGAGAGATTACAATCCAACTCAGTGGCTGGATCCTTGATCTGGTTAATATATCAGTCGTATTTTAGCAACCAGTGACTTGTCTCTAAAGACATTTTCCTTTGTCCAAAGCATGTGAGTGTAGAAGTAATGATGATTGAATTGTATGTGCTTCATACTATTCTTTAAAGGAAGGCAGAGAAGACAGTTCTCAGGAGATCTTAAAATTGTTCCATATCAAAAGTTTGAACTAAAAAAAAAAAAAATGCATCAGTTCATACTCTTCCTTGCTCTTCAGATGAATGACTGATAGTGGACTGTATTTGCCTTCAGTAAAAAAACCACACAGGATTTTAGTTGTTTTTGTGCTTTGTAGTGTCAACATATTTATACAGTATTTATGATAATAAAATCTCATGCTCTCTTATTGTTGGAAAAATGAGGACAAATGAGTAGATGATACAAGACTTCGCTGCCATATTGGATGGTTTCTGAAGGAATAATATGTTTTATGGAAGTTAATGAATATTTGAAAGGCTGTCTTTATAATAGCATGTTTCAGATCATGCCTTACAAATAAATTTGTGCAGTACTGGAGGTTTTGTTTGTTTCTTAACAGGAATGTCAGTTTTTCTTTGATGGCATTTAACACTGACTAATATAGAACTCATGTTCTGAATATTCAGTATTTTCAGAGCATAGTAGGCAGGATAATGTGTGTGTATACACTCATTATTAAGACCTACAAAATGTGTTTTAAATTGGGGGAAATTTAAATATCAGAAAAGTTCTGAATCATTTGGGTTTTCTACTTAGTTGTGCAGTCCTTGGAACATTTATCGTGTTAGCTTATCAGATAGTGGGTTTTCTTTCAGCTGAAATAGAAAAGTCTGGATGGTATGGCCTTGGCACAGAACTGTGAACTGGCTTCCACAAAGTCTGTTGGCAAAGGTGAAAAGTGCTGTTGTGGTTTTGTGAAGTCAGTTTTGACTCACAGCTTCTGATGCTCTTATCAGCTGGAGTGCAATAGGTATCCTGGAATCTCAGTATTCATTTAGATAAGTGCCATGTCAATCTCTCTCCATCTGTATTAACTACTCTGCATTACAAATATATCATTTATATATCTGGAATATGTGTCTTGAGCTAAGGAAGCTTGAAAGAGAAAGAAAGAAAAATTGGAGTGCATCTTTATCTGCTCAAATGTTGTTCTCTGATTTTTTTTTAACACTTTGGGACGCATCTTCATCTCTTCTTTCAAGGCATGTATTTCTGCATAACATCAAAAATGCATTTGCTGCTTGGGTACACTGGTGACAGAAGTTTTCTAAGTGCTACAGTGATGTTTGAACAGATTTTGTGCTGATTCCAGGAATATTGTATGAATACAACAGGAAACCAAACTCCAGTAGCAGAACAGTGGTCCAGAATCTTTGTGGTTATTAAGTAAATAAGTAAGTAAATAAATAACTGTATTATATATTTATTTAGCTGTAGGATCTGAACTGAATTAAACTATCTCTTTATATTTTGATGTTCATCTGACTCAGTAGAATGCGACTGTATTCCTTTTCTCCAGTGAATTTTTGCTGTCTTTCTTCCAGAAAAAGCCATTTAGGTGACAATAGTTTACAATAGCACACAGTGGTACTAAATGAATTTAGTGGTACTACCCTTGCTTTGTTCTATCATATGTGAGTGGACAATGAGGATGATGGATTCCTTAGTGGTGACCCCATTAACCCTTCTAAAGATCTCTAAAGGTGTGTAGATTTTTCCAAGCCTTCCCCTCCACCTTCATGGCTTAGTGATGCAGAGATCATGGGAATAATTGTGAATGTCCACTAGAGAGGACTCCAGAAGGTGAGGATTAGTTTTACAGTTTGATCTAGTGGTTTTCTTTAAACCCCAAAAGATTTGAAACTGAATTCTGGAGAGGAACTAGATCAGCCAAATAGGAATGCAGAAGTGCAAACCCTGTGGGATATCTGAGGAATTAAATGCTCTTCCAAGCTACCTTTGAGTGTGCCCAGGCACTGGTATAAGGGAGTCTTCGTGACATCAAATGTCTTGACAAATAAAGAGCAAACATCTGACAATAGAATGCATAGTCCTCTCCCCAGGCCAGGCCTTGTCAGTATCTGAAGCAGGAGCAGCCAGAGATCAGGTTGAGAAAAAGTGTAAAATAATCACAGCAAGTCAGGGCACTGAGAGGGAGGATGTTCTCTGGATAGAACCAGCCACTTCAGACAATACAACTCTATTTCCAGTTCTATCATATAATATTTGTTTTATTGTCCAGAGTCCTGTGCACTAAAGAGCTGGTAAGGGCTATTTTTAGAATTGAATGCTGGTATTTCTTGATTATGAGGCAAATGTAGTTGTCATTGTGAGGTGCTCACAGGGTTAAAGGGTATATGGGAATGTGAGCTAGTTGTCCCTCTGAAATCCTGAAGAGTTAAGAGGGCTTTAATCTTCATTCCTAGGAGTCTAGTAGCTCTTGGAAAGTCAAAAGGGTAGAGGAGAAAGTAACTTGCAAGGAGGACTAGAACATTTTTTTCCAAAGGATATAAACAAGAGTCCTGCAGAAATGACAAACTACATTTGTCTACTGAACCATGTTGGTCTAGTGAGTAAGGAAAATGCCTTGTGGAATTATTTGAAGAAAACTTAATGTGCCCTGAAAAGGGAGGGGTGGAAATGGAAGAGGGCTTCAGCAGTGTCTTTGCCCTGGTGTCCTGTAGAGCTTATCCCAGGAACTACACTTCTCCTTAGGAACTACAATAGCTCTTGGTGGGTTTTTTTGGTCATCTCTTCCAGTAAGAGGAGGACTTGGAGGGAAAATGTTGAGACCTAATAGAGCCCAGTAAAACCTTAGCATCTACCATTCACAGATCTTGGAGTCTTTATTGAGTATCAAATAAGCCTGTTATTGCAGGCTATAACTCCTGTTAGGCAGCTGAATATCACTCATGTCATGAATGGGTAAATTAAGACTGAGAAAGGTTAAGGGACTTCAAACATTGTTCAGAAGTTTTGTGTCAGTCATATATTCCTGACTCTGTTTTCTAGCCAGCAGTTTCATTTTTCTGATGTCTAATTGAAAATCATAAAAAAAAAATATTCTTAACAAGTAACAAAGGCCTGTTACTATATCTTTGTTTTTCTGCATGTGTTTTTATAATGCTTCCAGATGACAGAAGATTCTTTTCCAACATTTTCAGATGTGTAAGGATGATAAAGTTGTCTTCCTAACCTGTCCCATCTACTGTTTCAGATGTCAGAGAGAGGTGAATGCAGAGGTCAGGTTCTGTTTCTGAATCATTGTGGCTTATTCTAAGTGTGATGCTGCTTTGCTTCTCTCTGCCCACCACCCGCCTTCAGTTCCCACAGTTGTGTGTTTGTGTGCACTGTTTTTTAACACCTAAGCAGAGATATAAAGTGACTCAATCTGCAATGACACATTTAGATTTCAGATGTTATACTGGCCAATATGCTCACAGTTAAGCTGTCTTTGTAGAATGTACTTTTTTATCACTGGTTTCAGGCTTGCTTTAAGGAGCTGTGGTAAAATCCACTTAGATTTATCATAGCTGTATTCCCTATAGACACCTAAAAAGATACAACATTCCAAAACTTACCTTACATTTTGAAATGATCCTTTACATTTATTGTAGGGCACACAAAATTAAAATATCAGTTTAAGCTATCACACCTCTAACTTCATATCATTGACCTTTTTAAAGGGGCTCCTTGTAAACAGACCAGATAATATCAGAATGATCATTTCTGATGCCATGAGGTATTTCTGTCCCTTTCAGGTTCTGGTGATTCTCTATTGCAGTGAAATGTAAAATTATTACACTTTTTTTGATAATTCATATTATTGATGAATGCAGACTTTCCTTGGGGATGTGTTTGTGCACAAAATTTACAGAGAAGCACATAATAACATCAACAACTGAGATCCCAACATGTGGTTAAGGTCTCAAGGTTATGGATGTATAAAGAGTGCTTCCCCCAAAAAGATTTGTCCTTTAGCTTCCCATTTTTTTCTTGTGTACTTTTTGCCATGAAATCTTTTGTAATTCTGATTTCTGTATTCTACCGTGTAGAGCCCAGTAGCTCTTTGGTCTTATCTCTCATGGTCCTTTTGACAAGAGTAAATAATATTTGTTTGGGTATTACGTGATCCTGTTAGTCCAGAGTCATCACTCTTTTGAGAAAACAGATCTTGTTTTCTTCTTGTACAGAAGAGGATGACTCAACCCAAAGCCCACTCACATTGGGGAGTTGACTCTAGCTTGTGTCAGCTGAAATAATTTCTTCTTTTCTCAGAAACTAAATGTGTACCAGACCTAAAGACCTGAAGTCTTCTGAATCATGTGCTTATCCTTAATCATGCTTCATGATTAAAGAAAAAGGGCTTGTGATGTCCGCTGTGATAAATATGTTTTGGACTGTGTCAGAATTTAAGAAAGGCAAATAGCATATAGTTTTATTTGGTGGAAAATGTAATTAACACCTGTAACATATTTGACTGTTATATTTCCTCACTACTTTCTGTTCCGTATCTAATTGCTGTGGTAACAAGGCATTAAATCATAACAGCATAAAGAGACATTACGTGCAAATGTAGCTTTTTAGCATGAGGTGCAGGGAAGGGAAAAACAAGGATGAATAAATAATATGTTAATGTGAGTAAATGTATCTTTTCCTGGCAGAGTTTTTTGCTGGGTGGCTGAGCTGTGAGCACTGCTGTGATGGAAACGGCTGCCAGTTGTAGTTCTACACCACAAACAGGACAGTGCTCTTCTGGAGCAGCAGCAAGCGAACAGTGCAGATCTTGGTTTGTTACAAGGACAAAGATCTCTCTGCTCTCTGCTTTCCAGGTTGCTAGGACACATGAAAAGTGTTTTGATTCATTTGTCCACAGAAAAAAAATAAAATAGGAGGAGCGCAGATACTTGAGAAGGCAGGTTAGTACTGCCTTGATCCACTCCCAAGCTGTGTACATGTGCCCTGGGGCTAGCTCCAGGTGCAGGCCTGTGAAGAAAGTCCCCAGGTAACATATGTTTAAAAAAAAGAAAAAGGTTATTATGGGGTTTAATCGTTAGGGGAAACCTGGCTGCAGTATCTGATCCAGGCAGAGGCAGAAAGCAACATCCCAGTTTGTGCTGCAGGAGTCACATGGTTTGCAGACATTAAAGGATGGTGAAAGGGCTGCTGTTCCCTTTGCATGCTTTACCTGTCTCATCTGGCAAATGGCTGCTGTCTTCCTGAATGAGAGAGCTAATATTCATTCAGGTTTGTCTGTTCGACAGCATGAAAGAAGTCAGATGGCAGAAACCAGGCTTATAGAAAAGGTAAAGTATTATTGGCAAAACATTTTGCAATCTCTGCTGACTTTATCCGCTCCCCTTCAACATGCTCTGCAAACCTGTGTAGTTAGCAACGTGGAGGGGTCTTTAGGTAAGAAAGTCAAGCCTGGAGGTACCTTTTGGGGTAATGCTGATGATAGGAGAAGGCTGCCATTTCCATTTTTTTCTGTCAGAACTCAGAGAAGTGAATTTAGCACCATTAGTGGCTTAAAAGTCTCTTGAAAGATGAATTATTTTAGTAACATTAGTAGCTGACTCAAGATTTCAGCATTTTTTATTTCTTTTTTTTCAGAGATGGCTAAAAAACTAATTAAATCAGAGTGGATGTTTTATCATCTCATCTTCATATTTTTCATACATATCAATATACACTCAGTTTGGTATTGGATTCCAGACAGAGATACAGGAAATCTGTGAAACCAAGTCTGTTTACAGTTTGATATTGGCATTTTTCCATTAGAAAAGAAACAGGAGGATTTAAAAAGAAAAATATGCTTCTCGGAGAGCAAGTCAAGTCTTCAGAAATGTAGATATATATCCTTGCTTTTGCTAAGAGCTGCTTCTGCCCTCATAGAAGTTGGTCAGTCTCTGTCTCAGTTATGCAAGTTGGGAATCAGCACATCCCTGTCTCCTAGTGGCTGTGGTAGAGCATCTCTATGGAAGAGTGTGAGGCAATGTTTTGGCTAAGGAAGCTGCACTTTGATCAATTACTCATGGCAATTACTGCACCCACCTCAAAAAGGGCTAGGAGTCATTTAGGTGAGGCTCACGGTGCCACTGGAATATACTTGCTATATCTTTAGCTAACTTGTTCTAGGCTTTACACATTGTTGTTTGTTACTGTCCAGAGCAGCCACTTTAAAAATAAATAAATGAATAAATAAAATTAAAAAACGCCACCACAAAACCCCACCACTTTTAATGGACATCTTCACATGGTACCAGCTGAGTTGTAATCCAGGTACACAAAGGTTTTGTGTTTATTTGCTTTCTGACTAGCCTAGAAGACATGGAGATAGGAGAGACACCAAAAGCATTCCCAGCTGTAAGAAACATGGTCAAGGATTGTTTTCCAGCAAAACTGTGAGCTGTTTCCTTTGAATTTCAAAGAGCAACTCTTCTGTTTCAGCTGAGAAAGGCTCCCCAGCAGTCACTCAGCTTCAGTGTAAACAGATCCAGTGTGACACATAGGTTTGCAATGCAAACAACATGGAAAGCTAAACCTTGTTCTTGGATTTACCAGGCTTAATGATGACATTTGTCCAGACTACAGTGTTTGCTCCCTTTTGAGCTAAATCACACTTATGACCACTATTACATGCTATAATAACTTTACTTAGATGTAAGAATTTGTAACACTTGTATTTTGTGTAGCTTTATCTTTTTTCCCTGTCAGGAAAGCTTTCCTGCATCTTTTTCTTCTAACAAGGGTAGGGAAGGAAAACCTGCTTCTGATTTTTTTGCCTTCACTCTTGACTTGTGAAAGAAAGGTAAGGCCTCTTGTCTCTGTTCTGTGCTGTCTCTGTGTCTTCTAGGGTCCAAGTGAAATGTTTATAAGAGACAGGAACTGGCCAATGAAGTTGACAGGTCTAAAACTTTCAACCTCTTCCTGTCTTTCTGTAAAGTCTTTCTGATCTTGGATTTGTGAGATGACAAATATTTTACTACCAGCCAAGCTTCTCCTTAGTGGCCTTATGACAAAGAAAGTGATAGTTTTTTGGGCTGCTAGTATTAGAAATATGGTCTGGCAGATTTGAGGGAGCATTCTTGCAAGATCTGGCAAGAACTATGACACATACTTCCCATTCTATTAGGATGGAAGCTTTTAAATTAAGCATCTAGGTGCTGCGAGACTGGACATAAGATATTGCCAGGAGCCTTCTCTGAAAATATTGTTTGTGACCTCTGATTGAAGCATTGTGCACAGTCAGTTTTTTATAGTTTAGAGTTAATTGGGTGTAGGATGCCTATATATTTAGACCTGAACAAAAGAAAACGTAGTACTTAAATATATAGATCAAAATCCCCTCTTTGATTGTTTTTTTCTTTTTTTTTTTTTTTCCCCTCCTCCTCTGTTTGGTTTGCCCTTCCCATGGGAAGTCCTGTATGTGTCTTTTAGCTAGTCATCTACCTCATAGAGACTTATAGCATATTGAAGATGTGGTTCTGTGGGGTCTGGAGTGTTTCCATGTGGTTTAAATAAGGAATACATTTGAGAAAATACAATCTGCTTGAGGACATGCTGGAAGCAGAGAAAGAGGCTAATTTTGTTTAGTTAATTATTCACTGATAATTATTTACTCAGCTCTACAAATTGATGGAAACTTGTAATCATGTTGCTATGGCATCTGATGTCATTTATAAATGCTGAGTGAAGCAGCTCCATTTAATTGTAAAACTGGACACAGTTCTCGAACAAATGAAATCTGTCAAACTGAATTTTGTGAGGGAAATCTTACCAACAGAGTTTGCAAGTTAAACATCTAGCTGTAAATAAATTCTTCCCTGTGAATCTGAAAACACAGTGCGCAGTTTTCTGACTCAAGCCTGCATATTATTATCTTGTTAGAGTAAGCAACATCTGAATAACAAATTCTGTTATCTGAAACTGCTGAAGGCCTTTCTGAACTCTGCCTTCACAGTGAAACTATAGCTATTTTCTATCACAGTCTTATTCTTGCAAAACAGCTTTCCAGAGCAGACCACTACACAAGGCTTTGATGCACAGACTTTCTAAATCTAATTTCCCAAGCAATTTAGAAAGCAGTTGATGATTCTCCAAGCATTAAAATGTAAATATTATCAGTCCTACAACATTTAAATGTTTAGTCCGCAAGCTGCAAATAAAGCAGCTTTAATTTTCTAAATGTAAATGGACCTTCATTATTAATTCACTTGCTATATGTTTGAGATAAAGGAATATAAAACAAAATTCAGCTATGTATTTTTATGTGCTCTTCTTTGCAATCTGGACATGTATAATGCAGCGTTATTTTAACTGTCCTACCAGCAAATTATTCTGCATGTACTTATTTTCTAAGTTCTTTAACATTTTTCTATATTGTGGGATTTCAATTGTTTCTGTTCCTTTCTTGGTAAATAGTTGAGGAGTAAGCACATTTTCAAGAGCTGTAGGGAGGCTAAGATGCCAGTTGCATTTTAACGATATGGTGCTTTATCATTCTTACTGTAGCCAATTCTCTTTTAAATCATTGCAGTTTCTGCTTTAGCCTCCAGCTATAGAATTCTTTTCAAACGACAGTGAACTTGGCAGATCGCCAAGAGAAAAATAAAGGTGTTTTGGTCCACCAAAGTATTTTGAGTGGTTCTTAGTGATACAGTTTTCTTCTCTACATCTGCAAAACATTTTTTTTTCTAAAGTGAATTTTCATGTGAAAAGCCTCCTTAATAATCACCAGTATTGTTTGTTTCAATGCAGTTATTTAACTGCACCCCTGGGTGCTTACAAAATAAACAAGAGAGTCTTCTAAAGAGTTTTAAAAGTGGCAGGTGCTTAGTCTATGCCCTATTCACTTAGTTTGCAATGACATTTTTGTGTTAATCTATAGACAAACAAGAGACAGGTGACACACAGCATCAAGTACAATGTGCTAAGTCGACAAACTTTGGTCTAGATAAGATGTTTGTACTGCATATGCCTACAGTGGCAACATGGATTTATACTGTTTATATTTAAGTTATGCTCCTCAGTACTGGTAATATCACACACTTAAATGCTTATAAATTGACAGTGACTGAGGGTTTTTAGGGGTTAGAGACTTCAAAGAATCTAGCTCCTCAAAAAAGCCAAACAAAAACCAAACAACAAAAAACAAACCAACCAAAACCACTCACAAGAAAAAAAAATTGCTAATTCCTGTAAGCACAGCATAGTTTGCATTTTTAACATTGTTGAAATATAAAACAGATTGTTAAATGTTGCTGAAATACAGAAACAGTATTTTTGAGACTCTGGCTGTGAATACAGTTCATTCATTATAAAATAGCATATCCATGGCATTCTCAGGCTAACAGTATTTTACACGCTAAAGGGTATAGATATTACTAAATGTTGGATTATGAAGTATGGCCAACAGAGTAATACTAAGTGAATTAAGCAGCAAATGGAAGCAGGATATTCATCATCCCTCTCCTGTTTTGCAGTCTAATTCATTGAGATACCACATGAACAACAGACTCAAAGATTTTTAATGAGCCTGTTTGTAAGGAGGAGCTCTGTTTGGAGAGGATGAGATTGGAAGACTGAGGGAAGGTGAGACAGAGGAACAGAAGGTTGACCACTTTATTTACTAAGGTAGTTTTTAGCCAGCCCTCCAAGGGTAGATGGTAAGGAAGAGCAGCAAATGGATGTGCAGGACAGTTTGATGGCTATATGAATCTGGGCAGATCTCTTATTTGAGGCCTGTATTCTCTGTAACAGGTAGCTGTAGGAGACTGTCTATTCCATATTCTCATTCCTATGTTCACTTCCATTTGTACTCTACTTATCCCTGCCATCCGAAGAAACAGAGCAGCCTATTACATTATTAGAGTCACTGCTTTTGCATGTGAGGCCGTGTATGGAATTGCTTGCCCTTGCAGAATACGAGGGGAGCTGCAGTGTGCACACACAGCTGTGCAGCCTTTGTGGTGCCTTGCATTCCTGCCCAGCATTCCCAGTGGGCGGTGCAGTTAGTGACAGAAAGGAATGGCCAGGGGCTTCTTGCTGCAGTGGAAGAGAATGGCAGAGCTTTTTCCTGCTGATTCATCCAAACCCAACAAATAGGGCAAATTTGGGCAACCAAAGGCTGTTTCTCTGTAGAGAGTTGCAACTTGGCACACAGCATGAGCAAAAAAGTATCATAATTTCACAACAGAATAGTGTCCTTGGGTCAAGGTCAGTTGTCCCTGGGACATTTATGCATATGGTCCCAACTGTCTATTGTATGTTTTCCACTAAAAAACTTTTTATCTCTAAGTGAAGTTCAGAGGAAAAGAAAAAGCGAGGTAAAAAAAAAAAGATTGGAAAAGAATCAATTTTCTTTATGATTGGATTGGTTATTGTGGCATGTTTATTCTTTTTTTTCTGTCCCAGACTGAAATTTGACTTCAACTTTGAGAAATGAAGAGTTAAATTTTTTATTTAGCCAAGACCCAGCCTAGGCTATGCTGCAGCTCTTGATGCAATTCTTGATCAGCAGGTATGTAATTATCACCAAAACTTATTGAAATGTGTTGTTTTTCATTATGGAAGAGCATAACTTAAGTGTAAAGCCCTGCTTTGCTTAAGAGCATTGATAAAAATCACATTTGCTAAATGGAATGAGAGTGGCTGCTCTTGAAGATAAATGATAATCTGGACAATAGAGAGGCAGTAGATCTAATTTTCTGGAGTTCAGTAAGCTATTTGATAAACTACCCCTTGGGAAATGGTTAGTTAACCTGGAGAAGATTGGGATTAGTAGAAATGAATGGTGAGCAAGGAAGAGACAACAGCATGGAATTTTTCCTGGTACGAAGTCACTAGTGGAGCATTTGTTAATTTAGCCAAGGTGTTGGTTTATTTCATAATTTTGCTAGTGATTCTTTTCTGGGACAGTGGTAGGGGAAAAGGGCTTGATGAGTTTTTTAGGTGAGGCACACCTATGAAAACATTATCAGCATCAAATTCCAGGCAGGTGGAATAAGATGATGAACTGCAGCAGAAAGACTGAGACCTGAATAGCACAAATGTCTTTCAGGCAGATGACTGCAGTAGAGAAAGACCATGTACGTTACCTGACCCCAAGGGGATTCCAAAATACAGAACTGAGGCAGTGAAATACTGGGCTAGACTGAGCAGAAGGTTAATATTGTACAAGGTATTATGCTGGTTATTGCATTTACATGTGGGTCAGCTATTTGAGCAGGAGGGAAGAAGTAGCAGTGCAATCAAACGTGTGAATGAAGACTTCCATCATCCCTCCAGAGGCCAGCAGCACTGAATGGGCAGAGACACCCACAGTGGCCCTGAACTTATCCACACCAAGAGCGCAATTGGCTTCCATGGGCCTGGGATGAGTGTGGAGGTGAGAACATTATTCAGTTCTTAGCTGAGAACAAGGGGATGCAAAGCAGATTAATGGCAGAATCTGGGAGCCAGCGTGTATAAATCTCTTGCAAATCTAAGTCACCTGGTTTAGTTCTATTTTTTTTCCTCCAAGTTGTATGTCATCTTCTGTTTATGACAGTGAGGTTACTGTTGTCACATATGTGCAAAAGCAATTAAAATAATTTCTGCTGTTCTGACAATCAACGTTGGTTCCCACTTGCTCTGTTTTACAAATGAGCTGCATTATTATCTATAGCACTGACCATCCTTCAAGTATCCTATCATGTAAATAGTTCGTATAAATAATTAAAAGCTGGGGTTCACAGTGGTGTCTGCAACAATGGGCTTGTTTTTTGCAACTTGATAGGAAAGATTTGATTTACATCTGCTCTGGGTATTTTATTCCCTATCTTATTAAAGCTAACAACTTAGATATACCATAGTTTTTTATGGGGAACCTTGCCAAACATTTTCAGATGAAGAGAAATTTTCTCCAATTAAGAGATAGTATCAGTGGAATAGAGCGTTGTCACAGGATAATGGTCTCCTGCTGCTTTGTTAAATGCCAAGGTAAACCTGAGGCATTTATCAGAAATTAATGTCAAAGCAAAGTCGAGAGGTTTATCTTGAAAGCTGGAAACACTGAGCCTGTGAAAATGTCTGTTAGAAAACAGTCCATGTTTCCTGTACATCCTTCCTCCCCCCAATTACACTTGGAAGGAAGAAAATTTTCTTTCTGACACCAAATGCTGTCCCCAAAGCAAGGTACTAGCTTCTTTTTAGATGCATAAAAAGACTGCTGAATCTCTCATTTTAAGCTGAAGATGAGTAATTTCATTAATTGTTTTTGTAAGTATGTTTGAGCTTTACCTTTGCATCCCTTAACACTAAGCTGATCTAGGACTTCAACTTTGTCAGGCTTCACACAGCCCTGATTCAAAGGATGTTGAAAAGGGGAGTTTTAATGTTAAAAACAAAGCAAATACATAAATCTACTGGGCTTGCTCTGTTACCAGGATAGAGCCTGAGGGAAGGGGTGGGGTGAGGGAAAAGGAGGGACAGAAGATAAAAATATATCTCAGTCACTTGGAAAGATGCAAGGAAATGTTTTATGGCACAGAAATAGGCTGCAGTGCTATGTTCCTGTTTGTTCCTCACAGAACTGAGCAAAGTTTGTCAACTTGTGAACAGAAGAACCTGTTTATCTGTAAGATCTAAGGCAAATCTTAGAGAAGTAAATCCCTTTGAATATTCTTGCTCTTCAGTTGCAATGCACCATTTCTGCTGGTGTCACAAGGTGTCCGCTGCCTTTTAAACCCTAAATTAACCATGTCAAATCAACTTCAATAGCTACTTAGTCATGTATTTGATTAGTCCAGAAATATGCTTGAATTTCAATAATTTTCTCCAATTTCCCTCTTCAATTAGATTATTTTGTATTATTTGTAAACCATGTATTGCTTTACTGAAAATCTAAAAGTGGCAACCACAATACATAGAAATGAAGCTCATTTGAATACTTCCTATTGTCCTAGTCTTGGAGACAGGAAGTCTAAGAAATCGGTTCAGTCCTTAACACTACTTTTTGTTTGCCTAACTGATTCAGAACAGATATTTTTCATTTGTGGAAGTTGTGTGTCTCTTTAAAAATTAAGGTGATCCTGAGCTTTACTCAAAATATAAATTCTCCCAAAACATGAGGAGTGGTCCATGTACTGCAGGTTTGTCCCAACTGAAAACAAAACTAACAAAGAAAACAAACCCCAACCCATCCTCCCTCCAAGAACAAAAAATAAAGCACACAAAAATATCCTTTATCTCACTCTTCCCCCACAAACACACACATTTACACACACACAGCTTTCTACTCCATACCAGCACCATTTTCTACATTTTACATGATGATTTGCCATTTGGGGGCCCTAGTAGTTACTAGTCAAATTTGCTGAGAAGCTCAAAAGAGACAAGTAAGAAACAAGTGTGCTGTTTTTTTCCTCTGCTCTTTCAGAGTGGAGAGATTTGTTTCAGGAGCATAGATATTGGGTTGTACTGCAGCATACTGTGTTTCATCAGTCATGCTGCATTATGTCACATCAGGTGTTTCTATGAATTAATTTTAGTTTCTGAGATTTACTGAGGTGTGAGAAAGCCATTCCAAGAAAGTGCCAGTGGCCGGCAATCCTCTGCCACCAAAGAGGGAGGAACCTCTTAATTTAAGACTAAGGTTTGGGAGGAAATGCAGAGATAAAATGATGAGGCAGTCCTAACAAATTAGCCGATCATATTAAAACCTTCTGTTCATGAAAAATGCCCATGATCCTGCAATGTTCCTGGGCGTGGCAGGCTTCCCAGCCACAGTGGTCAGTTCAGCTCCTGGTCTGATTTGTGTGTGGTGAGGCAGGGACAGGAGCTGTGATTTGGCTGTTCCCCGTGGGGCATGTGTAATTCCAGGTGGCTGGAGAGCTGAAGGACATGGAGCAGCCTGCAGTGGGAGGCAGAGGGGAGTGTGTGCCCGTTTGTCTGTCTGCAAATAACCAGTTCTTGGGCCATTTTCTCAAAAGTGATCTGCAGGGCCAGAAAGGTATTAGTAAAATGTGCATTAGTATTCATTGAATATTCATTGTGACGGTTTTCTGGAGAACAGACAAACCTGTTACCTTGCAGAAACAAGAGAATAGCATTAAAAGGGATATGCTTTTCTATCATATGTGCTGATTTTTCTGCAGCTTTTGGAGCCCTTAGAGGGATGTTCCAAGGGATGTTCAAGGTGCAGTCAAAACAGGCAGAGCAGAACCTTGCTTTAGGATAGCCCTGTTTTGGCTTTAGATCACTGGCAAACCCGGCTTCAAATCCCAGAGAAATAAGGGAAGAGAATCAGCAACTTTAAAACCAAATTTTCTATACCCCAATGAAAACTCCAGATTCACTGCTCTGTATTAAGTGTACACTTTATATCCAAGGGTTGCTCTAGATACTTTGCCCCTGAACCTGTCTGGCTGAAATTGGTGAGAGCTTTGCTACTGATTTCTGCTAGGCTGTGATCTGTGCTTTTGGGTCTGGTTGGTTTGACTTGAAATATGTAACCCAACAGGATTAAAGAAAAGAATTTTTTTAAATGGATTTTTTATTCTAAAAAATAGCATACATTTTTAGATTACTTTTTCAAGTCAGAAATAATTGTGTAACCAGCATCTATGAGCTAAAGCAAATATGGATGTTAACAATGTGGACAGCATGTCATTCATGATCTACTAGAAGTAAGACTAGTATGGCTGTAAAAATTTACTATGAAATACTGACACTGTTAAATCTCCAATTAGGAAGGCATATAAGAGGAAAGAAAGCTGTAACCCATTACACTACTGATGATCCTCAAACGTGATATCATAGTAAGGTTGAATACTGACTAACTACAGTAATTTCTAGTGACTTCAATGGTTTGTGGGAAAGAGATGAATATCAGAAGCCCAAATAATAGACTTTCTTGCCTAGGTTTCTATTTATAATGAAATTCTGTTCAGATTAGTAGAAAACATTACAGTCAAAGAAGAAAGAGAGTGAAAACTAAATAGAATTGCCACAGGATTTATTTTTGCTGTAACTTGTAGATGATGATTAAAAATGTATATTGATTTGCAGTTTACCCTGATACTTGAAACTGATAAAAGCATAAACTACTAGTTTGGTTTAACAGCTTTATTAGAGCTGAGGCTGGGCAGAGTTATGTGGGGTCACTTTTTGCCTGGGGTTGCCTATCAGTTTTCAGTAGAAGAAAAGAATTGGAATGAAGCATTGACAGATCCCATCTGGGCTCCCTGAGACAGCTGGTTTCAATACAGTCTGTCTAATGCTAGAATTGTGCCTTCAGTTGCTTTTGTTGGCATATCACAATAGTTTGGTGTTTTGAGATAACACCTACAGAATGGACTGAGTCCATAGTGTGTTAGTAGCAACATTTCTCATGAACTGCAGAAATATTGGATGTCTGTGTGCTGATTCAGCCACAAAGAGTTGGTGTATGTATTATATAAAACAGACATAAGTTCTAGGAATACACAAATTAAGATGAAACTACAACTAATTTTAAGGTTTCTTTGGTTTATTTGTATCTTTGACTTGCAGTAGGAGATCAATATTTTTTAATTATAGCACTTCAATATTGTATATTGATGCTTAATACAACTTGGTTACAAATATGCTGTGGGGGTCATAACCTTCTTTAAATAGCAGATTTTAAAATCCTTGAGTGTCAAATGGCAGCAGAAACACCTGGACAAAGATATTGGAATCTGGTATGACAATTTTGCTGTAATCACATATTTGCATTTAATTTGGCTTTTGGTCTTGTGTGAAGTGACATTGATGATATCTAATGTTCCAATTATTATTTAACTAAATGTTGTAGCTATTAAAAAAAAAAAAAAAGTCAAACTTTCCTTTCCTGAAAGGAAGAATAGTGCCTGCTCTTTATAGTACAGAAACCAAATAAAAAACTTAACCAGTAACAATAAATGCATTAAGGTTAGAGCTCATTTTGGGAGAACTGAAATTGGAGCCTAAGGTGGGGCAAAAAAATAGCAACGCAGGAAGTGGCCATATTTCGTCAAGAAACCTCAACACAGCAATTAAAATAAATACTATGAAATTTCTAATGTACATACAAATGCATATATCACTATTGGCCCCTGAATCCTGTTCAGCTGAAATCTTCCTTGGTGAAAATTAAGTTGCCTTCTGCCAGGAAAAAAATGCTGTTTGTCATTTTTTTCCAAAATTCCATTATTTATGCCTTGTTTTGTGTGATCACATAACTACATGTGCAATTTAGAAACAACATATTTCCATTAATGCAGATGTTCATTTTCATCTCCATAAGACTCCTGAAGCAGGCTACTCTAAATTTAGATGTGCCTGCTGTTTCCTCCTGCCCCCACTTGTTCAATTTCTTTTTTAAATGATGTAGTTATATAGCTAAGATTGAGTCTATAATCAAACTCAGCCTGTAAGATGACACTCATTGGTGAATAGAGAGCTTATCCACCTCCTATCCTAACATTCAGATATAGAGCAGAGAACAGGAATTCTTTTGGCCTCCTCTTTGATCCCCCATTTTTTTTGAAAAGGTGGTTATCCTCAGTATTATACAGGGGAAACAAATTATTTACAGGAAAGTATCTGTCTCTTATTGTCTATTTCTGCTTAAAGTGGAGCTATTTCATCCTGCGAACCACAAATAAAATTACAACTTCTTTGTAGGTATCACTAGTGGGAAGCTTTGCAGCAAGTACAAGATACTCCACACGTTTTTTTCCCCAAGATATTGCACCATGACAGGAAAATATGTTCAGTTTTTTACTTATCTGGATAATCTGAAGATTTTTTGTTTGTTCATTTGCTCCTAATGTGCTTATAAACCATAAGCTTGCACCTTGGTTCTTTAATTGCAATGCAGTTTGGGGAAAGGGAGATTGAGAGATGGTAATCTGTGTATAGTGAACACACAGGAATGCCAACATGAGTTAACAGGGCTCTGGAAGCAATGAGAGAAGCCTAAGATGAGGACTAGAAGGAAGAGTAAGAACAGGAGAGGTTAGGTTTTTCTTTTTGGGGAGAGACTTCACTGAAGACTTAACAGAACTTTGATTTGAAGAACTTTGGTAATTTTGCCTTTATGCCTTTTTTTTTCAGTATTATTTAAATGGTTTTAAATTGAACTGCTTGAGCTGAAAGTAGGCTAAAAAGGAACGGGGAGATGTCAGATAAAATATGTGCAACATACATTCTTTTACGTTTGTAGCATAGTGTTTTGTTCTGGGCATTTTATGGTATGTTCCAGGGCCTGTTGGAGTGGAAAACGATGCCACATGTAACTAACTCCCATGTCTTTGTGTTAAATCACACTTTCTTTCCCAGGTCTCCAAGCAACAGTATCTTAAAGATGAAATATTCATTTCTGAAACCTAATTTAATTTCAGAGTTGCCTGAGCTGCAGAGCTTATCAGTTCATGGAATCCACAAAATTCGATGAATTAACAACTCTTTTCCATAGATGGGAGGTTGTTTTAAATTTTTTTTTCAAGATCTCATTAAAATGTATCTTCTGATTTTTAACCTTGGTTTGGCTGGTTATGATTTACTCATTTTACTCATGATACAGCAGATAAGAAAAAAGACTAGAAGCAATAATCTACCCATCAATAAATGCAAGGCATTGTGACTTTATAACAGCTATTAGCAACCCTGAGCAGTGCAGAACTGTAAATAAATGAAGATTAAAGATGTTTTGTGTTTCCTAGATTTGGTTCAAATTTTGTTTTTAAATGTAGTTGGTCTAGAGCCTTAAGATTACCTAGCAGATCACTAGTGGCATATTTTAACTGGTTAAGTCAGTAACAAATTAAACTAGACATAAAACATTATGGAAATAATGAAGGAGCACACGAGTTCAGAAAGGCTCAGCTTTGTAAATGCTACTATAAAATGAGCTGAGGTGAGCTCACCAAGAGCTGAGGATGCCTCCTTTATTCCTGTGTGCTTCCAGTGACTGGCAGCTGGATGTCTGTGCTTCTGATGTTTACATAATTTTGCAAATAAGATACTTCTGAAATTTCTGATAATTAAAGTGTAGACATTATTGTCTCCTTTTCCTTTTATGCTAAATGAACAGTAATGGTTGGAGAATGGAATACCTGAATACATTTTGGAGGTCTTTAGCTGAAGATAGGATTAATCATTAGTGCATGTGAGTCATAACCACTGAGCATTTATCCACTTTTACAGAGGGCCATTGTTCATTGTAACTGGGCTCCTCCTGGAAACAGGGAGCAGAGCAGCAGTGCTGGAATGCAAGGCCGAGGCAGCCCCTCCTGCCCCCCTGTCCTTGTCCCCTGTGCCACTTCTAGTCTGGCCTCATGTTCCTTGGGCAAGCAGGTGTGGAGGTGCCAGGAGTGTCTGGAGTAACTGCTCTGGAGTCACTCTGTGTGGAACACTCTGTATGTTCCCCTCCTTGCATGTCTGCTCTGGTAGGGCTCATGAAGGAGATCCAGTAAAATCTGTTACTGGTGATCTCCAGGAGAAAGGGTGAACAATCTGGTGGTGGGCTTGAAAAGAGTAGTAATTCTTCTGTTGCTCTTCTCTACAGTGTGGCTTCCTCTGAGGTTATTTGGATTTACAGTAACCATATGGCCAGTGTTTCCTCCAAGGAAAGAATACTCTGGAGAGCTGCATTATTGTACCTTAGGTGTATTATGGAGCAGGTGTATGCAGACAGGACTTGTGCATCACCAGCTCCAGCTCAAACACAAATAACATCTGCTGCTGCATGTGGTATGATAAAAATCAGAATTAACGAATAAAACCTGAATCTTCTACCTGATGGAAGAGATTTACTTAGCTGTAATTGGGCACTCTCACATTCCAAGAAACTCATGTGATTACAAAATAACTTATATCTTTCAGTACAAAGTAAAGTATGTGTGCGGTTGTTTGTTTGTTTGCTTTGGTTTTTTGTTTGTTTTATCAGTTGCTTTGTCAGCTTTTCCAAGCAGAAATAAAATGTTGCCAAGGTGAGACTCTAAATATTTAAAAACACTTTCACGGGAAGGGTATCAGGAGTTCTCAGAATTAATTTTCATTTCAGGGCAAATTTTCAGTATTTACTATGGTTCATAAATGTCAATGAGACAACCACGTTTTTCAGCAGGAGAAATTACAAGCCTTAATTCAAACATGCCTCATCACTTTACTAGCTATGCCTGTTTTGCAGACAACTAGGTAGAACAAACTGGTGTGTGCAAGAAAGGAGTAGAGCAGAAAGTGCTGTAAAAATACGTATTTTCTTCAAGGTTTATGTAGAATTCCTATGGTGTCTACATTTTTTTCTTTTTGTAATATAGAGATGCTTTGTCTGCTTATGAATTTTGTTAAAATATCAGCAAATGAATACATTTTCCAAGACTGTGGTGATTTGCAACTAAATAGAAATCATGGAGTAAAATAATGACAACACATTTTTGCAAGCTCAACTATTCTTCTTGACTCACGTGCTGAAGAAAAGACAGACAAGATAGATGAGTGTTGCAATGCTTTGTGAAAGGTAGTGATCAGGGCTGCTGCTGGGAAAAATGGAGAGCTTTGACACCCTTGGCAAGGCAGGACCAAATTCTCACCCCTTTGTATTTTTGAATTATATTTAGTTTTAATATTTCTTGCAATTACTTGTGCTGGGATTTTACAAAGTTGTAGCCTTAGAACTTCAAGGTTAAACAGCTCTAAAAATGTACAATTAAAATGTAACAATCTATCTGGAATAAAATATAGGACATCTCCTAGAGAGGTCTTCCCTAAAACAGAACAAACGTGTGAGAAGCTATGATTCTGAAAGAAAAGGTTGCTTCTGGAGTGCATGATCCATTTTGGATTATTTCGGATACTGTTGAGGAGGAAGGCAAGGCATTAGGCTGCTTCTCAGCCTCTTGGCTAAGGTCAAGTGTAGTGTGTGTCATGATTTTATGTTTAAATCTCATGGTGGGTTAAGGCAAACTTCAGTCCAGAGATCTACCATGACCTTCTTGTGGAGAGACAGAGTTACTGCTGTTTGGGGAAGGATAAAATTGATCTTGGTGTCATTGGTGATCAGCACATAATGCCCAAGCCAGACCTGAAGAGGAGAGAATGAAACACAGTAAAATTAACCAAACTAAGTCCCCAAGAGACACAAACAAAGAAATCATGGAATCAGGTTATTTTATCTTGTGCAATTATATGTGCATACATCATTGCAGTGTGTGCCATATATCCTTTAATGTGCTGTAAAAGAGACTTCTGGAAAAGAGACTTCTGGATTACAAAAAACATTCAACCGTTGGGTGATCCATATTTTTGAAGATGGATTGGCCAGTGGGAATTCCTCCTTCCTTTAAGTGTTATGATTGGTGTGAGAAAATAGTTTAGAACAACTGTTTCTATTGGGATACTCTCAATTTTTAGAGGTGTGTGCCAGTTCAGTGTAGAAAGCATAATTCCAGATTTCTCCTTCCTGCTGCAGTCATGTCTCATACTAAGCAGCATAATCTAGATCGTGATAATGGGTTATAAAGACTGTGACAAAGCTTAGGTGATGCACACTGATTTTTGAGAAAAATACACAGCACAAAAAATGTATTTGCCCTGCCGAATAAATTTCTGGTATGTAGGATATGAAAGCAGGAATCTAAGAACAAATCATAGAGAAATCAAAAGAAATTAGTGCTATGGCCACTTGCCTTCTAACTGGCTCACCTTCAACTTATCAAGGTGTTTGCTGATCATATGTAAACACACCGTTGCCAGGAAGGAAAAATATTTGGGAATATATTCTCATTCACATTAATAATGAAAAGTAACATTTGATTCCCTGGGCACTTTTTCAGCTCAGGCTCTGAAACTGAACCTAATTACCTATGTTGCATTACAAAGTGGAGCCTTTTCTGCTCAGGGAACAGAACAGACATTAATGAGAGCTTCTATTTACGTGTTTTTTAAAAAGATTTTCTGCACATTAATTTTCGTTTATTCAGTGTGCCACTCCTCGTCTTAAAGCAGCCAACCAAAAGCACCGACCTCTACACCCTCTACTTGCCTTTTGGTTTATGTGCTTGATTTGCTTCATTTCCAGAGAGAAAATAAAACATTTTAATTTGACTTCACTGTCATATGGTTAGTTACCAACCTGAGATTTCAGTGAAATGTCCTTTGTTGAAGATTTAGAAAAACAATCAGTGTGCAGCAAATATTGATATGACTCTTAATGGCAATTTAGCTGATTAATATCCTTTCATGCTGCAAAGCAGCGTGAAACACAGCGTTTTAATGAACGCCAACAACAAAGAGTGCACCAGGTGTGTTACTAAGAAACAATCTCTAGTGTGATTTAATTAATCAAAGCATTGCATGGACCAATTATGAGCAACCTTGTGTAAGTGGTGGCAATACAACATCCGTGATTTAAAACTGGTTTTAAAGAAAGACATCATGGCTTAATAACTGTGCTCTACTAGCCATGGAACAAACATTCTCTTAATCTGGCATTTGCTCTTTGGTGGTTTGGTGGGGTTTTTTCTGCTTTTGTTTTTTTTTTTTTTTTTTTCTGGTTGTGTTTTTCAGTTGGTTGGTTGGGTTTTTTTAAGTGGATGGAGAAAGGCAACACTAATTATTTTGAGTGTTGGTTAACTGGATGGTTGAAAAGTCACTGATCTATTGAATATGTCACTGAATAATATTCTTTCAGTGCTTTTCAGCATGCAGTTTGCCCAAATCTGCTGAATTGATTTTTTAATAACTTTCTGAGAGGCTGAAGCTGCTCCTGCTGAGGAGAGATCATTCCTGACCAGCCTCAGGTGACAGCTAGATGTGTGTGTGTGACACGGAAGCCAAGTGGCCTGAGCTGTGCTCTGCCAGGTTAGCAGTGCTGCTTTGTGGGAGATTTAGGTGGAGAGGAAGAGGGTTCAGCTTGCAGTCACAAAATGTAGAAGGAAATAAATAATTCCCAAATGAGCATCTGCCCATTCCATTCAAAACCAGCCAAAAATCACCATGGTCCACAATGCTTAACTGGAAACCTGAGGCTATTTTATTAAGCAGATGATTGGAATGCAAACCTGTTCGGAGATTTAGGAAGGTTTCCCCTCTATTCATTGGAGGAAAAATTATTGTGACTGACTTACCCTTCCAATAAAAATAGGCAAGTTTTATCTCCTGCCCTCTGGCTCTCTTAGTGAGTTTACAGCTGAAATATGTTACCATAGTGTAGCTAATTCCTCAGCTATAAATAGTTATCTTTAAACATTGAAGTAGTAAAGAACTGTGTTTGGATCATAGCATAAACCAGTGACGTGTGGACTTCACCCTGTCCAAATTCCGTGCTCCAAGGGAAACTTGCTGTATGCACTTACACCACTGATGTAAGGTCTTTCACAGGATTAATAATTGAATATCATGTGATGCAGCTCAGCCTCTTTCCTTCTTGCAGAAATTGTGGGACAAAAGCATGGGCACAAGTTGTTACACAGATGCACAGTTACTTCCCTCTTAAAATTATCTGTTTGACACTTGTGGATGAATTTCAATTCATCTATAAGCTGGAGGCAAAAGGAAGTCAAACAAAACTTCAAACATTAGCCTTGCAACATTAGCATGTGCAAAAACCACAGAGAAGAAAAACCAGTAGCTGGACTAAAGGCTAATGGATGAAGAAAATTTTATGTAAGATGAAAAATTCTGCTACTATTCAGCACTTAGATTTCTGTTCAGGGAACTTTTCAGAGCTTGTTAAATCTGTGTCATTGTGGTTTAAGATTTTACAGTGGAAAACACACAAATGAATATGCAAACTGAGGCACAACTTCCACCTAATCTTATAGTGGAGAAATGGAGAAAGACCTAAAGCTTTCATTGTTAAATATCTGTGGAAACTTGGTGTGCAAAGGCAATGGTCCATGAGGACCTCTCAGCTGCTATCAGGGCCATGTCTCAGGGCTTCTGTGGTACCGTCTGCTTCAGTGTGTTTGCGCAGAGAAAAATACATGTGCATTTTTGAGCACTGTCTAAACATAACCTTAATTCTTCTTTAAATGAAGATCCTCCTGGGCTGAAGCTCTTATCTGAACTGCTTATTGTTGTTTCTGAAAGCAATGTGCTGAGGATATGCAGCAAATTCTTTTAAAAATTGCTCTTGGTGCTTGTTCAGTTTCCTTCTAAGTTGGGTGGAAAGCTTTATACCATAAACTGGGATGTTTTTTTATGGAATAAAAAGAAGGAGGTTTTTCAGTTCCCTAGTAAAGCCTGGGGAAAGTTGAGCTCAAGATGATGATGGACTGGAGGTCCTCAAGTGGTCCCTTCTGACCCTCTCCATTCTATGATCCTGTGACTTCGTGCTTGTACAGAATCAGAGAGATCTGGGTTGGAAGGGGTTCTTGGCTGATAGTCATTATTTTAGGATTGGGTTTTTTTTGCCCACAGAGTTTCTTGAGTTGTAAAGGTTGCACTTATCACTAACATTATTCATTTCTTTTCATCTTATGTTCCTGCCTGCATTTTGTTTTAAAGAACCTTGGTATTTAAAGGATATGCATAACAGAGTTAAGATGTCCAGAGCATAAAGTCAAACTTTGGTTTATGTATTGCCTTTGAGCATCAAATTTTTTATATACTACAAGTGCTGAGGAAAAATAAGAGTGGAGAATGTTCTGGGTTACATATATGTGGGTTTCTCTTCAGTTCCCCTAAAAGAAACAGAGCTTGAAGTTTAGCCTGAAAGTCAACCTACTCTGCTTTTTAATTTTAACACATTAAACTTGAAGGTTTTAAGATCTATCATGCAGAAGCCCAGAGGAATATCACAGCGATAAAATATCTCCCTTGGCTGTTAATTTTCTTGTTAAGGCAGGCCTTTAACTATGTACATTGCAAATCAGACCACTGTAATACCTCTAAAGTGGAACTTGATCACATTTTGAAATTTAATGTTAAACACAAGCTTAAATCCTTTGTTTTGTAGCAGTGGCCTTAAAGGATGATGCATGAGGTTAACTTGACTCCAAGAACTGGGATGTTAAAGCAAACAGTTTGAGCATCTTGTCAGTGTGATAAAAATCCTTAAAGATCTGTACTGAGGAGAAAGAGCTGAAAAATTTCTTCATTTCTCCTCCCACATCCACAATTCACAGCCATTGGAGAGGCGTGTTTGTACCTCTTTCTACAGATGTTCTTTATACCTGCTGCTGTCAGAGGCAGCAGTTACTGCTTCTGACTTTGGTGACTGCTTTGGATTCCTCTTTAGCCTCTTTTGCTGAGCTGAAAGCCCATGTGAACTTAAACTAGCACTGTCAGCAAAATATGTCAGCCTAATCTCCTGATTTCACACTCTAAGGGAAAAAAAAGTTAAGTCCACAGAGCAGGGAATTTTTTAGAGAGCATCTCCTCCTAGCAGACATGTAGAATTCCATATGCTGGGTGTTTTCCCCTTAGATTCTGGGGCAGAGGGATTATGCTTGGAGTAAAGGTACATCTGATAGATGGACATAAACCGTGCTGTGTCTCACAGAGGAAGGAACAGTTCTTCATTTTTATCATTGTTTTATGGTGCTAATGGTAACTTGACTATATCTGAATGTGCTGAACATGAAGTAGGTGTTTTAGACTCTTGTTTCTTCCCATTTCAAAGCTGTCTGCTCAGGGCTTTGAACTGTCTGATAAACCTACTTAAAAAGAAAAATAAATACAACCCCAACAACAACAAAAAGACAGCAACACCATCCACCTTAATATTAAAATCCTCAGTAAATTCTCTGCTTTGGTGTTTTTGGACTATGATTTGCCTATAGGCTTGATGATTATAGGCAACACACAGTGCAACTTCTCTGCTATCACTCTCCTGCCAAATGTGACTCATTCCCTAGTCCCACAGTCCTGCGGGGAGCTAAACTCTGCCAGACCTTTTCACAGCTTATCTCTGTCTGTGCTGGATCCGCTGTGCTGGCTGACAAGTTCTATCATTATCAAATCTAGGAATTCATGAGTCATGACGCAAGAGTTGTGAAATTAACTTTACAATCAAGGGCTTATATGCACATAGATATGCGCATGTATCCATATCCTCACATGGACCCAAATAGTACAATACAGAATTCCATATACAAGGTTATCGTATTTCTTTTGACCTCTTATTTCTGCCTTTAAGCTTTACATTTCACAGGGTTTTCTTTACATGCTTGAAAGCTAGAAGCAGTTGTTTCATCTTAAACAAAAAAAAAAAATCTCACTCATTATCTTATTTCACTGAAGAGCGCTGGAAACTAGTTTTTCAAAGAAGAGGAAAAGAAGTCAACAGCTGAGCAGCGTTGTTTTGGTGATCAGAGTCAAGGTTGAAATACAAACACATTTTCTATCTGTCAGAAGCAGTTTTCTTCTTTCTTCAGTCTCTGGTATGACCAAGCTACTCGAAGGAGTAGACCCAGCCTAAGCATTTACAGCAAGGTATTTAAGGCTATACATTTATATGTAAGATCCTACAGTTCCATGCTGCACTTGTAAGGGAGGAGCGTAGACAGGTGTGTAGCTTATGATTGGAACAGCCTGAAGTGTGGCTATATGGCAAATGGGCTTCTACACTGTATAAAGGCATACTTCTAATTTAGATTGCAGGAGCACAGATTATAGATTAAGGCTTCCAAACTGTCAGTGCTTTCTGAATTTCTGGTGGAAGTAGTCGATACATAATATATGGCTTTGCACACATTATGTTGTTTTTATCCAGTTTTTGCCCCATTACTGTGTTTTCTGCTTTAACACCATATAGATATATAGCTAGTGCTGTGCTCTGCAAAACTTGCAGGTACCTGCTATTGCTCTTCAAGGATTGCAAAGGAGTTCTGTCATCCTCTTCTTTCCTTTTCTCTATGGGCCCTGATATAGTTGTAAGACAAAAAAAGGAGAAATGTCAGAAATGTTAAACAGAGTAAGTCAAAACTACAAACATTTTTGGTTTATTTATTGGTTCAGATAGCTGAATTTTCTGGAACAGTGCTTTTATCTGAGAATGGTAGATGAAACTCTTCAGAGTTGTGAAAGAATTTGCCCAGTGAAAGGGAGTTTTCCTGATGGCAACCACAGCTTGGGAAAAAGCGGTGGATCTATTCATGGTGCTTTGTAAGAGCTAAACTGCCGTTGAACTCCATTTCCAGTGGGAGAAATAGTAATGACTTTAAAGCTGGATCTGGGAAGATTTTGGTTAGGGGTTAGGACAATCTTTCTAAAGCAAAAATGGGCATAGATCAGGGTATTAGGCCTTTTCATTGCATTAACTTGCCTCTTTCTGACCTGAATTCACTGTGAAAACCAGAGCCTACATCAGAGGTGTTGCTTACATAATTAATGCACCTTTAAAGGCAAACATGTGAATTAAATCCTTCTATACTGGCCATTTCTGCAAATGCCTGTAGCATCTGAGTGGTTCTACACTGACTGTGCTCAAGTTTTGTACATAGAATTTGTGTACTCTGTCAAAAAGACGAAGTATTGCAGATACTTAAGATCCAGCTGTGTGTATTGCAGCGTGTTTCTCTGGGTTTTGAAATCTTATGTTTGATAATTTGATAAGCATATGCAATTTAATAAAGTCTAATTAGCATTGTGTAATAGTGTACAAATGCTGTTTATATATCTCTTACTGATAAACAGGGCATTTCATGTCATAATGTCTGAACAGTTAGCTGCATGCGTGCTAAATGCTGCTTTTAATTAAACAATAAAGAACATAAGAACCTTTACTGTATTGTTGTAAATTTTGACGTGGTACAACAATTTGATTCCTTAAAAATTAATTGCCTAGGAGTGTGTTTAAGTAATATTGATTATGCTGGTACTTTGTGTTGATCTGTGATACTTAACCCAACATTTAAAATATCTTTTTTCCATTTTACATTTGTGATGCAAGAATAAAAGCAAAGTACAAAACAAATAGGCACTTGAATTCTAATAGCAATAAGCAATAAATGTCAGGCATCTGGAAATTATGGTTGCAATTTCATCAGAGTACACTTTGTTCTATTATGCCTGCATGAATTTTGCTACAGGCAAAATCTATTACAGATAACAGTTAAGAACCTTTCTAATCTACACAGATAGTCATGGAAAAATGCTAGAAAACAAAATGTTGGAAAATGTAATATTACCCAGTAAAACTGACACTGAGAAAATAATGTGATCAAATTTAGAACTGCCGAGATAATTTCTGTAAGATGGTGTTGAAACAGAAATTTCTGGACTGTTTGGTCCTGCTGAAGGGCACATAACTAATAATATGCAGTATATCATTAAATGTGTTTGTGTACTCCAGATAGATAGATGTTTATCTCTATACTGCAGGCTAGTTAATTTGCTTGTTTAATGATTGTTACCTGAAATAGCAGTTACCAAGTTGGGACTATACATTAGAAGCCAGTACTTTTCCATTGCTAATGACTGTATTTGAATAGCAGCAATTTCTGCTCCAGGTCATCTCTATTGCCTGCAAAAGTATTCATGTCATATGTTTTATCATGCATTATGATGCTTTACAACTCTTTAATTGACTCTGTAAAGATTTACAGCCTGTTGATCAATTAAAATTCTGTCAAGTTCCAAAGTAGATTGTTCATTTTACATAGCATCGTGTCATGTTCTAGACAGCTTAAATTTATCCTGAGTTACACTGGAGTAACATAAAGCTTAGACACGAGTGACACTCGTGCTGCAGAGACTCTTAATATTTTGTATTTATACTTTTGCTCTGGGATATAATACAGGATTGAAAAGATAACTTGATTTATGCTCTTTAAACAAACTCTTTACCAAATTGAATGTGGGTATATTGGATTGCATCCATCTCTATCTTTTTAATAAGAAACTTTAAATTTTTCTTTCAGTATCAACATCAGTGCTAGACTTTCTCTATACTTGCTAAGAAAGATCTCTTATGCAACGATAAAATGTGCAAATATATGATTTCCATTGGCAGTTTGCTTTCTTCACTAATTAGGCATTCTTTTCAATAACCACTAAAAGGTAGATAAGCCCAACGTTTGGTTCATGCTGTAAACAGCACAATAATGGAAGTGTTAAAACTTGTAATTTTACAGTGGTTGCAGTTGGTTTTTGGTTTTTTTTTTTTTTTTTACTAATAGATGTCTTGGTGAAACATCATGAAATATTATCATAATAGGCTTAGTGAATGAATCATATCCTGCTTTGAAAATCTAGCTTCTGTCCTGATGAGTCAAACAGTCATAAGGGAAAGTCTTTGTGCGCAAAATGTTTAGGGGATGTAAGGGTGGAAGAGTTTTAAGGAATGAGAATTGTTTTTACCTTTTGATGTGTGACTCAACATCAATGAAACTGGAGAATTGTGGACCTCTAGAATTCTTGTCCTACTTTTATTTTGAATAAAAAAGAGCTTGAAAAAAGTAGATGCAAGATTGATCTTTTCTAGTAGAATGAAAAAGTTTATTTCATTTCACAATGAAAATTAAAATGAGTCTTTTACTCAGTGGTCTGGTATTTGGACATCCTTTAGGGTTTTTCTTTTATGAAATGTAGAAAGCAATCTTTGATCAATGTGAAATAGTTCATGACTTGAAACAGAATCTGTTTCCAGTTTTGATTGTTTTGGAGATCAGAAAATATAATGCTTTCTCTACATAATGTTTTTTTCTTTTGAAAAAAAATTCTCTTTGGCCATGAAAATGTTTCCTAGTGCTCTTTAAAAATGAATAAAAGATCGATCTTTTATAATTATTTTTAAAATTTCTTTATGTTTCACTGATAGGTTGGCAATCACCTAAGTGCTTGGGGAACAAATGCTAGCTTGCACTATTTTTATTCAGAAATGCTTTTGTTGAACAGAGAGATAGAATTTGGCTTCAGAGAGGCAAAACAAATCAGTTAAAAGTGCTGCAAGTGACATGGTTGATTGGTTTGGGAGAAATGTAAGCATTTGTGTTGATTCCAGGAAAGACATGTAGATTTTCTCGGTCATGAAGAAGAGTCTATGCCAATTGTCCATGCAGCTTGGCTGAAGAGGAGACTGTCTTCCCTCTCAAGCAGATGGATTATGTTCAGAAGTTGATGACTCTGTCTGTAAAATTCAGGAATTTAACTAGCCATGGCGATCTAAGAATCTTTTCTCTTTCTTTCCTACTCCCTTGCCCCATTTCTGGTGATGAACATTTTGGCAGCATGACCACCCAATAACGTTAGCAGCTGTGCTTACAAAGATTTTAACAGCCTATATCTATCCTCTTCAATTATATGAGCTAAACAGTCTTGATGGTGAAAATGAATCTTTATATTAATTGTAATCTCTTACAGTACTTGTGATGTCTTCTCATGGGTGTTCTTGTTCTGAAATGTATGATCAATCTGACTGAAGAAATATAAAACCACTTTCATATTTAATATCAGAAAGAAGAAAGCATATTAATGCTTTGATGCCACTAGGGTTGCAAACCCTAGGGCTGGAATTTGTCTTGATTGTGCATATCTATGAATTTTTTAAGAGAAGAGGACAGATTCTGACTTAAATGAGACTGCATGTGTGAGGAGGGTTCATATTTCGGTAGCTGAGATCACAATCAGACTCTAGTCTTTGGCACTACTTTTACAAGGAAATAGAACACGCAGCCATAGGAAAAAATGGAACCCTTTCAAAAGATGTGTGCTGTATTAAGCACTAAGTTAATATTCAGTTTGCAGCTGGTTATACATAGTAACTTTTATATTCAGCTCAAATACTTATTTGAATAGAATTTATTCCAAATGATGTTCAAAGATCATCTCCCTGTATACTCAGTGGAATGTCATTTTGAATGAAAATGGTTTATCTGAAAAGATTTGTTCATAATTTTGCTGATTATGGGAAGAAGTTGTGTATTTTCATGTAAATTTTTGGTCCTGTAAGCCTTCTATCTTTTTGTTTGTTTAAGTTTTATATTTGGGTAATTTAAAAATTCTTGTTACTATACTAAAGTGTACAAAGCATCTAGAAATCTCTCCTTCCATTAACCTGAGAGTTTTAATTCAATTACCTGATATATGTTGAGTACTTGAAATTATAGTAGTTTATTCATTTTGAGGCCCTTTAATTCTAATGATCACAGAATCACAGAATATGCTGAGCTGGAAGGGACCCACAAGGATCATTGAGTACAGCTCACAGCCCTGCACAGGACCATCCCCAGGAGACACATTCTGTGCCTGAGAGCATTGCCCAAACATTTCCTGAGCTGTCAGATTTGGTGCTGTGACCACTGCCTGGAGGAGCCTCTTCCAGTGGCCAGCCACTCTCTGGGGGAAGAATCTTTTCCTGATGCCCAACCTAAACCTCCCCTAGACAGTTTCATGCCATTCTCTCAGCTCCTGTCAGTGTCATCACAGAGCAGAGATGAGGGTCTTCCTCTCCTGTTCCTCTCACAAGCTGTGACTGCACTGTCTCCCTTCAGTCTCCTCTGCTCCAGGCTGAACACACCAAGTGACCTCAAGGCCCTTCAGCATCCTCATGGTCCTCCTTTGGACATTCTTTCACAGCATAAGATCTTTCCTAAACTGTGGTGCCCCAAACTGCCCCCAGCACTCAAGATGAGGCCACCCCAGCCCAGAGCAGAGTGGGACAATCCCCTCCCTTGCCTGGCTGGCCATGCTGTGCTTGCTGCCCACAGGACATGGATGTCCCTCCTGGCTGCCAGGGCACTGCTGACTCATTCTCCTGGCCTTGAACCAGTACCCCTAGGTCCTTTTCCATGGCACTGCTTTCCAGCATCTCCTTCCCCAGCCTTGCCATGCATCCAGGTTTGCCCCATCCCAGGTGCAGAGCCCAGCCCTTTCCCTCGTTGGACTTCATTCAGTTGGTGATTGCTCAGTCGAGGCCTCTCTGTATGACCTCCATGCATTGGAGAGGGTCAACAGCAGAACCCCGCTAGTGACAGGTCACCAGTCTGATGTTACCCCATTCACTGTAATCCTTTGTGCCTGACCCATGAGCCAGTTTTGCACCCTTCACCTTGGCTTTCTACCCTTCATATATTGGTTCTTTTTCATGGTCCCAGAGAAAACAGGTCTTGCAAGCTGTGCTTGGCACCAGGATCAGCTTTCTAAGATTCTCACTGACAGTCTCTGAACAAGAGAAATTAATTGTAACAAAAACTTGATCCTTTTTTATTGATAACATAAGTTTCACACACCTTATTATGAAAATCATGCCACGTCCATGTCCTAATTTGAATCAGGACAGTAACAATTTCAGGCACTTTTGGCCTCAGATAAATTATTTTTGCTCCCCTTCTCCTAAGCCCTTCCCCAAAAATGCTTCTTAAATATTTGACTACTTCTAGTTTATTTAGTCCAAACTTTGTGGCTAGAGGCTTGAATATGTAGCTATCCTATCCTGTAGTTAGATAAACCTAACTTGCCAAGTGTGTCCCTTATTTTATGAAACAAAAGCTGAAACTATAACATGCAGATATCTATTATTACCATGAATCATTGATTTGAGCGTGAACATAAGTATTTGCCTTTATAGAACACAGAGATGCTGGGACAGATGCTTTCTGGTAGGTTCACCTGTGCTTTATGTTGACTGCACCATTAGAAAATGCTGTTCAGTTCTTAGTCTGATGTGCTCTTTATCAGTTGCAAATCTCACAGTCTGTGTGATAAAAGTGAGAAAGACCAGGTGCATGAAAAGCACAGTGTGGAGCAGGAATTTGATGAGTGCAGAGATAGCATGGGGCAACATCGACAGTAGTCAATTTGGAAACTCACACAATTGAGTTCTAGGCTTTCTATAGATCTTTAAAGAAATGTATCCTGTCTGCACCTCTCTGTAAAGTGAGAATGGTGATTCCTTTGTGAAGCTCTATGTAAGACCAAGGAAATGTTAGAAATTGTTATCTAAGTTAGCTCTGCTACTCCCACAGCACTGATGTCAAGTAAGACTAGGAGACCAGATTTTTTTCCATTAAAAGTACAGTGTAATACAACCATACGAACTAAGTTATTCTGGATTGTTTTTTCTATATCCTTCCTGATCTGTCTATTTCTCTTTTTCTTTTCTGTCCACTGTGTCACCCCTCCCCCTCATGTCTTGGAAGAAAAAAAAAACAATGTATTAATTTGTGGAATGTTACCACCCTGATTTTCATTTACAGCAATGGAAAAAGAGAACTAACATTTATTATTCATTTACTAGCTATTTCATTCCATTTGTTTATTAGATTGTTCTTGTGGAGTGACAGAGACTTGATGTGTTTAGAAAGGTTGGCAGTCAGTGCACCACAGGTAGGAGAATACCATTTTAGATGGGGAACTTGCTCAGTGATATATTTTTCTCTTGTGTTGAATGGATTGAAGATTATCTGCTGTGGAAGCTGTGACCTACTTAACACAAATGAGATTGCTTAATGGCTACTGATTGGTTGTCAGAGAGTTTTCTTTAAATATACATGTCCATCATTAGCCACTTTGTAATAATGAATGTCTCCTGTGTTATCCCATTTGTCTGTTTATATCACAAAGTAATGTGTCATACTGCAAAATGCAAATGTGTTCATTGAGATAAGTTTGCTTTATCCTGATGTTGAGTGGTGTAGCTACATTACATGACATACAAGGTGTCAACTAATTAGGTATTAACATATCTCTTATGTGATTGAATTTCAGAAATAATTTCTTTGAAGTGAATAGTTGTCTGAAGTGCTAGGGAAGAGCTACCAAAAATGCCAGTGCATAAGAAATCCTGCAGAGATATTCTGAGGAAGGGATTTCTATTCTGAGGCTTGATAAAATGAGCAAGGCACAGACAACCTGAGGGATAGCTGGCATCTTGTGGTATTTTTGTCATCTTTATTTTGTTTCTGGTTGTGTGCCTTGTTCATCAAATGTAATGGCAGAATTTTGCTTTAGTAGAAATGAAAGATTTCTAAAGCTGTTAAAATATAAGAGGTCATAATCTGAACCGTCTGATGTTTTTTACCCACCAAATCATTATGAAATAGATGGCTATTTATTTCTAATATACAGAATTGTTGTCCTATATTGCATAGTTTCTAGGAACATCTAGCTTATAGTTTCATAAATGACATAGCTGACTTTATTTAGGTTGTGCACTATTAAGGAAAATGAGGAAAGAGCACACTCAAATAATGAACAATTTATATTTGAAACAAATCCTTTGAAGGTGTTGTGTTTTTTGTTTGAAAGGAGTCATTATTGGAATCCTGATGGAGTAAAATTAGTCTGCTTTAATTGAATTCATCAGGAATAAAGACAGTTCAGTGAGAGGAGTTTTGAAAGTGTGATGTTGTATTGTTGATGTCTATGAATTCGAATGTATCAAGGCATTGGCTAAATTTCCAAAAATGCTTCCACTCTAAAAATAAAATGTGCTCTTTCAGTTTAAAACATTGTGCTCTTCTTCAGAAACTTAATTGAAATGAAGAGGTCTGGACACATCCTCTTCACAGCTCTGACTTGGGCTCTGAGCGGGATCAGTCAGTGTTCATACACCTCACTTCAAAATCTGCAGTCAGGATATTTCTGCTCTACTGTGAATGCACTGGTTACCTTCCCAAACTGCAACTTTTTGGGCCAGAAAAAGGTCATCTGTGTGGTCTGTGTTCTTTCATGGCAAATCATTTGTATTTTCTCTGAGTCTTGCACATGTAGTTGCTAGGGTACAGATGGAAACAATAAGGACTGGTTTAGTCATGTTACACACTTCTCTACATCCACAAGGGCTCAGCCCAACTGGCTAATTACTTCTGTCTATATTTGACTTCATGGAAAATTTGTGGGTTTAGTGTGAATTAGTTCCCAAATTCATTGCACTGAAAAGTCATCTGCTTGAAAGCTAGCAAATACCAATTATGAAGATATGCCTCCCTAGCCAAGTAGAACGTACAGGTACAATAACTTTGTTATCAAAAGCTTTGATGTTTATCTAGAAAGTTTTATATCAAGAAATATTTTGAAATAACATTGAGAAATGAGCCCATTAGGAAAATGTTCTTACTGCTTGATGCAGAAAAGGTGACTTAGGAGTACTGGATTCACTGCTGACTAGCTATGTTGATACAAATTAACCCCCACTATTCAAGAAACCAGGAAAATAAATCACTCTGGATGAA
This sequence comes from Phainopepla nitens, assembly GCA_013400175.1. Classification (NCBI taxonomy): domain Eukaryota; kingdom Metazoa; phylum Chordata; class Aves; order Passeriformes; family Bombycillidae; genus Phainopepla; species Phainopepla nitens. The sequence continues at coordinate 900,809 of VXBQ01010779.1, forward strand.
GAGGAAATGAGAGGAAAAAAACCCAACAAACCTGTGTTAACCTCTCTTTAATTATCTGTAAGGACTCGGATTATAAGAGAGGGCTATCCTTGCAGATAATTAGATTTATGTAGTTATTGTGTAGGGAGCAATTTTGCTTCTGTAGCTTGGCTATCCTTTTGCATAGAGCAATAGCTCTTTACCCTGAAGCCAGCGGGAATGCAATGAAGCCCTGTAATGACAGTGACAATAAAGCAAGCAGTTTTATTTAGAAAAAGGAACATAATAAACTGGGCAAAAGTATTTGAAGTGAAATATGTAGTGCTCCCTAGATTCTGATAAAACCTTTTCCTAGGAACACACACGTACTGGCTATTAAAAAGAGTGAGGCTAAACCCAGAATCAAGAGGGCTCCAGGAACCTGTATTAGCTAAGCTGGCAGTGTGTGCTATTACTAATAATAACTATTTAGGGGTAGGTTTTAGTGTGCTGCAGCCATTCTACACAGCACTTGACAAGTGTTGCACACTTCTGCCTATTTCCAGCATGAAGTCTGAAAGCTTTTTCTCTCCTTACATTGCTCATTACTTTTCTTTATTCAGGTTTCAGCAAGATCTTTAAAGGCTTATTTTACAGGTGCAGTTTCTCCAAAGTAAGCCATGATTCATCCTTGCACAAAGCTGTGAGATAAGATAAAGTATCCTAAAAGAAGGTCTTAGATTACTCTTCAAACATTGGGAAACATAAAAGCATAATCTCTTGAAAGTAGTTTATAGCTGATTTTTTTTCAGTGGTTTTTTTCGTTTGGTTTTTTGTTGTTTTTGGTTTTGGGTTTTTGGGGGTTTTTTGGGAAGGGAGGCCTTTTTTTGGTTCTGTTTTTGTTTTTTTGCAGCAAAAAATTCTGGTTACCAATTCATAAGAATGACCCAAAACCAAACCCTATGTCAGGTGAGTGACAGAGATCTGGCTAAGTCAAGTTTGATGCAAGTATAGTGGGAACAGGTTGGTGAAATAAGGGGTCTAAAGGACCTTTATCTGTTCCTCTTGCTAAAGGTCTGTTTAAGATTCCACCAAGTCTGTCATGGGGTGTTTCAGTGTTTTCCCATAGACTATGCTTTCCTTCCTTCTGTGATCTTACGATTTGAACTCAGAAGTTTTGGCTTGTGCAACACCCAGCTGGAGTCATGCCCTACTTTTTGACAGTGATGTGACTGTTTCTTCTGAGGCAGATGTATTTATTTTCATCTTTGTACTGTTCTTCCCAACAGTAACTTTATAGTCAGGTGAATAGGTGGCATTTTGCTATTGTTACCATCCACCTTCAATTTTTCAAATAAAGACAGTTCACGAGGAAGAAAATAATCCACATTATTCCTTCCTGAAATACTCCCTGCTGCAGGTGTAGGACTTGCATGACAAAACTCTTTCTCCTGAGTGACCTTAGGGTATTATATGCTAATATTTTATGGAGATAATCTGTGTGGATGCTTGCTGGTGACCTCAGGCAAGCCAGACTGGGAGCTGACTGCAGAATGCGCCTCTGCATGTGGTGGCAGCATCTTAACAAACTCCTATAAAAACAAAAAGCACATATATGAGCCAACAAGACTGTCATGTCACTTAACTGCTAAAAAAAATTTAAAAAGAAACAAGAGCCATTATCTCCTCCTTTTACTCACTTCGTGTACTTGGTTAGTTTAGCCTTATAACTTTGGGCTACACTTCCTGCTGTGTGCAAGGGGGAGACATGCAGTGTAGTAAAAATTTATTTCCCACCTCCTACTATTTACTCATAGACCTACACAGCTGCCTTCAGCAGCTACTTCACAGAAAGTGTTTGACTTCCTTTACAGAGGTGGAGGAGATGACTTACTCTAGTTATTCCAGTTTACACATTAGCACTTGCTTGAGATGTTCCAGGAGCACAAGCTGGTCCTTTTCCTCACCATATACGTGTATCTTTATGGAATAGGTGCCTTAACAGAAAGGCAGCTCTCATAAAATTAGCCTCCAAGGAATAAAGAATGGAGATTGTAATATATACTGTGTGTAAGTGAAAGCTAAAGGAATTAAAAAAAGACCCAGTCTGAAATCCAACTTGATATCTTTAACTCAGTCGGCTTTTGGTGAGAATGGGGCTAGGTACAACATCATAACAAATTATTTGGTGTGATTAATTGCAGCGGTATTTGTAATACTTCCAGTTGCTATCACAGGGTTGCTACTAAAGAAATCTTCCAGTTGACAGCAAAGTCATTGGTTAATGGCAGACATGGGGAATAATTGACAACTCAGGCAAAACATCTGGGGATGAAACATATTTTGTCAAAGAGCTAAAACCCTTGTGTTGAGAAAATGCATTTTTTTTCCCTCTGATCCATTCTGTCAACAAAATACTTTTCATCAGAAGCATCAAAGCTGTTTCATCTGAAAATTTCATTTCTGAATCCCTTTATCTATTCTGTTGACAAAAATTTCTGTCAACTGACTCAAACCATTGTATTAACAAATTTCTTTTTGTCAATCATGATTTATTCTTTTGGCAAATGCATTCTATAATACTCTGCTTCATTTTGTGCAGAGAATAATACATAAGTCAGACTGCATCCTAATTTTTTAGGAAGTAAAAGTTAAAAGTAAATGTAGTGTCACAACTGCTTATCTGCTGAATCTATCCACTGATTAGGCTTATTTTAAGTATATCCAGTTGAATTAAAGTTTCTGCTGAATAATACACAAGTTGAAGAAAGGCAATTGTAGGTGCAATAAAGTCACATTTCTCAATATTTTCTTTGCAGAATCTGCCTGCTAATCACAGCTTTCAGGCTCACAGTAGAAAGATGATCTCTAATGAGCTATACTTTAACTAGTGTCTAGATGTTGATGAATTGGAGGTTTATTGTAACATCACTACTGAAATAGAAAAAAAAAATATTGCAGGCACCCTAATGTATTCCATGCTAATTTAGAATTAACCAATATAGTATACAAATTAATTACTAGTTTGTTCCTCAAAAAAATGATATATCTGTTTAAAAGCAGAATCATGATGATAAGAAAATTATAAGTAAAAGCTATAAGTGTAAAATGCCTGTAATGTACATTAAAAAAAAAAAAAATTAGTCTTTTAGCTATTCCTTGTACAAATGGGAAAAAAAAGATCAATCAATCACTGGGATGTGCATAGGCCAGCTGACCATTCCAAAATCAAGTGTCCCCAAAATAGTAATTACACTAATATTTCTTAATTATTTTTCGCAAATTTAAATTGAAAAATCTTTTAACTTGGTAAATCTCCATTTTCCTTGAAACTGAAAATTACAGGCAGGGGTGCAGACTCTTTCCAGTCTCAACTCAGACTATTCTTTTTAAGGAGTGAACTCTGTTTAGTATTATTTCTGCTCACTCAAATATTTTTTTCCATCGTGCAAGTTTGGAGGGACTTTAGGTCTTGCAATAGGTTGTTGTTGTTGGGTTTTTTTTGTTTATTTGATGGGGTTTTTTGTTTTGTTGTTTGGGTTTTTTTTTAATGTTTGCTTGGGTTTTTTTCCATGCTGTGTGCTTTCTGCATTCTGGACTTTTTCTCCTGGATTAATTTCGTATTTTAATGTCAATTTCATCTCCGGAGTTTTTGCCCTTTATCTACAGAGGGGCTACAAAGCAGTCACTTTCTATAAAGGCTGCAGTATGCAATCAGGCTGACAGATCATCATTTATTAACATCTTTCATTAGAATGTTGGGAATTTGGCATGTCATTCTACTGAAAATTTTGTATGATTGATTGATTGATTGACACTAACCAAAATTTGTTTCTTCATCTACTGTGCACCAAATACTGAGACTAATGAGTTGCATGTAATGTCATTAATTCCTAGAAAAATATGGAGCAACCATTCAAGGGAATATTTTGCTCAAGAATACTTCAGATAGTTTAAGAAGACACTCCTAAATTCTTGCAGAATAAGACTTGTTTAGGCTGGATTTTGCTTCCAGAAAAGTTAGCCCTTGTCAGAATACAAAAGCTACACGGGAAAAAGGCAATTATTTCTCTCCAGTGTAACAAGTCAGAGAAAGCCAGGACAACAACTGTACATCTGACAATTACAGCTTCAAGAGAAATATTGGTTTTGAGAAATACAGAAACAGTTATAGGTATCCTTGACTCATTTAGCAGTAAAGAAGTTTTCTTCTTTTTTCTTAACCTAGGAAAACCAGAAAGCTTGATTCTGGAAAAAAAAGCCCTCTTACTCCAAGCACTTGCTTTTATTGTAGGTTGAAGCTTGTTGGAGTTCTAGACCAGCTCCATGCCAGGTTTGTGTGCATAAAGAGAAGGGAAGTGTGAGGAGTTTGGGTTGGTTGTTGGCTGTACAGGCACCAGCCTGACCCTGAACGTGTGCCTAACCTCAGAAGTCAAGAGAACTATGCAGGAACTTTTTCCCTAATGGGCACCAAGTTAATTAAGAGGAATGGAAAGACTAAATCTGTTCTATGGATTTTTCCAGTGGTTGTTCAGTGGAGGCTGGTTTCACTAGGAGCTGATTACAATTTAATGTGTTAGCACAAAGAAAGGACAATGCTGTATAGGGATTTTTTTGCATAGAAACTTAAAGAGAAAAATTTGATATTTTATGGCTTTCTCCAAAGGTCAGTTGTTGCTCCCAGATTCCCAGCAATACAATGACTCCAATAACTCCAGGCTTGTGCATCAAGGAAAGGAGTTTATTTTGAGCAGAGTTGAACACCTTTATAGGAAACATCGATAGGTGAAACCATATTGGTTAAGTAAAGACAAACAGAGGACTGATTGGTGAAAGAAAGGAAACAATCCTCTGAAAGTGAAACATCACATAAAACTGCAGGTGCCAAGCATTGTTCACAATTGTTTTCCATTCCTTAGGAAGTTTCTCACACAACACAGTCTGAGAGAAGTTGCCTTTCTCAGGCTTCTGCAACTCCCCCCAGGCCAAGCCTGGAAAGAGCTGCAGGCCTCTCAGGCTGTCTCAGCCTGTGTGCGACCACAGTCAATAATATTTTACTATTTTGCTTAATGAAGTCAATAATCACCCATGTTCTCTACAGCCTAAAGTCTCTCTTTCCTCACTTCCCTTTCTTCTTTCCCATTGACATGAAATGAGAGAGGCAAATGTGAAAAAGTGTACAATAAGTATGTTGCTGAAGGAGAAAGGCTGTGCTCTAGTGCATATTTTTAATTTACTGAGGTCCAAACATCCTGTTGAGGTTGGTGGGATTTAATCACTGATCCTATGAGAAGAAAAAGTGGCTTGGAATTAGAATGTACTCCAGGAGCAGTTTTCAGTGAGTCTTTTGGAGATGTGTGTTTCATCTGCTAGAAACTTTCACATCAGAAGCAATTGCATGCTGCCTAATCGCTATAAAACATTATGGATTTTGCTTTTAGCTGAGACTATTACATGCACTTTCCTGAAACCCTTGGTGTTCCCCTTTCTTGAAAATAGTGCCTTTTAATGTGAGTAAAAGCAGGTTTTGCTTCTATTCTTGAATTATGTTGACTTGTTTGTCAACCATCCAGAAATACATTGCATTTTGGTCAGGTATAATCTAATCATAGAATCATGGAAAAATCTCACCTGGGAAGGGATCCATAAGGATTTTTTTTTTTTTTTTGCCATAAGTCTCTAAACAACTTGAACATGGCCAGTTGACTTGATTATTTATTTCTTCATTAGAGCAAATATTAAAATCTGTGAACTGCTAGGTAAGCCCTGAGTGCTGCCAGAATTCTGTGAGTTTTCTCACATTCTATGCATATTTATGTAGTCTAGTTGGTTCCTGTGGTGCTGATCTGGGGATCTCAGTCTATTTCCTTTGCTTGCGATGCGAGGTGAAACAATATCAGTGGAAATGAGGTGATTATTTAGGAGGAGCTCTATATCTGTCCATATTCATTAGTATGTCCTAACTTGTGTTGAGCCCCAGCATTTTGCACTGTGACTTTTATTCTTCCTTTGGTATTTAAATCTCCTTGATCAATAGCATGTTACACTGTAGTTTTCTGCTTGTTGTGACAGTTTTCTGTACTCAGTCTGTCTCTCCAACACACAGCATATGTGCACACATACTCCTAAGAAGGAATCATCATTCATCCTTCTCCATAGAGTGCGTATTGACCAATTTTATATAGACAGAGATGGCATTCTAGAGATTCTCAGTTAAATTTTGGATAAAACTAATGACTGTGTCATTTGAACTAATTGCATAAGGTCAGCACTAGGACTTAAACTGCCTTAAAATGTAAGTATTTGACAGGCCTTTGTGGTTGAAATCAACATGAAATGTGCTGTAAATTGGTTTATTTAGATACCACTTCTGTGCTTATATATTTGGTCAGATTAGGTGCTCTACTAGTGGGATTAGCAACTTGCTGTCTGCATTCCAGGCAACCATAGAGGGTTTGTGTGAAAAAATAAGAATACAGCTGAGTGAATCATATATTGCCTAGCACACGTCTGAAATACTGTGCTTTCTGGTACTTTATTTGCATATTTATGCAACATATAAACATTAGTGTTTCAGCGTTGCTCATTTCCAGCTTAAATAAGATTCTCTTCCTGAAAATGAAAAATGGTTTAGCAAGAGCTCTCCTTTACGTACAATGGGCTTGATGGCTAAAGCAAGGAACAGATCACTTTCAAATCACAGCTGCATGAGAAATATGTTTTATGTGTAAGCTATGAAGGAGACAAATTCCATCCTCTGACTTGCTGATACTGCCAGGTTGTCCCAGTTGCTCGAGATGTGGAATGGATAGAAGGCATTTGGGGGTTATGAAGCTGCATTAGTCATTGCATCATGGGAACATCTTCACTGTATGCAATACAAAACTTGGGGGCAGGATCTTTTGATCTGCTGAATGCCTTTGTCCTTATGTACCTTTCCAAGTTCTGCTGCTTAGCATTCTTTTTCCCCATCTGTCTTTCTGTGTTGTCTTAGTTTGTGCTTGCACCAGATTTGAGCATTCCAGTGAGTCTGATTGTTTCACTTCTGTGAACCTATTTCTGTTCTATTATGTTAGTATCCTGTTTTTGCTGAGCAAAGCAGCACAGCAGGTTCAGCAGCTGCCAGTGGTAGGGAACATGCCAAACCAAACCAAGAGCAGCTGTTTTTCTTTTTCCTAGATTTGAAATGGGTTCAGTGTCAATTTTTTATGTCTTGATATTTTTCCTTCCTTACCAAGAATATCTGTGAGACAAAATAAATAACTGAGACTTAAAAGTGACGCCCGTCACTTTCACTGACTTGTGGAGAGGATGAAGGCAATATGTTGCGTCAGGCTAAGCTCCCTACTGAAGTGTGCCATGGAATGCATTGTTCAGCTGATGTAATACTGTAGATAAACCAAACCAAGGAGGCAGATAGACTTGAGCTAACATCAGCAAACCAAGCATCTTCCCCCTTTTTTCCCCTTATCCTGTTGAAGGTTGTGAAATCCTGTATTTCCTCCTGCTGTGTGAGCTCCTGTCTGATTTAGGTGTTTGTGACAGAAATGCTCAAAGTGGAGAGGAGAGTTGCCTCAGATCTTCTTACTTTCCAGATCTTCTTACTTTGAGCATTAGGCTCTCCTTTGGTGCATTTAAAGAGAGACTGATGACCTTTTTACTCACAGGAGTATTCTAATTGCTTTAAATGAGCTGCATTTAATTGGTTTAAATTATTTTAAGTGTCTAATTTTACTATTCAGTGTCTTAAGATGCTTGTCATAATAGCTGCTATAAATATACATATTGACTTTCAATAAATACTTTCCTGTTCTAGCTCATAATCTGTGTTGCCTAATATTGGCTGGGGAATGTGTCTGTTGACGAGGCTTCCTGTTGAGGTCAGTGAGTCTTTCTGTTAGCTAGGACAACTAGATCAGGATCACAACAATTTGGGGGCAAGGGTTGTCCTGTAGAATGTAAACTCTAGTACAATCTTTCATTTTTTACATGAATATGGGCTAATACTCTGCTGAACAGTTTCCTCTTTGCATTCTGCTGTCTGCCTGTGCAGAAGTGATAGGAAGACAAACAGGGGATACCAAGGCAACACAAGGCTTGGCTGGTGCCTGTGGGGATGGGCCCGTCTCTCCTTTTGAGCCTTGAAAGGGTCTGCTTGATCTCAGTGGCTCTGTGGGCTGAGTGGGGATGGATTTACTTCTGTTTCTCTGGAGTTAGCAAGACTTGCTCTTTGGGTGAGGAAGGGGACTTTGTACATGAGCTTATTTCAACTTCAATGTTACAGCAATTCTCCCATTTTGAATACTTTTTAAATTGCCATCTGTTTTCTGTTTGTTTCTTTTAAAGCTCTCACATTTTTCCCCCCGCATTCCCTTCTGGGTAAGTGGGCTAAAATGAGTTTGTGTGCTGCAGTCTCCTCTCTTCAAGCAAAATATCCAATTGTCACTAGTGACACACACAGACAATGTGTGAGAGTGAGGAATTCTACAGAAATATCAGAGAGCAGCTGCTAAGTACAAGACAGCAAAGCTTTGGAGTCAGAAATGACTTTTCCACAAACTGGTGTGCTCCCCACAGTTCTATCTGCTGCTGACTATCAGATACACCACTCAGGTACATTTCTTGTGTCCAGAGGTTCTGCAGGCTTCTTAAGTGGGGATTTTTAATTTTCTTTTTCATTGTACTTGACTAATAATATCGGCATTGCCGATTTACTCTATTATTACAGTATATATCCCTTGTGGATATTTATTTTTAAACTTAAGTCATCTCTAACCCATTACTAGCTAAATGAGAATGAGGCCCTTTTGTATTGAATAGGGATGGTTACAAATGAAGAGTTAACTTCATTTCTGCAGAGCACTTTAATATAATTTCTTCAACTTTCATACAACTTCCCTATGTGGACAAGACATTAGGAAAATCTATCATTTGTTATATTTCCAAAATGACATCCATAGGCTTATAGCCATAACCCAACCGAAAATATATGTTGCTTAGTGTAAGAATAGGATATGTATTTTACAACTAAATTTCAGCATTTTGTTTGCTTTTATCTGTATTTACCTACCATGTTAATGTGAAGCTGAATCTGGAGCTGAAAAGCAAAATAAAGTATTGCTCAGCTGAGGTTTCCCTGAGGTGACATGACCTTGAGATTAGGTTGAGATAAAGTCACATTTTGCTTGATGAAAGTATTCTGCATTACACAGGGATGTTTGTCTGCAGGGGTATGACTTACACTAAATTACTATTACTGTTCATGGACAAAAGAATTTTTTTTCTGCAACATCTATTTCATCCCCCTGAGTCTTGCACTTTAGCACTAAAATAGCTGCTATTGAATTTCTTGGTATTTTTGAAAATTCATAGCTGATAGTTCATTCCAGTGACTTTGGACAAAATACAGCATTGTTATTTTACCATCTGACTCGCTGTGTCCTTCTTGTAATTTCCAGTATGGCTTGAAAATTTATATTCTGTACTTGCATCATCAGTGTCATTGAGGCTTCAGTGTAGCTAGTGAAGTTGCACATGGACATTCAGGTTTAATTCAGTGTATTAAAAAAAAAAAACTCAAAAGCTTTCTAGGAAAAGCTCTTTCCCCCCATCTTGAGAGATTCCTTAAACCAGTTTTCTTTTCAGGTTATGTGACTGGTCACTTATTATACTTCTACTTTTAAATTGAAATTGAAAAAATTTATTGATTATTTACATTGTTTAGAAAAATAATTAAGGAATCTGGTGTCAGTACAAGACAACAATGAAAGAAATTTGCATCATAAATGGAGACTGCTACTATAAAAAGACATACTGTATATGACAGTGATAATTCATATGACAAGAATGGACAATATAAGCAATAGCTGAATGAATTCAACAGGAGCATTTTGGAAAAGGTTCACATTAGTCAGTAAAAAAACCCCAAACAAAATAATTAAGAACCAACCCCAAAAGTAAACTAAAAACCCCAAGAAATCAAACCTATTAATTTCTGTGTCTTAAAGATAGGGCAAAACTAAACATGTTAAAAAAAATCTATTGAAAGGGTATCTACATCTGATTTGGTATCTTCTTCAGGAAGTAGAATATGCACTGCTCCAATATTTTAGATTTTTTTTTCACTCTCTGATTAGATCATGCCCCCGGGTTGTTGATATTCCCTCACAATAATGTACAGTTGTGTATACTTTATACTGTACTTATACCTGATTATCTTATCATTACATGAGATAGTAAAAGGGGAATTAATGCTCCAAATTAATCTATTTTAAACCTTTGATTTGTATGATTTTCTAAATGGTACTTGAACTCTCAGAAGCTACAAAAAAATCCAGTTTGGTTTTGTGGTGTGTTTTTATGTTTTTGGTGTTTTTTCTTTTTTTTTGGTTGTTGTTTTGTTTTTATTATTTTTTTAGAATTATATTCAAATAGTTAACAGAACTTCATTTAAAATATATTTATATCCTCAGCGATCATTTTGCTCTTGCAATTCTATGTACAGACATTCTATTGGTAAATGATAGATGATTACCAGCCTTGAAAGGAATACTCATTATTTTCTCACATCTGATTTCACTCAGGGTATTCTGGAGCATTATGCATAATCAAGTGTTATTTTCTAGGAACATTTCCTGGTTTGACTGACCAATGAACAGAAAATCTTTTCCAGAAGGGTTAATAGTAGGTTATTTTTTTCAGTTTCTAGATTAGATCCGATCTCAGATACAATCCAACATAAATATTTGAGACTACAGAGAGGTGCAGTTTACCATAAATCTGGTAAACCTATTCCTCCCATTTTCTTCAAGGCCTACCATGATTTATTTTTGTTCCTGAGTTCATTCCAATTTCATATGGATCTTGAAATATATTTACCTATTCTCTTTCTTGTCCTTAGATAATTCTTGTTGAAGATGCTCATAGAATAATCATGTTTTAAGACTTGTTGATGTAAATGAAAATGCTCTTACTCCAGTCAGTACTTGCAGCAGGACCTGGCTTGAGGGGGCAAATGTGATTCTTCTCTAAAGCACGAAGTGGTGGAGGTCAGGGGGATGTTCAGAGATTGCAGCATCATGAAATCATGTTGTGGGGCTGGCTGGAGTTGCAGTTCTCTGGTTCCTTTCCTATACATCAAAGAGAGTGAGATGTCTCCAAAAAACACGGCACACTGCATTTGTGGTGTTCTGTGAAATGGCTCATAGGTCCAGTGCCCCTCTCTGCCCCTCCCATGGGACTGTCTTGGGGCTACAGTAAAAAAAAATAAAAGTGCCTCCTAAGATTTGCTTTCATACCTCTTGATAGAAATAGTCCCTTCTGTGATGCACTGGTCTCAGGAGGGGTTGGGAATTGTCTATGCCATAGGCAGCTGTAGCCAGAGGAAATTGAACAGATATGCAAAATATTCCAGTCTGGCAATTCTGCTTCATCCTACTTTTTCTTCATTAAAATGTCAGTTCATGCTACCCATTCTACCTACTCCTTAGAATGATCTCAGTTTGGAAAGGGCAGATTCGAGTTCATAAAGATAGCAACTTAAAAATATACTTTTAAGATCATTTAGTTGTCTTTTTTCTGTAAAGCATTGCATTTTCATTGAGTTTGATTTGTGAGATCATTCTTTCCTGGCTGTTGCTAGGACAACAAAAGCAGTATTGTACTTCAGCACAAACAGTACATTGTATCTATTAGCCTTCAGAAATACTGCTAACATAATCAATATCAAATATATTGAATATGTTAGATTTTAAAATTACATTTACAGTGGAAAACAATTTTATTTTCAGTGTACTTTAGCATCTGTATGCTCTGTATTGATTTTTATTTCAACTCTCGTGTTCTAGTGTCTGACTTGGATGTTATATTGGTATTCCCTCTGGAAATCCAGCTTTTCTATGTAAGAGGAGTCATGCTAAATGGACATAACTTATGACTTAGAAGAACAGTTACTATTTCACTGCATTTGGAAATCCAAAAGATTTGGAAGACTTTCTACTGTAGCTGTTTAAACCTTCTCCAAGATGTGCTATGAATGAAATTATTCTAGTCCTAAAAAATGGCTGCAAGTTAATCTGCCAAGGACCAGGAGTTTCCCATGGCGTGCCCTGCAAAAACAGGTTTTGCTGATCTCACTTGGAGTGTGAGATTACCGAGCATCCAGCTGCATGGGAGGGAATTACAGAGAGGCTCATTTGACTGTTTGAACTCTTTCAGATACGGTAAATAATTAAGAAAGCTCTTTAAAACACCCTGAAAGTATTTAAACCGAGGTGCTTTGAAAACTGTTTAAATTCAGGTGCTGCTCAGGTTAGGCAGCCTAGCAGTAATTCTGGTTTTGGAGTATTACTCTATCATAACTGTAATGTCATCATGGCTGAGTTAGCATCTAGACTGAGTGGCAGGTGGTAGTTTTATGTCCCTTAATTGTATCTTGTAGGATTTAAAAGCAGTTGACAGAATGCTAGTCCATGTGAAAATAAAATAACTCCATACTCCTTTTTTACTTTTTTTGGGATAGTAAATAACCATGCTACTTCTGCATAGCTTGGACCATAGGCAATGTTATCCTACTGCTCTCATAGCTAAATACACTGTATACAGATCCCTGTCTCTCATGGACAAGAAATTTCAAACACCTGCTTAAAACTATAACATGCACCTAGTCAGGGTTAAGTATATGAAAATGCACAAAACATTTGATTAAACACCTCCTTATTGCTGGAGGCCCAGCCAACTCCTAAGCCCTCTAAGACAGTTTCTAGCTCAAAGTTTTCCTGATGAAGGGCACATTATTTACTCATTTTTTGAGAGATACGGGTCAAGAGGAATCAAAAATCTTTAATTGTAGACATCAAATTTCACCTGCTTTCCACCACCCATATGCGATATTATACATTGCTTCATGTAATTGATGAGCAGTTAATGACAATATTTTAATTTTTGGCTTGTGCAGTATTTGCTAACATTACAGTTAAAATTGTTTGGGGATTTTTTGTTTATTTATTCATTTAGGGTTTTGTTGGTTGGATTTTTTTTTTTTTGTTGTTTTTTTGTTGGGGGGAAAGTTCTGGGATTCGTTTTAAATCCATGAGGAAGGAAGCAGAAGTTTTATAGTTTGGAGTTTTCTCAGTCAGTTGTTTAGAGATGTTGATTGCCCTCAACTTTTACTGAATGCAGGGGGAATTGTCTCCATGCACATCAGGATCAAGCCATGAAATCATTATGTAAAATACTTGAATTGAAAGTGTTGTCTGGGCTTCTCAAAGGAACCTGAATGCTATTAAAATTCGAGGGAGTGTGGGCATCTAGCTTCTTTTCACTCTGTTCAAGATCTTGGCCAATGTTCACTAAATAAATTAGAATTTTACTTGTTTCTGACCAAAATAATAATTTTTTTCCATTTCTCGATGGTTATATAATAGTAATTTCTCTGCTTTTTTGTGCTAGTATGCCCAAGCCAATAATAGATTCTTTGATGCAGCTGTCTTGAATTCCATTTACTATGTTTTTGGCTGGAGTTTCAGTTCTTTGTAGAACACAGTGTAGGGAACCTATCTTCAATTTTTATTCTGATAATGCAAATTATTTTTGTAGAGACGAGACACCTTTTTTTATTTGCAAATAATTTGGCCTTCATTTTAATCCCTAATTTTCCAGTAAGACTGAAGATAAGAAAGTCTGATTTAATCCCTTGTGGTTTTTTTTTTTTTTCCTGGTGTTGTATTGTCGCTTAACAAAAGAGCTACTGAGAACATTCTGTTCTGTTTGACTCAAAAAACCCAGCAAACAAAAAACTCCCTGTCAGGTTCATAGAAGCTTGTAATGACTCATAAGAATCCTTGTGGAAAACAACCAGGTAGATTTTTATGAAGATATCCAGTGGGATTTTATTTTTCTGGAGGCTTCATGTCTGCAGTGTGTGTGTGAAATGTGTTTAAAAGAGACTTATAACTATATTTCCTCCATCACTGATGAAACCCAGGTGTTTTTCATGACAGACTTGCACAGGTTGAAATAAAGTCTCTATATGTGAGTAAATGTAACTTTGTATTACAATGCTAGTTAATTTAAATATAAATCTAAACAGGAATTGTCCTCTTTTCTGCAGAATGAAATTTCTTCCCCTATAGTATTGCAATTTATCGTTATTTTAATCTTATTGAACCTTTTGAGCTCTTTTCAGGTTTTGAAGCCAGGTGAAATTCATGAACCTTTTTTTCTTTGCATAGTTATTATTTTCCATTACTTGTGCAGTCAGTACATTTCTTCTTTGATGTCCTTATTAAGGAAAGACATGCGTAAGTATCATCTCTATATAAAGCTGGATTGGCAGGAACAAGAAATTAGATTCTCCCATTGATCTTTTTTCCACATATTCTCTCTGATTCCATTCTATTTGCTCTCTAATGCACTTTGCTTCCTGGTCCTTCCTTTGAGTTTATCTTTTGTTGCGTTCTGCTCTTCTTTATAAATGTTTGAATTCAAGAATAGTTTCTGACTCTAAAGTGTAAGTGGGTTTGAAATCACTCTTATCTAGTGCATTTTATGGGGATTCAGGAACATGCAAACACTGTCAAATGCTGAAACATTTGTGACTAAGTACAGGAGCCACTGACAGGATTTTCTGGTAGCAGCAAGGGGAACCAGGACACAACAATGCTCCAGCCACCTTATTTGTTTCATGCCTACAATCTGAGTGTCTTGATGAAGTAGAACAGTTTTAAATACTTTAGGAGAGATGACTGCAGGCATTAAAAAAAAAAAATCTGGCATTGTACTATAACAGCATAATGTGCTGTTTCTTTCCTGGAGAGCACAGAAATAGTGGCTGCTGTGTTGTTCAGTTCAGCATTTTATTGGGTGCAAGTCTTCACCTGGAATAGACCAGGTTTGTTCTTCCAAGTTTTAACCAGACTTAGGAAAGGAACCAAATATAACATGGTTATTAACATTCCTGCTGTGGGGGAGGTGATGTAAATCAGTATGATTCTGCAGCTGGTTTCATGGAACCAATTTGCACCATTTTTTATGGCAGCAGATATAAAACCTATGAAGTTTTGGAATAAATCTTATCAAGCCATATGACAATCTAACTATGAGTGTTGAGAAAGGGTGGCTTTTTAGCCAAGTCTTTGTTTTGGGTTTGATTTTTTTTTTTTTCCTCTGTAAAGGTATATCCTTAACTGTACACCTTAAAATATTTACAGTAGCCATTGGGACAATAGTAGCTATGCTGTGGTTTTTACAGTCAAAACATCTCTACTTGGTCTGCATTATAGAGCATAAAAAGATTTGTAACAATAAGTGGTGTTATTTGAGCATTTCTTGTGAAATTGAGCTGGTCTTCCATTGATAGAGTCAGATCTGGCATGAAATTAAATCCAATTCAAGAACCTCATGAATAGCAAGGGAATGTCTGGCCACTAAAGTCCTCACAATTACCTTGTGGTCTTTATAGGATGGAAAACCAAAGTGACAAATCTGTCTGTGTTTGAGTGGTCATCTATGCCTCAGTAAGCAGACTTTAAAGACAGGTTCTAAAAGCCAGAGGCACTCAGATAGACTCCATTAGAAAACCATTCCATTTCCCTTCATGGTCGGAAGATTTACTATCTTAGGGGCTTTTGCTCCCCAGTCAATAGCAGTGTTTGATAAAGGGGAGGGAGAAGAAAAAAAAAAGGTGGGGGGGATGCAACTTGGATTCCTAGTACAAAGACTCTGTATGTAATATATTTAACTGTCAAGAACCTTTTCTTGTGAGTAATGTGCAAGCTTGCAAGTAAGAGAACTGAAGTTGTCAAGAGTTCTTGTGCTGAGGGCATTGTAAGAGATGCAACCGTGACAGGTGGTACTGTCAGGGTCTCCAAACTATATTTTCCTTACATTTGTGTTGGTATTGGTTTATTTATATTTCACTTTTATCCTGCTTTTATTTTGTTTCCTGGATTTTTGAAACACAAGAACAGAAGAACCTATTCCAAGACATGGACAAAATGTCATGTTCCTGTGGACAGATGGCAGGATCCCACAGAAATCTGGGGACCACCAGTGGAAATATGATATTCATGTAAATAGATGCAAGGCAAAAGGAGTGAGGATGCTCACACTGTACTGTCACAAAATCCCCCAGATGCATCAGTTAGTGTAGTGCCCAAATTCAATCCCCTTTTTCCTCACTTTGTATTTATTCCCCAAATGCAGAACGTAACACTGCTGAAGTCCTCTGGCCTTTCATTTTCACTGTGAGATTGGAATTTGGCAGATAAAGTATCACATAACAAGCAAACTTCATCCTACTATGTGTGTTTTCTCCAAAAGCCGGGCTGGGCACACAGCAAACCCTTTCTGTATAGAGAGTTTCTTCTTTAATCCTCTGTATAACCACATCTCTTTCCAGACCTTTGAGAGCCTGAAGGCTGTTATTTGGGGCTATCCTTTTTGGTAATGCAGCAATAGAAATGCTTCTAAAACCTGAGATAAATGCATCACTCCAAATTTCAATATCTCAAAAACACCTGGTATTCTGTATGTGGACACTCACTGCTGAACCCTGACATTGTGTGTTGAGCTCTGCACTGTGAATAATGCAGACAAAATAGTCTCCAGGTGCTTTGCTGGCTTTGCTCAGATTCAGCCTATGGAGCCGTGTTTCAGTCTTGATGCAAACTGCATTATAAACACTCTTTGCTTCTGCTGACAGCAGAGAAACCACTCTGGGATAAACACTGGCATTAGCGCGAAATGTCTCTAAAGAATTCAAGTATTTCATCAAAAGATTTATCTTTTGGTTTCTGTGGTTGTTTAAGGCTGTGCAATGACCCATAGGCAGGAGCCACGTGATGGATAGTCCATCAGTATTTCATATCACCCCAGCAGCCACCCTCTAGAAAGGGAGACTGGAATTAAAAGGTTAATATTTGTTAAAAGCTGACACTTTTTGTAGTCTCAAAGTTCCAGTTCCTGAGGGAGAAAAAAAAAAAATTATTTACAGGATATATTTTAGAGTTGTGACTTGAAAAGCATATTTTATTTGCTTTGTTTGCTTTCTGAAAAATCTCAGTCCAGGAGAGAATTGGTGCTACTCTAAGCCAGGCAAGTTCCATCGAAGTCAAGGCAATATTTTAGCTCTTCAGCTGCAAGCCTGTCCCTTAGTTGTTAATTAGTCGATGAGTAAGGTTAGATAGGCTGGTAAATGATTGCAAGGGAGGTGGAAGCACAGTTTATATTTGTATTTCAGTCAATGTCTGCATTAATGCTTTTATTTATTGCTGTTGATGCTACAGATAAACCTATATATGATCTTATATAAGCACTGAAATTGCCTGAGAGAAACTCAAACCAGAAAGTGGTCCCTAACCAGGTAATAACTCCACTTCCACACGTCAAGTCATGAAGAACTGAGTCCTCACACTTCCCTTCCAGTTAAACAGTTCTTCTGCAACACAGAGAAAACAAATTCCCAGCCAGCTTAATTCTATTGAAATCAATGAAATACTAGCACTGGAATAATTTGGTCTATTTTGAAATTTTGCTTTGTATTCCAGACCCCTTTTTCATTTGATACAGTGAAAAGGGCAAGATAATTCCTTTGGCTGATTTAAGCATGAGTCTACTATTGCTTCTCGTTGTTAAATCCGTCGTAGCTTTTGTTCAGCCTAATATAATTATTCTTTACACTGTATTTATACTTAATATTTATTAGCAAACTGCATTTTATAATATGAACATCCATCTTGATCTTATTTGTAAATCAAAGCCTATAAAAGAAAACATCATTATAGCAGTATCAAGATTAGAATCACGCTCTGCATGTGTCAGTAATGTTTCATTAGAGACCAGAGGTTGTAAGTAGTATTTTTCAGTGGCAACTGGTGGGACACAGTGGGATTATATTTTCAAGAATTCTTATCACAGACTTTGGATATAATGATATGAATATACTGCATTATTATTTTAGTGCTTAAGACTGCTGAACAATGTTTGGAATTCTCACATATATTTGTGTAATATTTTAGTATTGGGAAATTTATTGCTGTATTACACTGACTTTTTTCTGTTATATATAAAGCATAAAAGTTTAATCATACTTGATTAATTAAAATGTGTTAAAATAGAGAATTATGAGATTATGTTATTTAAAAATACAAATGATTATACAGTACAATTATTTCTATGAAAATATACCTAATGGACAAAGGAAAAGGATGAAAAAATGCTTTTATATATCTTGTTAAATCAAACAATTTAGCAGAGATGGACTGGTTTCTGCAACCTTTTTTCCAAATCCCTTTTTTATTACTCCTTGACTAACCCTAATAATTTCAATAAAGATCACTTGGAAGTTAAGTTTGATAGTGTGAAAAACGGTACCAGAGCCTTTCTCAGGGGGAAGTGGTAACTACTCTTACAAGAAGTAATTTTATGTTTCATGAGATTTACTACATATTATTCTTTATTTCTTCCTATTCATACTCTCTTTCTCTCCAATAGAAAGGTCACTGTCTCCTATTTTGATTTTATTCCAGGGAGGTTGAGAGAATTGGCAGTCATGTTATGTGGCCAGGAAAAACACAACATTTCTGGGATGTCTCAGAAAATACACAATCACGTCTATCACACAAACTGCAGGTGGTATCATGAACACCAACATTATCATCGCAGTAGAACTGATAGCAGCCAAAGCTCACCCTAGAATCATAACTGCTTTTCATCTCACCTGGCCTGGTACTCTCTTAAAATGTAGTTTTATCTTAAATTACTTCTTTGTCAGAGGGAAGAGAAATGGAGGAAGAAAATGGAAAGAACTTGGCAAAAAATATTGGAGCTGAAAAGTTCCTGGAGCTTGACTGTGAGGTCTCATAGTTGTTTAGCATGAGGCTTTCTGTGGGCACAGGGGGTGCAGAGAGCACTGCTGCTTTCTCCAGAGGAGCCAGGTCCCCATGAATGCAAAGTTTCACATCACCTCTCCTCTGTGGAGGCCATGTCAGAGCTGGTGACACGGGAGAGTCACAGGGCACTGATTCAGGCTCTGTCATTCTGGATTTTATTTGGAGGAGTGTTTCATTGCTCTCTGATACTCAGTTGTGGTAGAGGAGTGGAGCAAAACCAAACAAAACAACAGCACAACCAACCACCCCAAAATATTTTAAGGTTCAGCCGTAGTCCTTCTTTCCTCCAAAAAAAATTTCAAAACAAAAAACTGGCTCTGAGGATGCTTATAGGCATTTTCTTTTCCCATTACTCCAGGCTCAAAGTTATGTCTTCCCACAGTAAAGTTGCAGATAAATTAAGGTTTTCACAAATGGCTTCTAATGCTTTGGCATTTCAGTTTATATTGCCACAATGAAATTCAGGTTTTCACTTCTTTAGCACCATTTCCATATTTTTATACACTCGGTAATACTAGATTCTGTCAGCTGAGTTGCAGTAAACTGAGTGGAAAGAAGATCCACAGTCCATAGCAATTTATCTGTAACCCACAGATCTTGCAGTAAAATTCCTGGGAAGGGGTAAGGGTTGTCTGCTGTCCCCTGACAAAGATTTGAAATGAATGACACATCCTCTTATTATTTTCTTTGGCTAAGAAAAACAAGGGAAAAGATAACAGAATGGGAAAAGATGGGACTTACTGCCCTTTTTGGAGGGGACAGGTTTGATCCAGTGTTTTCTGTTACACTAATGATTTGTTTGCCAAGAAAAAGGCATAAAGTGGATTGGGACAGGACCTGCTTTTTGGGCAGGTGGGATAGCTCCAGCAGGCACCTACTCCACCCAGAGCTTGCTGGCATGGCTGAAATCCTAGTAGAAAATACAGGATAATACCAGAGTGTGAACCTCAGTGCAGGTGATACTTCAGCAATAATAATGAGACAGTCTCCAGAAAATATAATTAAAAAATAGGATGTATTTTGAGTTGTAGAAGATTTAAGAGTAAAGACATTACAGAGAGTGGAAGACTGTCCCTGAGAGACGAGAGAAAAATGCAGATTTTACTTCATAATATTCACTGAACCTAAACTCAGGCATAGAGTCCTCTAAAGTCCAGTGGGAATAATTTACTTCTTTGTACTTATCTGATATTTTTCTTTCAAAGTTTTTTTTTTTTTTAAATTCCTTTGAGAGACATTGCAGAACCAGCTCATGTCTCTTTACATCTGTGTGACATTGATTTTCTTCCTTAATGAATTACATGGGATTTCTAGCTGATTCATTCCTGTACTTCCATTGTCCCTAGGTTTCTTCTTGAAATTTTGCAAGGGAAAGGCACAACCCACAGGTTGATTACAGCTGGGGTTAATGCTAGAGACCTGTCACACGTATTTTAATTAGGAGCAAACACAAATTAATTTCCAGGATAAAATACTGACATATCTTACCATAGGTCTTTAGGGGGTCAATAGTTTCATACTTTGCCAGAGATGAGTGCTGCTAATGTTAACATTGATTAAAACACTGAAGATAATACTTTTCAGATTATGGTATATGTCATAGTCTTTCTTCTGGCAAGATGATGCATTTAGTTGCTGGCTGTAGAGATAATTACCTTACAGATATTACCTTATGGCTATTATGGAGAATAACTGATTTCCACCACAGGGAGAATGGAGCACTCTGTATCTTGTTGGTACAGAGAGAGAAATAGGAATTTTTGTGTGTGCCCATATACATATATGTAAAAAGAGAGAGACAGAATGATTCTTGCATCAGAAAATATTTAGCTATTGACAGAAGCATGCTGCTTTTACACCAACTGATCTACATGAATGAAACCAGTGCCTAAGGGTCCAAACCAGCAGGCATGAAGGTGAAAATGAAGATGTCTAATTGGGCCAATGTGTAACAGAGGATATGGTATCCAGTAAAAGCTGAGAGTAATATTAAATCAATTGTCCTTGAGATATGTTCTGAGAGCTTAAAAAATACCGTAGGATAATTTTGTTGCAATAGTTAACTTGTGTGAGTATTTAGCACTTAGCAAGACTAGATATTTTTACAATATTTGATCTATTCTCTTTTTTTTTTTTTTTGTTAATCTGTGTTTGATTCTAGGTTACCTAAGAGCTATTGATTCTAATACTAGTTTTAGCTTGAAATTTGTACTTTTTGGAGGGTTTACTCTGGTTAAGGGACTGTGCACACAAATGTTTCTTCACTTTTTTCATCTATATCAAATCAAATATATTGTCTCTCCCCATATCTTTTATTTGGCTGTCTTATTCTGGAAGCAGCCTGTCTGTCAGAGAAAAAGAAACTACAACAAAACATAGGTGGTAATAGATTCCAGGCAAGACAAAGTCGTCTGGTGGTTCCCCTTACCACATACATTATTTTTCTCTTCTTGGCCCCAGGTCAGTTCCCACCAAGGAGAGGAGCTGTTCTGTGTGTGCTCCAGTGATCTCTCGTCAGGGCAGTACCACGACTCCAGCAGGATCCCTGAGACATGGCCAGCTGCAAAAGAGATGGAGAGGGGATGTGACCTCACCCTCAAAACCAGAGCAGAGCCTTGCTTGGGTATTAGAACAAATGGAAGTGCAAACTGAAGGGCAGTGACCTTTAGAACACCCCATAGTTGTGAAGATAGATAGGGGATTGAGTGATAATTCTTCCTGGTAATTCCATGCTGGGTTTTTATAGAGAAAAGTTCATTTGTTGAGCACTTATTTAGGGGGTTTGGAGAATTGGCAGATAA
Organism: Phainopepla nitens; assembly: GCA_013400175.1. Taxonomy (NCBI): domain Eukaryota; kingdom Metazoa; phylum Chordata; class Aves; order Passeriformes; family Bombycillidae; genus Phainopepla; species Phainopepla nitens. Next base: position 922,458 of record VXBQ01010779.1, read on the forward strand.
CTACAGACCTTCAGTGTCAGAGAACCTCCAAAGCAATTAGTGTAAAGCACATCTGTCTCAATTATCTCCTGAGGTCATGTGGTATCACATGGGCATATGGGCAAGAAATAATTCTTTCAGAGTTCCTATAAAACATGGGTAGTATTAAGGAAGGACATTCCTTTGACCTAAGAAGGAAAATCTTCTGTAGGTGATGGGAGAGGTTATGCTCATAGGTAATGCTTATAGCATGGCAATTACAGATGCTTAGGAGCTAATTTATTGAAACTAGTGGAAAAGGGGTCACTTCATTAATCTTATGATGAAAAAATCATTTAGGGGAAGAGCTGATGGAATTTTCAAATCACGTTTTTTATATTTTACTTAATAAAAAACAAATAGTTGCAATTTTGAGACTACAGGGGTGTAGTGAGAGCCAGCTCCTCCCTGGGGACCCGGAGCTGTGGGGACCCTTGGCGTGGCATGACCTGTGCTTCTGCCCCAGCAGTGGAGGGCAGGGGGCAGCCCCCCACCCAGGCACCCCATGGGAATTGCACAAGGCCAGGATCAGGCCCAGCGAGGGTAAGTAGGGTCAGACAAAGCCCCAGGTGAGGCAGGTCATGGCTAGGTAATACAGGAAATAATATCACGGATATTGTGCTTGCAATGATTTGTCAATATTTTTAGCCATTCTAAAAGCTACTCAAGTAGCTTAATAATATCCCATCAGATCTATTATGAAATGTGTCTTTTCTTTCTTACAACATCTTCCTGATGGTACACTGTGTGCTGTGTATTTGATAACAGCTTATGTCATATATACATATATATATATATATTTCATCTATTGTTCTTCTGTTTTCTTTTTACTACTCAGATTTGCTGGTGGTAACATCAAGTGAAGAAAAACTGTCTCACTGCTTACTCACCCTGTTTGGTCACACATAAGGGGAGTAAAGAGAGGTTCATTACAATTCTGCAAGTTTATGAAGCTGAGAGGCAGCACAGTTTATAGATTGATCACAGTTGCAGGTGTAGTGTCTCAGTGATCAATACTGAAACATGTTTCTGGAGGCAGAAATTTGCTGTGCATTTAAACCAAACATACTTCACTGTGCCTTCTGATCTCCAGTAAGACTTTAGAAAGACATGAACCTTAGAATTATTGCTGAAATGGTCATAGCAGTGCAGAGAGAAAAAAACAACTGTATCAGGGCATATATATGTTGTCAGATACATTTTTCAAATGGGGATTAAGGATCAGAAGTTCAAATTTCAGGAATCTGCTTAGTATAATATCAACATATTTTTGAAACACATTTTTGTCTGTGGGGGAAAGGGTTTGGAAGGGACTTTCTCTTTCTGTAGGCACAATTTTTTGTTAAGAGCTCATGTGAATTATTTTGGTCCATTGAAAACTACACTATTTATCTCACACAAATGTGCAGAAGACTGCAAAAAACATTGTACAGCAGTAGTGAAACTTGCTTCCTGTGAAGAAAGGAGTGAAAATTCACATTTCCATGTCTGTGGGCTACCCTGAGTGTACAGTCATTCATCTGGTTATAATCAGACCACCAGAGACAGTGCTCTGTTAGAACCAGTACCTTATCATAGCATTAACAGTTGCCCTTTGCTCAGAGATTCTTTCAGGGTAGATCATAGAATCCTTCTAAAGCAGAAATAATGGTGAGGGAAGAGATCCCTTTTGTTTAGCAGTTATATTCAGTAGCTCTGGGGCTGAGTGATGGTGTTTAGTAATCGAAGGAAATGCAGCAGAATGTCTTTACTCTGCTCCCATGGAACTTCAGACAACTTCCTGCAAAGTGCTGACTGTGGATATGAGTACAGACTAATTTTTCTGTTGTAGTTTGAAGAGTTGAACTATCGGATACAACGTAATTAATTTTTTTTACAAGGAATTATTAATTTTTTTTTTGCATTGGCCACTCACTATCCAAATCAAATCCATTCTGTTTCTATTTTTCATTCCACAGCAAGTACAAATACTGATTTACATGCCTCAAACATTCTTGATGTATCAGCCTGAGTCTTTGCCTTCCTTAAAAACACAGCAATTGATAATTAGGCTTGATTTATGTATGCTGATGAGTCACATGGTTTGAGAGCTAAGGGAGAGCCAGTAAAGGTACAAGATAGGTAAGCTGTAAAAGTTACCTGTTGGCATTTGTTTTGTGTTGGTTTGTTTCCTCCACTTAATGTGATGTTCTTTCATGCTAATTTGAAGAAAAATATTACACTTTTAGTCATTTCTTGCCTAAATCAAGAATCTTGGCTGACATGTAGATTCTTTCTGGCTATAATAGTAGGAAATTTCATGCGAGTGTGTGATTATCCAGCTCATCTGAAGTGCTCTATAAAACCCAGTGTCTGGCAAATTAAAGGGGGAGAATTTGAATATTTTTCTAAGTACTAGAATGAGAAGATGCTTCTTGTTATGAAACCACAGATAGAAGAATTTGTTGGAAGTAGCTATTTTTTTGAGAGTCTAGAAGACAATAGAGAAGTTTTGGAAGTGACTGGAAAATCTATGCTCTGCAGACATTCAAGTTACTCACTGAGAATAAATCTTTTGAGAGGGTGAAAATATTTTTCTGTCTTAAACCATTTAAATCTTTTTCTTTCTAATGTGAAATATGCCAAATTTGTTTCATATAACTGTAGCAATTACTTACAGATTAATTGATAAAAATGTATGGATGAAAACAAGTATCAGGAAAATGTTTCATTTCCAAAGGATATATAGGACAGTTTGGAAATCATAGAAATACACCATGTTGCATTGAAAATGAGTGAAAATTCCAACAGTCTAGGAATCCAGTTAGGGTCACTGCTACCAAAATTGGTATATTCAAGGGAAATGTTTCCTGCAATGAGAATTAATTTTTTTTTAATGAGAATGAGCCACAGAAGGGGAGCTGTGGAGATGTTGGAAGTGGCATTGGTTAAAGTTCCTGTTGTGGATGAGGTCAGGATATAGGGCTGCCTGAACAGAATCCAGTACAGTTCATGAAGCTACCAAATAGTGTCTGAGATCTACAAACTCCATTATTAAAGCAAATAGAATGTCTAGCAAAAAGGGGGAAATTTAGAGAAGGATTTATGTTGGCGCTACACTTGACCAAGAAAGAACAAATTATTTCCTCTCTATCATTACACTGACAATGAGAGTTATTCCCTACATTTTCAACATAAATTTCTAGTTCTTTTGATTTGTGCTGGCTTCTGCTACATATTTACCTGGGATTTCATATATCATGTTTCTAATGTATCTTGAAAAACAGCTAAGTGGTTTAAAATTGTCAGGTTTGAGGAGTCTGGTGAAAAGCAAATTTTCAAGTTTTATTTATTCTAAAATGACTGGTCTAGCCATAGAACTTATGACCACAATTTTTCATAAATGAGCTGTGTAATGCATTGGTGGTTTTGAACCATTCATTGAATGACTGCACTGAACAGTTTGCCTTAAAACTTATTGGATAACAGCAGCAATTTTAATTCTGTATATTCTGTGCTCAAGTGACAATTATGAAGCTGCAGATTTTGTTTTCCCTTATCACTGAGACACTATTTGAATTTTGAAATTAAATTATTCTTTAGGTGACTTGGTTCATACTGTAATTTATTCATAACTACTAGAAATCAGCATCTCTAAATGATGCTGAATCTGTAATCCAAAATACGTTACAGCAGGAGATTGTCAGTCTTTAGTTGCTGACTTGATTGCATAGGATGTTGACAAGAAGATGTTACTAGGGAGACATTAGCATCTTAGGTGGATTTTTTATAAAACTTATTTATGGGTAAACATTCTTCTCTTCAGTTCTGAAATATAATCTTATTAAAGAAAATTCTAATTTTTCCCCTTATGTTCCCATTTATCTGTTTTTCTACAAAAGTGGGTTGTATTTATTTTTGCTGTTTATGCAATATTTGAAGCAAATCTCTGGGTGGTGGTAATACATTCTTCTTTGATCAGATAAATTCTTTTTAGTCTTTATCATAACATATTCACAGTAAAGTCAGGTCTTTTTCAAATTAAAAATACTATGAAAGGATTTTGACAGTTACAGAAGTGAATACTATCTACACTTAGTAACTAGGACACACAAACCTTTTGCTGCCCAGATAATCTTACAGAATCATTTCATTAAAAAATGTCACATCAGAAATAGCATTTAATTTTTTGCATGCTACTTGTTACCTTTATATAGCAAATATATTTGCATTTTCCCAGCTTTCTTCATAATGAGAGATTTTTCATAGAGAACATTGTATTTGTGCTGTGGTCTGATTCACTTATCTAGCACTTGTTATGTTCCAGATAATTTTAACAAGTGTGATAGTGTGTAACAGTTAAAGAGTATGGCTGCATCATTCCTTCAATCCTTTTGCTGAGTTCCCAATGATAGCATATCACTATGTTATCATTCCACTCTATGTGGGGAATGGAAACCATATTGCAATTTGCACCTGCTAGTAGGGTCTCTGTTAATACAGCTTCCTCAGATGAATGACAAGTGGAAGTGATTTTTTAGTTTCACCCTCCTCGCTTTGCTACAGAGATGATGTTGGGGCAGGTTTAACATGCATTTTTAGATTCTTAGTACTCTACATCTTAATTTCATTCTTCAGCTTATATAGTGTTCTTATGGAAATTATTACTTCTATCTGAACCCTCTCAAAATACATTAAATATTACTTGAGATTTATGTAGGCTAAATAGATAGTTAGGACTTTATTTCAAAGCTGCAATGCACATTTTTCCTTAGGAGTTTTATATAGGCTGCTCAGAAACCTGCATTCTATACTGACACTGAAAACAGGCTCCTGGAATTCTGACCCATGTACTATCAAATATCTCCACGTCTGGAGGTCTGCAAAACTCATAGCAGTTGAATGCAGGATTTATCAGAGGAGTGAAATTTGAAATAAATACTAGGGATAATAGGGGAAAAGAAAATGCTCCCTATAGTGGGACAGGAAGGGGTGGAGGTATCTTGTTATTTGCTTGCAGGGATGGGATTGCACCTGCATATGTGTCCATAAATGCTGTTTAGCCTCCATGGCTGTAATCAGCAGAAGATCCCTGCCAGGACACTGCAGAGCCTTGCTCTGCCCTCGGAGTCACAAAGCTGGCACTGACCATAGTGAAGAGAATGAAATGGAGCCCCATTTGTGCTGGTAACTGTTGAACTTGTCCCTTTAAAGTTTCAGAACCTGATACTTGAACCTGTTGTGGTTGGATGTGGTGAATTGATCCTGGTAGACAGCTATGTCCACTTCATGGTTGCAACTGTGGTGTAGAAATAGCTTTCTTATTTTATTACTCTTGCTTTTAAAGAGCATATCTATGCTTTCTGGTGTGTCCAGAGCCCAGCTTTGAAACAACCCCTTACATGATCCCCATTGCCTTGTAATTCAGGGCAGTGACACCACACTATGGGGCCTGGGATTTCACACCAAGATCAGTTTCCACTGATATGTTTATATTTTTGTCTATTTGCCAGTAGTTCAGTGACATGTCCACCAGTCTTGTTTGGCCCTCAGTGGAGGAAGTGGTTGGTTTATTGGTTTTTTTTGTATCTTTGGTGGTGTTTTTGAGGCTACTTGATCTCAGATAGCAGTGCTTCCTCAATTGTAGGTATGCCCATGAGGGCACTGCATGACTGTGCTTCCATTCAGGGACCATGACATGGCTGCACTTCTTTCAATCTGTTTTTTTCTGTGGAAGCCCGATGATGGTTTTTAGTAGGTTGTTTGCAGGTTTTGTTGTTTTGTTGGTTTTTGGTTTTGTTTTGCTCTAGAAATTCCTGTACACAGTAACCATCTTTGCTATCGAGATAGAAGAGCCACTGCTAGACCCAAATTTGAATTCAGGGCTCCCAGTACTTTTGTAGAAGTGTATTGTGCCTGACCCTACTATCTGCCTGAATCCAAGACTAGATGAAATGACAGTTCTATGTTGAACATTATCAGACATAGAATCCAGTGATTTGTTGTGGGGGTTTTTTGTTGTTGTTGTTTTTATTTTTTTAATTGAGCCTTTTCACTTAGTGTCAGAGTCCTGTTACAACAGTTATGCTCTCAAAGCTGTTGTAAGGAATAATGGCAAACCAAAGTAATTATTGTTCAAACATTTTCAATATTCCATACTGTATGAGCTTTTTTTTCGTATTAATATGACATTTCTATTTTCATTGGACAGGGTACAATGAGTTTAATACTTTTTTTATTAAATTCCATTTCTAATAATTAGAAAGAATTCTGTTCTTTTCTCTGTAGTACATGCTTTAGTATACTGCTCGCCTTTAGTTTGCAGAGAAAACGCTGGGTGAATACTTGCTGCTCAAAGGAACAGGAAATAAAAGGTCCTTTTTTTTAAATTGATGCATGACATGATGTCCTGAATAAGAAGAGTCTGAGTATTATGAAAGGAGTGGCATCCTGGGTCACCTTACAGCTGCAGAGTTAATCAGTAAGTTTTCTGTGAGTCTTTATCACAATGCCATGCACAGGAGCAAACCTCAGATGTAATTGGAAAGGGTCTGTGGTAAACACAAACTTCTTGTTTGGATCTTCTTATCCTTGGAAGGATAGTTACTGCATTTTGGATTCTAAAATATGATGGTAGATGAGTTCCAGTCTTGTGTTGGAGTCATTCTTAAACTTCATTTTGGGAATCTTGTGCAGCTGCATAATCCCTGCACCCTGGTCATGATGCTCAGTATAGGGGATGCAAATGCTGCTGAGCACAGTGTAACAGCCTTTGAAATATCTCACATAGTAAAACTCACAAAATAGTGCAAAATAGATTTATTTTTTTCATGATAGCACGTAAGTCCAAAATCTAACAAGATGCATAAATCACTTGTTATGCATGAATCCTGGTAATAGGGAAAATAATAGGAGAATTAACAAGTCACTAGCTCATGAAGTACAGTGCAGGAGTTCATGAATTAGAAGACATTAACTTGCCTGCAAAGTAGCTGAGTATTTGTATAGTTTATGTATTTCTTTTGCTTCTTGACAAAATATTAATTGATTTCAAATACCCATTCAAGAACCCAGCTGGAAAATATGTCGGCCTAATTAAAGGTTTGTTCTTATTTAAGGGAAACTGTAGATTTAGTTTTTTTTAGATGTGATCCATACTGGCACATATTTCTGCTTCCATTGGAGAAAAAATATCATTACAACTGAATGAGATGCAAAAGGCAGTCAACTTGGATATCTAACTGATTTTTTTATAGTTTAAGAAATGTGTCAGTCCCTTACAATGCAGGAAGTAACTGGTTTAGACATGCATTTTTCTAAAATATAATTGTAGGTACATGCTAGACTGTGTTTCTTAACTGTGCAGTCTCATGAGAACAGTGATGAGGGAAATTCCCCAATGGCATGCAGGTTCCTTTTCAAAGGCATAATTATTTGTTTTTTTCAGTCCCTAGAAGCTACCACCTGTATGACAGTGAGGTGTTGTGTGGACACAGGCAGGGACAGCCTTGACAGCTCCACAGTGCTTAAAGAAATAATGGGCAAATCAGCAAACAAAACAGTGTTTTTTACCTATGAAGTAACTGAGGCAAAGGGATGTTAGGCAATTTATAGTCTATCACAGCCAAAATCTGAAATAACCTATGCTTCTTCCTCATATTTATCTAATACAATGTCTAATTATAACTACTAGATTCACTGAGTTCCCACAGTTATCCTGTAGTATAAACAGCTCTTTCCAAGCTGTACATGCTGAAGTCTTTCCTTATCCTTTTATTTTTCTAGGCTGGATTTTAAAAGAAAAAAAAATAAGTATTTAAACATTTATGCTGGAGATGAGAAGAATAATTATGTTATTGTGGAGAAGGATTATCTGATTTGCTCATGTTTGTTGTTTTGAAACAAAACTGTGCCGCAGCCGTCTAGTGCAGAGGAAATAATATAGTGAAACAATAATTGCACAGCCCTGGATGAAATCCTGGCTCAGTAAAAGTCAATGGAAAAGCTTTCACAGATGGCAGTGAGACCTAAATTCTGCCCATTGGTTTCATTGCCATCAGAAAATTCATGCTGAAGGACGTGAGAGCTCTCCTGTGTGCTGACAGGCTTCTCCAGTAGTAAAGGAAAGTCAGAATGAAAATTTATGGGCTTCATCTGCTTTACAAGGGTTGCTTTCCCCTTTCGTGATATTTAAGCTAAAATCAGAATAAAGTGTAGATTTTTCAATTAGTTATTCAGAGATTTATGGTTATGTTTTACCACCTTTATTTACAGAAACTTGTATAGTTCAGGTGGACTAAAACTGCAAAGTTGCCCATATGTACATACATATGTTATGCACACACGTAGAGATCTTACACTTATATTCTACCAGCTTTATTTATCAAAGTTTTTATGGCTCAGATGGCCTAAGAAGAAACTGTTAAGCCACACATTACGCCTGATATGACGTTCCTTTTAGATACATATAGATCCTTCAAAGTAACATTCTTAAATTACAAGGTTTTTTTGTTGTTTAAATTTCTAAATTCTGTTACTATCCATCCAGATAAAATATTTCTTATCAGACCAGTTAAACAAATTTGAGTTTCATTATTGATTTTAAGCACATTATATATCTCCTTGCAAGAGTAATAACCCAACACAGATCATCCTTAATGTCTTACTCAATGTGGTTTTGTGTCCTGTACTACATATTAAGCACAATAGCTCCAATATCTGAAAGATGCCTAATTATTATTATTAGAGAAGGAACATAAAACTGGCTGAAGAACTTCAAATCACTTATCCACAGCAGGAAAATCCTACTTCCAGCTATGTTGGACTAATAATATTAGTTGATAATCTAGTAATAAATGCATGATTTGTGAGAAAAAATTATGAACTTTGAGTTAATGGTGCAATTTCAGACTACTTGAAAAGTGTTTTCAGCTTCATTTGCAGTTATAATTGACCCACTGATGAAGCAAGATAATCACACTATGCAAAGTTGCTGTGGCTTCATTGACATCAAAAGGCGAATTTAGAGAGGACACAAATCCAGCTTGTAGACTCTAAAAACACGAAATAAAAGTCACTGCCAGACCAAATAATTTCAAAATTGAAAAGAGAGGACTATTCAAAGTAATATCAACCATCTGGAACAGAGACTGCATAGAAAGAAAAAAAAAAATGTCTCTGTCCAAGTTTTCAACTTTTCCAAAGGTTGTAGGCAAAACAAGAACATTGGCAGGAGTTCAAACAAGAAGGCTGTAAAATGAACTGATAACTAGTCAATGCCACACACACCGTGGCAAAGAAATACAGTACGATATTGCTACCGGCAAGAAATGGACAGAGTTGTGGCAGATGGTCAAGAATATGGGAAGGACGGAGACTGGTAAAGATATCTGCCTGATAAAGCAAATAGTTATACGTAAAATCAGGCATTTTGTTTAGAGTGGTCACTACTGGCTTAGTGAATTTTGCTTGTGGATTAACTGTAGCTGAGAAAGCATTTGTGGATGCTCAGTACAAGAAAAAAAGAATAAAAATAAAACCAGTTTTGTCTGTCCTCAGGATGCCTCCCAGTTCAGAGACATTTAGAGCTTCAGAAGTGATCACCTGCTCCAGGAGATGGATCATAATCTGATGAAGTGTCAGATTAGAAATTAGGCTTTTGCCCTCTTCTGCCAGTTGCCAGGTTCTGTGTTGTTTGGAAAGGCTGTGTGTTGTGGGGAGATGGATTAAAAGGACTGGAAAGGAGCCTCTAAGTTAGCAGACTGTGACTATGCACAGGTGTCTGGCTGTGTGACTCTGAGGAAATAACTCTGAGGAAATAACTCTTTTCCTCAAAGATAGTAATTTAAAGGGCTATTGCCTAACATAACTGTAATAATTTGGGGTCATTTTAATGCAGGTCAAGGTAAATAAAGGAACTGTTTAAATGTAGAGGGATTACTGACCGTAGCACTTTCCCAAAATGCAGCAGATCATTTTCATGCTTGCACATGCTGTCTCGCTCACACAGAATGTTGGATCTCAAGAGGAATGTCCTGGACTGCCTTCACTTTCTGAGACAGCCAAAATTTGGGATATCCTTTGGCTAAATTAAGGGGTAAGAACACCAAGTGATCAATGTGAAAGCTTCATTTGTGGCATTTAAACCTTAAACTTTCTGATAGGTTGAATGGCCCATTATTGCAACAATTTTAACATTTCTGAATAGCCCGTGACAGCAGGGAATTAAACTTTCAATGAGAGGAAGAAAGGAAGAAGGAAAGGTAGGAAAACAGAGGTAGAGAAGAATATCTGGATCACCACCCAGGGATCCAGCAGTGTCTCTGTTCTCGATTTTTTGGATGGTGGGAGCATGCCCTGCACTCTCAGTTGCACTATTTGTAGAATAGTTCTTGTGGAGGCACATTTTTTAATTCTCAGACTTCTCAGAAAGCAGGTGGGGGGGTCTTGTGGTCTCAGCCTCCCTCCCTCTTGTCAGAGACACAAGTGCAATGCTGTCTCAAACTTGGTTTTGGAGATAGTTACTCAAGATGAGGAAGTTGGTCCCTGAAAAGCTCTATCCTGCCTCCTGCCTCCTCCTGCTCTATCCTGATCCTCTCTTCTCACTGCGCCTTATCTTGTTGGCATGGTAACATTTCTTTTCTGGTCTGCCAAGTGTTTGAGACATTAACTCTTTCAGGTTTTCAGTCTGTCACACCACTCCATGGCTCAGTCAGTCTAATCTCATTCCTGTAGACCTCATCATCTCCTAGGATGGTGATCCCTGCAAATGGGGTGGGAAAGAAGCTGAAGAGTGTAGGCAATTATTCATACGTGGTGTTGCTGCCAAGCCAATCATCAGGAATAAAACCCCACACAATAACATAACCCAAATTTTTCACCAACTCCCTTTCCCACCCTGTGGATCTCAATGGTCTCAGTAAGTTGAACCTCTGACACTGAATAAGAATATATAGTATAAGACATAGATATTTAATAACTAAATCACTTTGTGTGGCCCAGCCAATAAGCATTACATTTGAACAGTGATTTCTTCTACCCTTATTAGATTTTAATCTATCAAGGGTGATCCATTGGCTCAATTGCATTAGGGATTCCTGCATCTGAATATCCATCTCCTCAAGCTCCTTAACAGAATTTTTCTTTTGTGCTTTAGACCATTCATGCAGTGAATGTTGTTCCCACAGGATTTATCATGTTGCTATCAGTTGATGCAGTGCAGAAGATGATTTGGTGCAGATGATTTGGCAGTCTGCAGTCTCTGCTTAGTTATTCATTTGGCAGCAAGCTGATTGCAAAGGCTCTCTGTCCCATTCCCTAGTTAGTACTGTAAAGACTGAACTAAGTCTTGCAAGGACTTAATAATTTTGCTTTCTGCCTGTTGGTTCATGTGCCTGATGTGCTGGGCAGTGACTAAGGCAGCCCCCAGTACCACATGGACTGATGCTTTTCCTTTTCATGTGTTGATTTTCATGTCAGTATGAGTATGGGGGATTGTTGTTAATTATATGCTCTGATTTGAAGCAAACATGGCCATACTGGCTGTTAGAGCATTATTTGCAATTTATGTATTGGAACTTCTTATGCCTATGGAAAATCATTTCAGCCTGGAGCACTCAAAAGAGTGTGAGATCCTGTAATGGCTTTGTTGCAGCACATAAGGTGTGCAGCATTACTTTTGGAATACTCATCACATGGCAGTACTTAGCCTGTGTTAATTGGAGAAATATTGCTTGACTTAGCTCTGTGATGTCTTTCACAGCCTATAAGCAACATTTCTTCTTCAAGTGATATGTCTGAAATGTGAAGAAGCTCAAGCATTGACAGAAAATGCAATGAGTCAGTCATGACTGTTACTCATAAATTATGTGACCGACATATAAAGTAAAATTCTGTATAAAATTTTGTCTGAAATAATAGGTCTAGAAGTGACATTTGCCCTTTAGATATACAGATACAAATAAAGGGTAAATTAATCATAGTGAATGAGTCATTTTAAAGATTACAAGCTTTCACAGTATTGTTATTGTGAAAGTTTTGTTCCCTGAAGATGCTGTATACCTGATAAGGTTTTAGAAATTTAATTGAAAAAGTTTAATAAAGAACTTAAATTATCATGTGCCCTTTTGCAGAAATACAAATTAACTAAGAGATTCTTTGTAAAAGAAGCTAAGGTGAATAGTGTGTTAGTACTCCTTTGAATGCCATATCAAGTTCTTGCTATTGTTAATAAAATTATGATTGGTTTACTGGATGGAATGATTTTAAAATAAATAGCTTTGTGCAGATATTACAAAGATTTCAATATCACTGCTTCACAGTATTGAGATAATGGGAAAGAAGATACACTTAAAGGTCATTGTTTATGCTGCAGTTTTATGTCTTGCAATGCCTGAATGATGATTTTAAAAGAGTAACTGAATACTTATAACTTGCAGGAATTATATTCTTTCAGTTGCTGACAAACATACATCTAGGTAGATAATAGAAATTATTCTTTTTTTCTTTTAATATGTTTGTTCATATAAATGCAATATATAGTGCATTCAGCTGTGACTCATGAATAAATGTTGAAGATGCGAAAGAAATCAGAGCATTTAAATCTGATTTTCAACTGAAAGGAAGAAAGTTCAATTTCTTTAGTCCATTGGGGTTTCATTTAACCCTTTCTCTGTTAAAAATACTTGCCCAAGCTATCAGTGTTGAGAATTTTGGGTGAGATTGTCATAGGCACCCAAGCGAGTTAGCATTTAACTCACACTTGAACACAGAATAAAGCCTATTGACTTGCTAACCCAACTTCCTTGGTCTTAGAGATCCAGCAGAGCTGTGTTCCACATCCTTCACTGGGCTTTGGCTCATTTATCTATTCCGCTATGTTTTTTGTGAACATGTCAAAAGATTCAGTCTGATGTTGCATTCCAACGCTACAATGCTTCCACAATATAACTTTATTATTTCATTGCATTTCACCGTTGTATTCTTAGCAATGATCCCATCTGTTTCTTCTTGATAATTTAGCCAACTTTGCTCAGGTGGGTTTCTCTGTGATTTTTATTGTAAATTCTTGTGGATTTCTATAATATTCTTCTATGTCTCAAAGACATAGTGTTTTTGAGGTGCCTTTGCAAGAGGTTTTAGTCTACTTATAGTTGTGATAGGTCTGCAAGAGGTTGTTTAGTCTTTTATTTTCCTGTAGTCTGATGAGGGTTTCAAAGGTGTATGAAATCTGTGTAAGATTTCTCTTTTGGGATCAGGAAGAGCTCATAGTTTTGCTTAACCCTCTCTTTTAGGGAATAGGTAGTAATTTTCCAAAATTAGCATTTCCTAAAAAATCGTAACTACTAAGATGAACTCTTCATTTTTTCTGTGTCCATAAGTTAAGAGTTCCTTATGAATGTTTTATTCATTTCTTTTAACAACACTGCACTAAATTCCTACAATAATTTGACAGCTTGCATCAGATTTCCTTGAATTTTAGCAGATCCCAGTTCCATTCTGGAAGTGTTAGAAGCAGATAACAAAACAAGTGTTTATGTGGATACAGCTGCTTGATAAACCAAGCTAATGAAACAGCCTCTTTCCTGCACCTGGGAAAGGCACTGAGGGTTCCACTAAAAGAATCCTTCAAATAAACAAAAACAGGCATCAGGAACTTCTCAGACACAAAATCAGGAACAGTCATTGTCTGATTTTCTCACAGATTAAAAAAAGAAAAAAGGCACCCAAGGTTCCTGCAAGCATTAACACAGAGAAAGTCAGCCATAAACCACATTTTACAGCATCATTAAATTGACCAGAAACCACGAGCTTACCATGGTTAGTACTATACATACTCTTAAAAAGTAATCACACATGCAGACACAGGGTTTTTATTTGGAAAATGTAAGACCTGTAATAAAATCCATTCTTGGCTCATTTCTGAGGTCTCATGCCCCTTTCTGGTGACATCTTAAGAATATTTTTTCCTTTGTGTTATCGAATGTACTTGCATTCTGTTTACCATAGCTGCACTTTTTTGTCTTTCTTTGGATCTAGGAACTGAAATCTTGTGACAGTTTGTGACAAATCAGATTGGAATGATTTACAATTTCTAGATTTGCGGATTTAGACCTAACGCCTCTATCTCTCTTTTCTTTTCTTAAAATAAAATAATTTATAATTAAACGACCTTCAAAACAACAAATCATTTAATATATACATTAAACAACATTATTGCATTTATATGAAATGTGAATTGTAAGCTTTTTCTCTCATGTCACTAGGAAAGTAACCAGGAATTCTCCCATGAATGGATGGGATCAAATGAAGAGATTATTTGTAACATCTTTAACACACCTTTTCCCTCTCAGGGGAAGTTATTTCCTGAACTTTCCCATGAACATCTTTTTTTACTACTCCTTTTTTTAGGATTGTGTCCTGGGTGGTTGCAAGTTACAGCACAGAGGGAATAAGTTTACTGTGGCCTTAATTTTAGGGTTAATATTCCTATGAGGCCTGAAATTAAGCACTGGATACAGGCTTTAAGTGCTTATGTATTGACATAAGTTGAATTAATGCACTTGGGGACTCTGAGGGTGAATATATGTAAAAATAGACTTTTGCATATGATTAATCGGGACAAGTTGATTAAAAATAAAAAGAAAAAGGGAAAATTTGAAAGATGAGAAAATATATACAGAGTGACTCCTCATTAACTTATCAGCAGGAAGACATCACTACCTTCCCTCCCCAGTCCTGATGTTCCACCAGGATGCAGGCTGGAGGCTGCACAGTCATCTCCAAACAGTGAGCAGTTTGTAATGGGTGTTATTGTCTGCACTTTGCAGGCTTCTGGGTCTTCATATAACCTAAAAGGTACAAGGTGCCATGTCAAACGGCAGAGTTTTCATAAAAATCCTTTTAATCTTAAGGAGCTCTGGACTTCTGCCAGCTCTCTCTAGAAGAGGCCCTTTCAGCCTACAGGGGCACAGACACAATCAACTAATGGATATATCTATATTACATCTTAATATTAAGATACTATTTTTAATCATTTTAAGTCCCTTTAGGTTTTTTAGTCTTTCAGTAAAAGGAGGAAAATCCTAAATCACCAGGAGATTGTTCCAGTTTTGAAGTAAATATTCCCTCATGACCTGAAATGGGAAGTCAGCTATTCCCAGGCACTGTAGGACCACAAAAGGAAGTGTAGAAAGATGGGTATAGATATTTCAGAATACTGTTAAAAAATATTGTTAGAGCTGTTCAATCTTCTTGATTTACTGGGATTTGTAACCAGGCTTAACCTTTCCTAATGTATGCTAATTTATAGGTGCAAGATGATGAGCTCAAATATTTAAGCTCCCCATTTTCTTCTTCTGTATCAATTCTGATTTGGCCAACAAACATTGAGCAGTGCAACATTTAATAGTTAGCTTTGATAGCTTTTAGTATGCATAACACCTTTCTACTTGTTCTTTTTTTGGTATGGTATAGAATTCCAAAGTACATTGGATCTGTCTGCCTGTCTATAGGCAGATTACTGATATTAATTGTAGTAAAATTGTTTCAGTCTGCTGAGTATTTATCTATATTATTTTTTTAACCTAGAGAATGAGATGTTCATGCGATACAATAATGACTTGTTATAATTTAAGTTGGCACATGCTTTGGTAGAGTAAGAGAAGAAGCATAGCAAAATAAAAATAGATTTTTTCTAAATTAATCTGATTAGTCATGTGTCAGTACATACAGTACATGTGACATCACATTTTAGAACCTGAGTGATATATTCCATCATATATAGAATATTTTTTGCAGAGTAGTTGAAAGCTCTTTAGTGATGACATTTAACAACAATATAATGGCTTTATTTAAAAAGGAGATAGTGATTTTATCTTCATGCTAGAATAGTTGTCTGGGTCCTTTGCTCATTTACAAAAGGTTCTTCTTATTAAGGCGTACATTGAAATTTCTGTGTTTTAACTTTCTCGAGGTGTAGGAAAGGGGGGAAGAAATTCCTAACCCTGTATTACTTGTAATGGGAGTTACTTTGTAATTTATATGCTTTCAGATAAGGAAATTGAAATAAACCAGAAAATGTGATCTTCTAAGTTTTCAGTTACTAATTTTCTTTAAAGTAGTTCTGAAATTCTTCCAAGCATTTTGTATTCTTAGCTACTAAAAATCACAACTAAGTCATCACAGGGTTATGTGTGAGCAACATATGTATAAATGACAGTAGTGTACATCTAAATGTGCCATTCATATGCCCAGATATGGCTCAGAAGTCTATGCCTACTTATTTATAATGAATACATGCTCAGGCAGTAAAGATTAAAAACTAATTATGCACACACTGTCAGTACTAATATTTATACTTAATTTGATTTACGGTACACCAAATAATAAACCTGACTAAAATTATAAAAAGTTATGTGTACAGCTATTAATATGCTCTTTTTAAATACACCTTATTCATTTTTAGAAAGGATACTATCCGAGTTTTAATGTTGGTAAAGCTAAGATAAAAACCGGTGAATACGCTTATTTAGCAGTAATATAGATTGCTTTTCCAGTCCTTTATTTGAGCCCATTGTGATATTATATATTTCAAGAGATGAAAAGAAGTCTAGGTACTATGAACTGAAAGCATCAATTAAGCAGTATCCAATCCTTGGTAATGGAAATCAGTGATGGAAAAGTAGTGAAAAGAGGTTTGAATTTTAGTTATCCTTTGATTTCAGCCCCTCAGCACGGCTGGGGAGGAGCCTTTGCTGTCAGGTGTCACCCGTGGATTTAGCTCTGCAGTTTCAGGGGGTGCCAGCGCAGCGCTGGGAGGGGACGCTCTTGGGGTGAGTCTCCCTGGGCTCACACTCCGTGCTCTCAGCTGTGCCCAGCTGGGGCTGTGCTGCCGGGGCCAGGCTCTGCCCATGCTGGCAGCAGAATGTCCACTGGAGGCTCACTCGTTTCTTTGCACATCAGCTTCAAATCATGGCACCTGCACTGTTAAAATCCGTGGGTGTTTGGCAACCACTGAGTGTAAAAGGAGGGGCCAGTCTGAGTTGAGCTCAGCTTCCCAAACTGGGATCACAAGTGGTGCCATGTGGAAAGCAAGGCGGGTGTTTTCCTGCCCTTGCAGCAAACCCCTGTGCACCCCTCCAGTCCAAGAGGCAGTGGGGAGGGACTTGGCTCTGCAGAGCAAGGATATTTTCATCTATCACAAGAGCACTATCTCACAGTCTCATCCACTCCCTACAAATTTAAAATACCTACAAAAAGCTCCTTAGAGAGCCTGACAGAAGCTCCCAGTACAGTAGTAAATCTCCTAGGGCAGAATGCTCAACAAAGAGAATGAGAAAATAAATTTATCATTTCAATATCCATTACTGGCTATCTGTGCTGCTGTACACACATTAATAATAAAAAATGTTAGGCTTATAAAATAAGGCATCTGCACATTTCTGAAATATATTCATTCTGTTATCAGTACCCAAACTTTATGATAGATCATCATGTAATTTCCTGAGTATGCTGTTCCTTAGCTGGAGCACATACATACATCTGCCATTAACAGGAAATAAATATGTGCTATTTTGGCATTAAGATTCATGTCCCAACATGATATCAGATATTTTTTAATTTTTTTAACCGATACCTTCAGTAAACCAGAATGCCTAAGGACTTGGATGATCAGATAACTTAGAAGCACGTGGAATGAAAATGCTTTTCCTTTCAGTGTCTCACCACCATCTGGTACATACTTTAAAGTGGCATTATTTCTACAGACTATTAATAGGAGCTACACACCATCTTGAGCTGTTTCTAAATAATTAGCTCCAAAAGTCATATTCTTGGCTATATATTTGATACTTTTTTTTTCCCTCTTCAGAGTGAAACTGTTCTATCTTAATTTTTTTTTTCTTATTTTTATTTATCTATATAATGGTACTTCAAGCTGCTGTGTTGGAGTTTCTTAAAAAACAGAACAAGAAAACCCCAAAACCCCAAAAAGAACAAACAAATTATTCTCCTATTGTATTAAGGAATAATATAGTTTATTAATAAAAATGAGTTTTCCTTGTTTTTATTCAAATTATTTGATTGTCTGTGATTAATATATTACTAATGTGAAATATGTTTACTTTTTCAATAGTTTACTTTTCTTTATCAAAAAAGTGTGCCTGTACTTGTGAGGATTCCGTTAGGAATTCCCAACAGTATGTCCTCAAAATTTCAGCTTTACATATCTATATATATATGTACACACTTTGCAATGCCTTGCAGAAGGCATTGTCCAGGATGTAAAGAATAGAATAAAGTAAGGATTTCTTTTTTGTTTTGCTTTTTTTGTATAAATAGATAAAAAGCAAAGATCTTTTGCACTTTTATTCAAGGTACTCAATGTCTTTTTACTCTTCATGTTTTGTGCCCTTTCCCTGAATTATTTAGTGGCTTAGTCATGTGGTGGGAGATTGTTTTATTGCAAAGGAGGCAGCTCCCCATGAGACAGATTTGAAGAAATTTTATTTACTTCTTAGAACTGTATATCTGCTTGTGTCGATTGAAAAATGTGTGCCTCAAATTGTGTACATGAATTTATTTCATATCATAAAATCAAAGATTGATTTTATGAAGCTAGAAAATAATATTATAGATTATAAACATTTTATAAAGGTCTGTCCAATTCTGCTGTAAAATACTGGTGGATTCAAAGGTACATAATTTGTGAAATAAGTCCTAAATATGTAGGGCTCTTTGTTTTTAGGGCATTAGTGGCCACATAACCTGAATACTCTAATGCATCTTTGAAGTGATTCTATCTCTGCTAAGGTTTAATAATTCATTGTCTTTACTACCCTTGCCTAATAAATAAAAGTATGATTACAGTTATCAAAAATAATAAACTAGAAATTCATATCAGCAGCAAAACTGACATAAATTAACCAATGAAGGCCCCTTTCTTTTCTTACAGGAAAGTTATTTTTTAATCATCTTTGAACATTACTGTCAGTGCGCCCATTGACATCAAGTATTGCACTCCATAGTAATGATCTGAGTCCTCTATTGCTCATAAAAAAAAAAAACAAACAAACAAAAAAACCCCAGTGTCCAAGCTGTTGAAACAATTAGCCCACTACAGAAGCTTCCTATGTTCCCAGAGAATCTTTTAAGAGATGGTTGTTAGGAAAGCAAACAAAGACAGTTTCACATGCTTGTGGAATACCATAGAATTGGCAGGGATATTAACAGCTCAGCATGATTCATTTGTCCTTCTTGAGTGCTCTGAATCCATCACTCCACATGACAAAATTCACATTTTTATTGGATTTCTGCTTCTTGTAGAAAAGCTACATTTCCATTTTTAATAGATTTTTAGTTTTCGGAGTAAGATTAATTTTTTCGTTATTGCCAATCTCCTAGCAATTCTGCACAAGCAATGTAAATCTTATTAGTTTGTTTTTGTAACAGTATATGCACATGAATGCAGGTTTCTGAGCAAAAGGAAAGAGGTCTAATTAACCAGACAGTTAATTGCTAGGACAACACCAATCTTTTGTTTGAAGCAATAACATTTACATAATACAGCAATTCCAATTTTTGATCTAAAAGAAATAGTGTGAGCTCTTATTAAATGGTGGAGCTGCAGGGGCCCATCCTAAGCTCATTCTATCAAGGTAAATAGAAGTTTTCTAAATATTTGAGTAAGATCTGAATCACACAGGAGCACTTATGGTTACTATTGGGATGTACTTGCCAGGTAGACCGAGTTCTATTTATAAAGCTGTCCAAAGCAGTCTACACTAATAAATATGTAGTTTTGGCAGTGTAATAAAATTTTCTGTTCCTTTTACTGTTTCCAAACAGAGATTGTTAGTCTTTAAACCTACAGACGACACTAATTAAAACAGTAAAATCTATAATTTAGGCTGTTTTGATCCAGTAGAACTCAGCCCTGAAGAATGCCTAAATAATGCAAGGGGTACTTTCCACAGAAAGTTATTGACTTTTAATTTGGTTTCTCTTTTATCTGGAAGGGGATGCAGGAAAGAAATGTCTTCAGCTGTCTGAAATGAGGTATCTGGCCCAGGGTCCTGCCATAATCAATATAGAGTGGGGGGTACGTTGCCAAAGCGAATGCCACCATGGATAAGTGGGAGAGAAATGCAGTCACAGATTATCCCTGCTTAGGACAAATTGCATTATTTTTTTTTTTTTTCATCTCTTGAATGCAAAGATTTTTAAGAGAGTTTGGACTGGATTGCCTCCTTAGAGTGAACTGAGGTCATCTTTTAGGAGCAGAAGGTTGTCATTGACACCCAAAAGCCCAAGCAACTGAGTTTGGTGGGAGAGCTACAATTCCCACAGTTGTCTTCCTCCTGCTCTGCTGACCCTGAGGATCACTCAGACAGTAACTGTTCACTCCTGCTGGGCTGGTCAAACAGGATCATGAGCCATTCCTTGAGCTTAAGTAAAGATGAAGAAAAGTTTGCATTTAGGATCATGACTATTAATGGTTTGGTACCCAAGCTCTTAAGGTATTAGCTCATGTTTGAGTTTCAAAGGAAGTTGTAAAAAATATATCCAAGTGCTGGCGTCATTTACAGGTTCACTAGATGAAATCTATAGTTTTCAAGACCTCTGTTTTGTGTTTGTTTTTTTCCACTTTGACCAGACCTTAGCTTGCATGTGAAATTTTGATTCCTATCCCAGGTCCCACAGCCTCCCCTGAGGCTGGCTCAGGTAGTCTGGTTTGCATCCTTCTCCAATAGGAGTTACACATTATTTCTATTCACCACTAAATAGCCTTTATGCAAATTCTTGTGGGCACAGGGGCCAGCTGAAGCTGCTCATGCTAAACATGCTGTTGTCCCTGTTTTACAAGACACCCCTGACTCTAAGCAGGTTTGATTCCATATATTTCTAACTTCATTTACATCTCAATAGTATCACCCCCCCATGTGTTTGCACATTTCTATTCTTAAGGCTTGTCATCTGAATGCTACCTTTTCTCCCACTCCAAGCTCTTACATAGGAATAGTTGTTGGCATCTCGTGATCTACTGAGCATTAATATTCTGCAAGGCACTATGGGGGTTGTGCTTCGCTGAGCACATTTTCACCTGAAAGCAGTTTTTTTTAATATAAACATTTGCTTAATATTCTGTACATTTAGAGTATTTTATCTGCATCAGTGCTTTACTGAAAGTAATTTAAATTCAATGGGAACTGATTATGCATAAAGAATCAACCCCTTTCATAGTAGTTTTAATAATATACATATAGATTATAAAATGCATCTGCCCAATTGGAAGAATATTTCGTGTGGCTAAATCCATGTCCAAGCATTTAATCTGTTTCTGCATGAACACTGGATTGTATATTTAAGGGACTCTTCTGCACTACATTGTGATGTGCAGCTTTTTAAAGTTTAATTATGAGGCATCTGTTGCATAATAATTTTTTAATTGTAATAGTAAGCTATTAAAATAAATAGTGTCTCACAGAAGAGCTATTTATCTCTTTACTGGAATAAACAAGCACTTTGGAGAGAGCCATACCCCTTGCACAGTCTTAGAATTGTCTTGTTGTGATGGCAGTCTGATCTCACAGGTCTTTGGAGCACACTTGCCCTTGCTGGTTTTGAATTGATGCTGTATACAAGAAATTGTTGTGGATGCCTTGCATGTTTGGGCTGTATGTGCTTCATGTGGTTTATGCAGGGCTGCTGTAAGGTGTTCATCTACTTTTCTTCCTTCTCTCTTTGGTTAGACACAGCTCTTTGGATAGAAGGACCCAAACTGAAAATATGTTTCTGTTTCTGTTGACTACAGTTACATTGTGAAAAAATAAACTGAGCACCTAAAGCATCTGCAGGGCTGAGATTAAGCAAAATGAATCACAAATCAGTCCTTTGCTTACCTGGTATGGTCCTGAGCTGTTGTCCTAAACCTGGAGTAGTACTGAGTATTAAATAAATAGCCCAATCTTCAGATAGAGTGAGACCTCCAGAACCTCTAAATTACAAGTTATAGTTTTGATTCATATGGCTTTTGAAATTACTGTTAAGCTAATACAGGATTTGGTTCCTAAATTTAAGTATTTGAAGTTTGAAATTTGAGGTTCTCCTTGTCGTAGTGCCTGTGAAGTAGAGTTAATAAATACTTAAATACTTTAGGCAGAGGTGTATTATTAATGTTCATTTATAATTAATGTTTATACAGTTTTTTAAGATTTAAAGTGACATACAACTGTTAAATATCACAATCATGGCAGCTCTACTAATGAAAAAGGATTACTTGAACATTAGAAGAAGCCTATATTTATCCTTTTATTCTATAGTTTCATCACTAAATTTTAGGAAGTTTGTTTTGGTGCCCCAGTTGTTTAATATGTTAAACTATATTCGTTAATTTCCCAGTATTTTGAACATGTCTTTAGTTAGAAATAAATTGACTCATAATTGTTATCAAACTCAGGAAAAGGAAATTTTAATGATGTACTCAACTTTAAAATCAGTTTAGATTTGTTCCTTATTGAAGGGGATCACCTATGGGTCTTTATGTCTTAAAGTTAGTCCAAGTTCTTGTGGATACTGTTTTTATTTTCCTTTTCCATCTTCTTCTTTAATGGAAGTAAGTTGAATGATAGTTATGTAAACTGAACTATATATTTTGATTGAGTAATATATCTTTCTTTAGAAATGCATTCCCAGTTTAGTTTTGGAATTCTTTTTTTTCTTTGGCATATGGTTATTTTGTCATAAATAATTACCTTATTGTCTTATCTAGAAAAAAAAGAACAACCCTGTTAAAATCTGGTGCACAATGGAAAAGTTGTATTATTTGTCCAAATGAGCACTGAAGGTGCTTTTCTACACAGAGAACCTGTGATGAGGACAAGGTCAGTGCAGAGTTTCTCTTGCACCACTACTTGTTGGTGATGAGTTGATGGAATGACAGGAGTAAGCCAAGAAAGCAGTTTTAATTCTACATAAAAGTTGAATTTGTAGTAAGTTTGAAAAGCAAGCAAATTCCAGGCTCTGTAGCTGAACAGCTCTGGACATTCTGCAGATTCATTTGCATCCATTTTCTTCATGCTGTGTTCCAGAGATTTTTTTCTCTTCTGAACAAGAAGCTGAAGGATGAAGTGAAAATGCATTTTTACAAGCCTAATCTAGAATCATATTAGAAATTTGGGGACTTTGCTCATCTTCTGAGATTCATCAGGTTCAGATATGCCCTTTGTGTAACAAAAGAGATTTTTCTTATTTATTTGCTGTCTGAGTCAAACCTGACATAAAGCACTGACTAAAAGCTGTAGCTCAAAACATTATGCAAATAATGCCAAATATCTGCAGAAATGTGAAATTCCTCATCTCTGGGGAAAAAAAAATCTAAACCCAAAACTCAGATTTGAGAACCTCCTATTGTGTACTTTTTACTGTTATTTCTACTATAGCCATTAGCTCTTTTTGAATATTCGTCTTTATTGCACTGGGGGAAAATGGCATCATATTAAAAATGTGAGAGAACACACAAAATGTAAATATAACAAACATTTTATGCTGCAACAAAGGGTGAATGTAATCGTGCAAAGGAATGACAGTTTCTTGCCTGTAACATTGTCCCACACAGTTCAGATGTGGATATACATATTGTCATTTTCTGATTTAAAAAATAGACACAGAGCTATTCCATGATTAACAGAATCATTTATGGAATCCATAGGTTCAGGCCTGGATAGAAATGTTTTAGATAAATCTTTTTTTAATCAGGGTTTCATTTATTTCCTATATGTTTGGTGGGAAGGAAGCAACCTGTAGCGCGTGGCTTTGCTGGTGAAGATGTGCTGGATCGGCTCTGCCGGTGTGGGTTGCTCTGCCCCTGTACCCCTGTTCTGTCACATGGATCTTGCAGGCTGCAGTACATTTGATGGATCTACACCTACTCCAGTATTGATTGCAAAAACTATTTCAACTCACCAGTGTGTAGGAGAGGGCTATTTATTGAGGCTATTGGCCTTTTCGCACTAACTGCTTGTTTTGCTAATTAATTTGCATAGCTTCCATCAATATTTCCATGAGAATTGCAAACCTAATTATTGCATTTCACCAAGATTAAGTGTAGGGTCTGTTTCTTATGAAGCACCTTGTCTGGTTTTCAGGGAAGAGTTCAGTTCACTGTAATCCAATTGTCTTCTCAAAACAATGGCTAAACAGTTTTTTTAATGTCTCCCATTATATATGTATCAAGACAAACTATTACTTAATGAAGACAGTTGATGTAATTTGGTGACATACATGACTATTTATATAGTGTTGCAAAAAAATATCTCTGAACTAAGGACCACTTGATGGACTATCCTTTCTATTTCGGTCAAAGATACTTTCTGTAGAGAAAATATTTAGTTCTTTCCTTTTCATTTCGAGAGGCTGCTAGATTAGTTTTCTAAAAGAAATGCAGCTGAGCTTCAGTCTCAAGGCTTAAATCCACTTTTTAAGACAAGAAGCAAATTCCACTCTCCATATGAATCCGGACTAATATTACTGAAGACACAAATAATGGCCACAAAGAGTTGTTTTGTGAGAAAGCAAAGCCTGGCCATCAAACATTGCACGCAGGTGTACGCCTGTATTTTGTGAATATTTTTTCCATGTATGAGCAGGGAATTCATGGATGGGCAGTGCCAAATAGCTCATTAGTCATGTGTATGCACACATCAACTAGCTTGACCTCCAAGCACAGTTGTTTGCACAAACTTAATGCATGCTCACAGATGCTTGTGACCTGATTACTGAGCCCACGAGCATAATACGGGCTGTCAGACTAGAGAAAACTGTGAAGTCATTCCAGTAGTAAAAACTACCTGATTTATTCCTTTTCTACAGAGAAACAATAGGGACTTAATTCATTTTCAGCTTTATTTATAACATAGTCTTTGCACAAGAAGGTAGTGAGGTGGGCTTCTTTTTAATAGTGTTTGTTGGTTTAGGCTCAATGTACAAAATGTTAGTTTGTTGTTGTGTTTTTAGGCTGGTTTGGTTTTGTTTGGCTTTTTTTTTAGCAAGTGAGTGGTTAATGGTTTTGAGTTAGGAGAAATAAGGTTTGTGGGTTTTTTAAAACCATTTACATATAGCACAATGAGAATACTGACACCTAGAATTATATTTTAAAGGAGAAGTAGAAGGAAAAATAAAATATGTGTGGAACCATAAACAGGTTCCAGTGTAACAAGTAAAACTTAAATATTGCAACATATACTCAGAAACTTGAATATTCTTTTATGAACATGATATAAATGCTGTGACCACACAAAATGCTGCTTTTCTTACATTAGATGAAAAAGTACTTATTATTGTTTAATATCTTGTGCATATGTATAAGAATTTGACAAGATAAAATATTAAATCATGAAAGTGTCTTTAAGACTATTCTATGTCTGCCACAAATAAATTAAAGGTTAAATGCAAGTTTCATTCTAAAAATAAATTTTGTTTTTGACAATCCTAAAATAATCAGGTCATATATTCTGTTTTGATATTTTGGGAACTTGTAAAATCAGTTTGTTTAGTAGCAGAACAGCTAAAGATAGGAAGAAAAATGCAGCACTTGTTGAACCCAAAAAAGAAAAAGGATATTGTTAATATTTCAAAAATAAACAGGGAATGCCAACTCGTACGAGAAGGAGGGAAATGAGATAGAGGACTAAGGAAAATTTGTGGAGCCAATTTTTTATTGCTCAGGAGCATCACACACCATTGCAGGACTTCAGAGGAGCATTTATGAAACCAAGTTCTAAAGAAAGAATATGGTTAAGCGCCAGATTCTGCCACTTCTTGAAACGCGACTTCTTTCTTGTGGCCCTGTATAACCCAGCAAAAGTGCAGCCAAGCACCATCAAGCATGCAGTGATATCCAAGTATCTGAGCTTAAGTTTTTAATTTGCTATGGAAATGTCTTCTGAATCTATCAGTGTGAGTGAGGAACCTGCCCTGTGAAGAAAAACAGCAAACCAGATTGGACAGGAAAAGAAAGATTGAAGAATTTGAGACAGCACTCGAGGCTTTGAGTATTCCCAGGCTCTTTATACATTTCTGCCTGGCTTTACTCTTAGAGTGCAGACAAATAATGGTCCTTTGTTCAGAGCTGTTGCTTCACACAGTCTAATGATGGGAGTGAAATCCATCTTTTCTTTCCTGTGCAGTCGGTCCCATGCAGGTGGACTCAGAGGACTTCGTAAAGTTCTCTTTCAAATGGGAATTATTTACTAGATTTAATTTTTCAGTACTGTTAGGCTTGCTGGAAATGCTGAAGAAACCAAGCCTTGTAAAATCCATACCAGAGAGATGGAAGCAGCTTTTCAATGTGCATCAGAATCACCTTGTCAGGTAATGAAGAAACAAACTTAAAAGGCAGAATCAAGTGTTGAGTAAACTTTTGAGATTATCACTTACTTAGTGGGCATAAAAGAAGGAAATAATGCAGTATATTTCCCAGCTCTTCAGGGATGTATGCTTCTTACTGTTAGTGTGATATCTGACATTAAATGTATTCCATTTTTGTTCATAGAAAGAGAAAGTAATGCAAGTACATCAAAATAGTGTTTGTGCTGTGAATAATCCTCACCCATAATGAGGGATGCAGGAAAGAAAGCAAGTATCATAGAATCATTGAGATTGTAAAAGGCCTCTAATGTCATTGATACACTTTCGAACCCTTCCAGGGACGGAGATTCCAGCTCTTCCCTGGGCAGCGTATTCCAACCACACCACCCTTTCAGTGAAGAAATTTTTCCTAATATCTGACTAAACTTGCTCTGGAGGAACTTGAGGCCATTTCCTGTTGTCCTGTCATTTTTACCTGAGGAGAGAGTCCAACCCTTACCTGGCTCCTCACATTGCAGCCCTGCTCTCTCTATTTCTGTTAATCAGGACTTGGGGAACCCTTGGGCTAGAAATAAATGAAGCCACTTTTGTTTTGTTGCAATTGTAAATGGAAATTAAAGCAGGCAAAGTTTAAGTGGCCTTAAAATTAATAGGTTTTTGCCATTATTCCGTACTCTAGAAGAATACAGGAACATTTTGTTGCTGCATTTTCTGAATAGTGGTAATTATTTTTAAATTAAATGTAAAAGGAAATTATTACTTCACTTATTGCACTATTATCATGGAATCATAGAATGGTTTGGGTTGGAGGAGACTTCAAACATCATCTCATTCCAACCCCCTGCCATGGGCAGGGACACCTTCCACTATCCCAGGGTGCTCAGAGCCCCACCCAAACGTCATTGGACACTTTAGGGGATGGGGCAGCCTGTGCCAGGGCCTCACCACCCTCACAGGGAAGAGTGACTCCCTTCTATCTAATCTAAATCTACCCTTTTTCAATTTGAAGCCATTACCCCTTGTCCTATTACTACATTCCATATTCAGTCTACACTTGGAATACCATTAACATGTTTATTTGCAATGAAATGAAAGCCAGTTCTGTTAGATGCCTCTGTAAGACTTAAAAACACATGCTGCAGTGGATGCAAAATCTGTGTATACAAAATCTCCTCACTGATTTATCTGAGATTTTTTTACCCCTGGAATTCACTTTGGTTTTCTCCAGATCACCACAAAAACTCTTAATGACAATTCTAAGAATTAGAATGTTTTGGAATGTCTATAAAAACCAACCACTTCTTTAATTTGTCTTCTTGTGACTTTTAAGTCATCTCTAAATCTCTATTTCAAATAGGATTTGATGAGGGTGGTATTTTGTCTCTACTTACCTATTCTAGATATTAGTGGTGGCATTTGGGGTCTTTTAGAGTAAAAATGTGTGCACAGTTTCAGAAATAATATTTATAATGCATGATTCTTCTCTATTTCTTTTCAAATGTCAAATTCTGTGTAAAGTACAGTTTAATTGAATATATTTTTGTGAAGTTGCATTCCCACTGACCCAAAGGTTTGTGACTGCTGCAAAACTGGAGCTGGATAAGCTACCTCACACCTTGCAGTGGTAGTTAATAGCAACAAAAGTGGGTGTGAAATAGCGTTTGAATAACGTCTTGCACCCATTTTACACTGGTACAAATGACAGTGAAATAAGGCTGAGAGCAGCAGAGAACCAGGCTGTGATTAAAATGTTCCGTAGTTTTACTGTTGTGAATGACCTTTCCCAGCTCCTGTTGTTCCATTTCACTGCTTCAAGGCATCTTTTCTATTCATCTTGTTGTGCTTTGTGCAGCTTCTCCTAAACTTTTGACCAGCTGCCAAATGTTTTTTTATCCATTGCGAGACATGAAAATATTTCACCCTTCCATTGAGATTCTTGCAGTATGGAACCTAGTTTAACTTTGAAAGTCTCTAAAAGGAGAAGAAAAAGTTTAACTGGGTAGTTTTCTAGACTCCAAATGCATTCTCTGGCTCTCTTTACATGCAAGGTTTGAATATCACTATGTAACACATTATGATTCCTCTATCACCTTCATTCTTGTTTGCATTTGCAGAAGATTCAATCCCAGAGGGTTTAATTTTGGGAGTTATTCAAGCAAGCATTACTATCTCTCTTCCTCCAAATCAAGTAAGATGCTGTTTCCAGCTCAGAGCACAGGTTTCATGTGCTCTAAATACGTATGATATAAATCATTCTTATTTGTTTAAAACAAGCAAGAGCACCAAACTTCCACTCTTAACTAAAAATGTCAAGTGGGTTCTTTGAGATCCTGCCATGTTTTCACCCTCACTGAGCTCAGTGGCACAATAGCATGATACACATGAGGATCCTCCAGAAGAGCTATGGATGTGCTTTAGAGCTCTATGTTGCAGGATTGTATCCAGACTTAATCACTAATTCATTTTATATAAAAATGCTAATGTCTGTTCAGAGCTGTAAGTCACCAATGTTATTTTTAAGAACTTGTTTCTCAATTTTGTCCCTTGTGCCTGGAAATTGTAGCTATGGTATTTGTGTTCTGTAGACAATTCTATTACTCCTATTCACTTCCTTTTCTTGAATTGCCTTGCTGTCTTTTCAAAGGCTGGCAAAAGATGTTCAGATTCCTAATTATATGCATTTGGATTTTCATAATTCGAGAAATGTAAACCCCCACTCTTTATGGTGGCGATTTTTCTGTGCTTCTCCCTTTGCATTTCTTCTAGACAGTTATAGAATGATTCTAGGTCTGATGAAGAATTTGGCAGTTTTGATTCTTGCTACTATTTTATTTGTTTTCTAAATCATTACCATGTATATATGTGTATGTATCAGTTTCCCTTCAGGAGTTTTAAGTTACATATGTTCAAAACCTTGTGAGTCTGGAATATAGATAAAATTACTAAGATAAAGCTGAAATTTAATAATATTGTCAGTCTTCCTTGTAAGCTCAGGACTTCTACTGACAACATTTTTAGCCTGATTTCATTCTTCTTTTCTAGGTTTATTTTTGATACAGTTGAAACATTTCTGTTAGATTACTAACACTATGCCAGGAAGATTGTGACTTAAATATTCCTTCAAAAATGTGAAGATGGTAAAAATCTGTCTTCATTGGTTTAATGTATTGATTGATATCTGATATACTGTTCTTCTAAAGTACATGTGGAATATATACAAGCTGCACTGACAAAGTTTTGCATTCTCTTGAGTTTCTCACTTTTATCCAATGTTTCTTGTGTTTATTTACTTTGAAAAATGTTTTGCATGATAAATCTGGTATAAAGCAAGATTTCTTTCTTTTTTGGACAGAAGCCAGCCATGTGATCCATCTTTCCTGCAGACTCAATGCAGGAAACCTCAGCCTCTTTGTGTCCTGTAGGGCTGGAATCTGAGAACAAAAATGTCCAGCCCTGCTTTTTGAATATGACTTTGGATATGGATTTACCAACTTAAGTTTTGGAAAAGGACATTATTAAGATAATTATTCCCGCAACAGTAGCTTAAAAAAAAAATAAAAGTTTCCTAAAGTTTCCTAGCAAGAATAGTCTGGTTTCTTTGAAATTAATAACTTTCACATCCATTCTACATCTTAATAGAATCTTTTCATCATATAATGAGTCATTAGTCTTTTCAAAAATTGTATGCAAATCTATCCTGAAGCGTTTAAACCCTCAGGAGCCACTAAAAGGATTTTTTTTTTTTGACTAGACATTTGTGCATTGTTCCTCCAAGTGAAAATAAACGCGTCTAGGGTTTTTCCATCATCCAAGAGGTACATTTCTCTAGCTTAAGTGCTTTTCTGACTCAGGGCATCTGTGATCTTACAGAACTGAAGGACATGTCAGGAAGAGCCAGCAAGTCTGGAACAGGCTTTTCTGAAGTACTAGAAATATCCCATGGACTCCATGGTACTCAGCC
Organism: Phainopepla nitens; assembly: GCA_013400175.1. Taxonomy (NCBI): domain Eukaryota; kingdom Metazoa; phylum Chordata; class Aves; order Passeriformes; family Bombycillidae; genus Phainopepla; species Phainopepla nitens. The sequence continues at coordinate 952,780 of VXBQ01010779.1, forward strand.
CCCAAATCACACATTCTTTATTTGTTTCTGGACTTAAAACAGTGCTTCATTGGTGCTTGGATTAGAGGTTGCTTGATCTGATTATGGAAGATCTGCTGAAGATCTTAGTAATGGCAAGGTGGAAGTTGATGAGCCTGATTTAAGTCAGCAGTAAGCAGATGGCTCTAATTGGAAGGACACCTCAGGTGGATGTAGGGTCAGGTCTTGCTTGTCTCAGTCACTGCAGCAGTACTTGGTGTTAACACCTCAGCCACTGTTTCCCCATACAACTCCATTTTCTAAGGAAGGAAGTTTGATGGACTTCCAAAATTGCAAGCCCAATGGTAAGTGCAAATAAGAAGCAAAATTTCTAAATCTTTATGCGTACCTAACTACCAATTAATGTGGCACTGTAGCCTGCCTTTTTGCCTGTTGTGGATAGAAAACTGCTCATAAAAAGAGAGGTTAGATTGTAACCTTTTGAAAATTTGTCTCTAATATCCTTAGTTAATATCCTTCACCTCAAATTGGCAACTACACTTTCTGTTATTTATTTTTTTATAACTTTTCTTTGTTTAAGTCCTTATTATTTAGGAGGATAATATCCAGTAGATTGGGTAAAACTCAAGCAACTTGACAGTAATTAAAATGCAGATTTAGTTCTTGTGGTGTGTAATAGCTTTGAAGCATACCAAGGTCTGCTGAGGGAATCTGTTTTGTTTGTGTATCCTCATAGCACAGAATGACTGCTTTCAAGCCATTATAGTCCATCATGTTAGTGACTCCATATGCTGGATATCCTTGTCAATGATACCTCCTCTGAGAAAATGTACCCTGGTGATGTGGTTTTGTGTGTGTGTGTATTACTTTTAAAACCAAAAGTCACCTTACTTTTTAAATAGAAGTAATCTCTTTTATGGAACTTTGAACTTGGGTTGACTGTTGGCTTAATTTTCACTAAGAAGTGCAGCTTTGTGGAAACAAAGCTCTTCAATTATTTGAGAAATAAGTGAAATTCAGCTAGAGCATAGATAAAAGTGAGGTATAAGCCTCTCATAGGTCTCAGTCTTATGTGAATAACATCTTCTCTATGACCATACAATGAGAAAGCTGCCCTCAGCCCCAGGAGCTGCTTTTTGCTGTTCTGTTCAAGACCCTCTCTTATGACAATTCCAGCCCCCCATGTTGTCCATGGGTAGCTGCAATATTGAGCTTAAATCAGCAGTTACAGGCTTAAACATAATACAAGAAGAACATTGCACCTGATTGTCTTTAAGATTATTCCCAGCTCCACACCAACACAAGCTAGTGATGGTTGTCCTTGATGAAGGAAGAGCTGACAGAGTGACTTTTCCTAGAGACTGATGTATCAGAAATAATCAAGCTAAAGAGCTCATATTGAGACACTAAGGCCGTGTCTGGACTGTAGGGCAGGAGAGTTTTGCTCTGCTTCCCCACTTGTCAGAACTGGGAGAGAAGATAAAAGCTCCCCCTTTCTGCCCCACTTACCTATTACGTTCCCATTGAAAACACTGAGTGGGAAAAGTAGGGTTTATCTCATCTGAGTGTGGAGTCAGGACATCACCCAAGCCCTGGGTCACATCCCAGGTCCCTGTAGTGTGATGTTGTAAATGTCTAAAATGTACTGAGAGCATCTTCTTGTGGTGAACGAAACAGGCAGAGTGGAGTGTTCCTGGCCTGGGAATCCCCCTGCTGAGTCCAGTTTGGAGTTGCAATGTCTTAGAAATGGTTTAGGGTTATGATTAAAATACTGACAGACCCTTTAACGTCAGCTTTGGGACTGCTGTAATGCACAGACCCTGTAAATTAGAGATATTAAGTATGTGTAAGTAGAACCAATATGTGTCTAGATATTCTATTGCTTTTAAAGCCCTTTCTGTCCTGTTAATATTGCTTTACAGTGTGGCAGTGATGAATTGATGTCTACCATTTCCAACTGCCAGGTAGACTGTGTACACATTTATTAAGATTAATTAAAAAGTAACAAATTGTAAAGTAATAACATTAACAACTACTGGAAAAAGTGTAGACGTTTTGACAGTCTTTTTGAATTTCATTAAAAGATGGTAGTGACAAAAACCCAAGAGACTATTTCTACTTTACTAAAGAAATAGGTCACAGATTCAATTACATTCACTGAAGCATGGACTCAATCTATCATGGCAAATTAAGTACATTTTAGCAACCTACTTTCCTTTAAAAATTTTATAGACACTTTCACTGAAAGAAGAAAGACTATAGAAAAAGAAATTGCAAACCGAAGGTTTTTTTTTTTTTTTTCCTCTATTGCTACTGAGTGCTTGGCTTATTTACTATAGGTGTAAGACACAGAAAAAATCATTATGGAACGTCAAGATATGTAATCATCATTTCTCTTCCCATTTTTTGTCTTTAATTAATGATATATCATTTGTTCTTTGACTAGAAAGCATGATTCAGATTGAATCACAGTGCACCAGTTAGAGGCTTTGTTCTCTCATTGAAATTGAAGGACCCATTTACTTAGAAAAATTCACTGCACAACCTTTATGCAATTTTGGCACAGATCCGTAGTGTTGGGCTGAAAATGTGTTTGAGTCCCAGTTCCAAATAAATAAATAAATGAAGACACATACAGCCTGTGGATATGGTTTAGCTGAGAGCAAATATTGGAATGATGAAGCACTCTTTTGCCCATAGCAGAATTGATTTCATGTTGACAACTGGAATTTATAAAGATCCTCTTTCAACAGAGTAGCAGTGGCCATATTTGCTGCATTACTACAGCTGCAACAAACCAGCAGCAAACATAAGAACTGATAAGAGAGATGCAATCTATTTCCTCTTTATACATAACCTCAGATTTACTGTGGCACCCCTAGGAGATTTGTGCACTTTCATATATTAGAGTATTCAGTGGGCCTTTAGATTACAGAAGCATATTAGGTTTTCTAATTTATTTATTTATTTATTTTAAACTATAACATTTGATCATGAAAGAAATCTGTCTTACAGATGAAACCAAGTGATGCTGATTAAAAGTAACACACTTTCCAAGGCAATGTTGATTAAATGTGTGATCTTCTCAAAGTACATTGGGGATGAAATGCTTTTTATTTCCAGATATGCTTCTCTCCAACACTGCTTTTTACTTACTGCTCAACAGATTTTTCTGGTTAAATATTCAGAGCCGGATTTACCATCACACTATCTCACTGTAAAACCAGAGAAGCAAACAGCAAGAAAGGATAGAACAAAGAAAGACCTGTGAATTAAGCTTTTGTTAAACTGATTTGCACCAAAATAGAGACCACGTAAGTGTCTCATATCCCTTAACAGTTACAGTCTGACCACAATCATAAGCTCGGGAAGGATACATCCAATGACAGTCGTAACTACATCAGCACAACCTGCAAAAGGCTGAAAAACACCCAGCTCTCCATTAGTCATCAAATTCTGCTGTATTGCCGGTACCTCAGCAATCATGGGAATATTAGATGACAAAAAACAGGCCTGCTTTACTCTGTCAACCTTAATATACTTATTTTCTTGTCAAAATTATGCTTGCCTTTCAAATGATTCCACTTGATTTCTATATTTAGAATACAACATTTAAGTAACTCCTTTCCTGGGTTTTCAAGTATGCTTGCTACAATCCATTATTCAGAGAGAAGTGGTTGTGTTGCCAACTAACACAATGAAAAATGCTTTGCGGAAGATCCAAACCGGCAGAATATTCTCCTTCTTTTGATAGTGTTCTAGACTTGGTACTCAACCCCATTTTTCATGAAGTTTCTAAATTTATTTTTATGTAATGAGCATAATATTTTATTTTTAGCAGTATTACAGGAAAATCCTATTGGGCATGATTAATGATATTTAATAAAGTTGAGCACATAAATCTCTGAAAACACAGCAAAATAATAAAATGGCAAAATGTTAGGAAATGTGAAATAAAGTTAGATATGAGAACTGCACCTCAGAAAGGGTGTGGAAGGAAGGAAGGAATACTGTTCAAGAAGAGATTGGAAAAGAATTGTTGACTTAATTTGGGTGCAATGTGCCTGTCCCATTTGAGCTGGAGAATGGAAGTGGAGGTATATCTGTGATAGTGACAAGGACACAGTAGGGACTGGAGCTTAGTCACTGTACAAGTGAGAAGTAGAAAATGGGAGCAGAAAGATCACATGAGAAAATCGCTTCATTTACATACCAGAGAGCTGTGCATGAATGAATACTAAAATAGTAGTTTGGAAATTCTTGCACCCAAAGAGTTATTTATGCATTAAGCCTTTCCCAAAAGGGACCAAAATGTTTAACATTTATCTAAAAAAATATTTTTTAGTACAGAAGGGAAAGTTTTAAAGATCTTTACTGGCTTTGCATGCAGCTGTCTTTCCATTGAAATGAATTAACATGAATCACAGAATCATAGAATGTTCTGAGTTGAAAGGGACCCACAAGGATCATCCAGCCCCACCTCTTAAGTGACACATATGGGGATAGGGAATTAAGTTTGATTTAACATATATCACAAATAAGTAAATATTTATGAAGGTATTTTAGTCTCATCCTTGGTGCTTGTTAATTGAATAGATATTTCGTACCAAGATATGGAATTCCCTCTAGCTTTAATACACTGTGGGCATTTCTGTGGCTGAGTGTTAGAAACTGTAAATTGCAAGAACACATGAGCAGGATAGTTTCTGCTCACTGTTATACCAGCATATTGAGGGAAGGAGTCTAGTAAAGCTCAAAACCATTTTATGAGGATCAGGTGGCTGACAGATAACAAGGCATGATGTTCCAGGCAGGCAGTTTCTTGATATATTCCTGCTGGATGCACAGGACACAATGGAGGGCAGCAGAACTGACTGAGCACTGCTGTCTTCTTCACTCTTGCTGAGGCTTTGGGGGTGCTTCTGTGACATGAAGAACAACTTGTGTGATTGGAAAGACTTCCTTTATCAGTAGTGTGTGTAGGGATGTCGATATGAGTAAGATGGCAGCAGTATTGTGTGAATGTCAATGCTATTGAGAAGTGATTTTGAGTGCATTACTTTGTGCTTGGCAGATGTGAAAGTCTAAACCCAGGTATGTTTAAAGATGATGTCAAGTGAGGGAATCAACTGAAGATAGAGAAAGTATAATATTTACCCCTTATTTCCTTGTCTGTCCATTGCTATCAGAACTTGCAACTGATGTCATGGCTGAAATTTTGCACCCTATGCATGAGGTGATGAGACGCTCTGCAGTGAATACATTTGGGAAGGAGTCTCTGTGAGCAGAGCTACAGATGTTCTGGGACATATACTGCTTTTTAAACACTAGAATTATTTAACTTTGCTTTCTGAAGACTTAAATGACTGCACCTGCCTGGCAGTTAAAAGCATTTTCCTCTTTGTGCAGTTCAGCAGGTGTTACCAGGGCACTTCAGCTTAAACTTGGAACTGATAGGAGGTGTTGATGTTGGGATGAAGCACACTGAGCTCTGACTTCCGAATTAGAGCTGATTTGAGGATTTTTTGATCACATTGTTGCTGGGAAGTTCAGGTTTTCAAGATATGGCTCTTTTAACAGCCAATCTGGAAAGCTAGAAAGGAATCAGCTTTATCAAGGGTGCCGGTAAAGCCACTCTATAATTGTAGTCTATCTACTTCATTATTGTTAAAGGGTAACTAAGACTGGGATACAAGAGACTGTGATTCTTTTGTTTTAAGTGGTGAAAACTGAATAGATTTATCCATAGATTATGCAGAACACCTCTAAAAATAGTCATTCTTCTAAACTGTCTTCTCTTACTGTTTTGCATCTCATTTAAATAAGCACCTTTCACTGGAATATAGAAACATCCAAATGTACTGCTTTAAGTTTTTCTGTTCTTATATGTTAAGCTTTGTGAGTTTTAACACATAATTGTAAAGAACATGCAGGGTTTAGAAAACCAGCTTGACAAAACCATGGCTCTAATCTTGACTGATGACAAATGAGACATGCGGGTTTTTAGTCATAGTTAATAGCCTTGAGACTATTTACCTTCTTGTACCGTGCCTGAATCATGAGAACTGAAAGAGGTCTGTCATTGTCACCATGCATCAGTTGGCATTCAAACTTATTTTATACATAAGTCCTTTACTGCCACCTCTGAGGAATTATTGAAATAGCAGAAAAGAAGGGGAAAAGCTACAACCAGAAAACTCACAGTTAGAGCTGGAACCTATGACAGCAAAAATGGTTTTATTGTGTCTAATACATCAGAGGAATCTATGGGTGCAGCTTTTTATTCTAATACCTCAATCTGGGCTACAGTTTCATATTGGTGCTCTAGGTTAAATTGCTAACATCTGAAATACCCTTTGGCAAGAGGCTCACTGAAGTTGAAACTTGTGTCATGAGTACTTTGTTGTTTCTACGTTCCCAGTTGGAACAACTGAAGGAGAGAACCACATTAAATCATTAGGGGAACATCTTAAGGTCACTTGTGTGTAACAGTGACTGGTGCACTGAGAGGCCTGACTGAGATGTAGGTAACATGCAAATGCTGTTCAATGATTGGGGGAAATACGCTTTGTTTGTTTTAAACCACGTTTGGAAAGGTACACGGAATAATGGGACAGAGGGGAAATCTCCTTAAACAGTCAAGGTTCAGTTTAATCCCAGCCTTGTTGTAGGGAAAGAATTCCTCTCTGAATGGCTCCAGATGAGGAACTCCCAGAGTGCTGGAAGTAAAGCCCACCATTTAGTGTGGTTTCATGACTGTTGCACCAGGGATTTTAGAGCAGTCTGCACAGAGCACCCTGTCATAGGCTTAGGGTGAAAGAGGAGCTCCTGAAAGAGGGATACTGGGCCTGCTATATATTGCAGCCATGTTTTTGAACTGTTATCTATCTAACATTTGGAACACTTTTGCAGGAATTGGAATGCTGCCCTTCCCTAAAAGTCACAAGAATTTTCTTCATTCTTGTTTCCTGCTCTGTATATTATTCAGGATTTTAGCAGTGGGTGAGCAAATTATGGGTAGTGAGTTTTAGTAATGATTGCTTCTCCACGTGAAACCCTAGTGCACTGAGGGATGCAAACATGTGGCTCATCCCAGGGAACAGGAAGATTCCTTAACTACTAGGATTGGGAATAAATACCTTTCATTCTACTTGAGTGAACCACAGACTCTTCGAAGTCTGATTCTTTTCAGTTACTGATTTGTTTTTAATGCTAGGCTTGGGAAATGTTATTCCAAAGAGAAAACAAGGTTTAATGGATTACAAAGGAATTTTTCTCTTTTTTTTTTAATGAGTCAATATTGTAAGTAAATAACACATACATATTCTTAATCAATGAGCCCATAAATAAGGTTTTCATGTCACACTGGAATAATTGACTCATTACTTGCTCCTGGAAGTCGAGAATGAATTAGGTTCCAATAACATCAGTTTGCTGTCTCAGCTAAGTTAGCACTCCGAGCCATAAATAACTACATGGTTTAGCATAAATTTATTTATTTTACAATTTATAAAGTGCACTCATCACTACGGTTCTTGGCATGTATACAAAGATAAGAACAAAATAAGAACATATTGACTAGTTTCAACTGAGCGACCTCCTTCAACATGTCCTCCGTAAAGGTATATAAATCATCACCAACATCTCCAAGCAAAGGCATCAATAAACATATAAGCCTTGGATATCACCCTGAAAGTCAATGAAGTGGGGAGTCTATCAGATCACAGGGAGCATTTTCCAGAGTTAAAAATTCTCTAGCAAAAACTGTCTGAGCCAGCATCAGAATTTAAGCCCATCAGGTGATTATTTAAATCAGGCATTAGTGTTATTCTGGAGCGCTCAGTGGCTGTGGTGCTGCTCGGTGCTGCTCGTGGAGACGGGCTGGCTGCAGTGCAGGTCGGACCCGAGGCTGTGCAGCCCAACCCACGCCGTGCCTACAAACACAGGAAAGGCTTGGCAGAAGTTGCTGTGTGGGAGTGTGCACTCCACATTGCCTGGTGCTCTGAACTTGGGGGAAGTTCTAGAAGAAATAAAGACAGTCTTGTCTGGGGTTTGGCTGGAAGAGTGAAGGGAAGAGCTAGTGGAGTCTACCTCCAAAGACTGCAGAAACTTTCTTGGTTGAGTGTGTGTGTGTGGTTTCTTCCTGAGTGCAGATAGAGCCGAGCCAAATTCTGGGTGATATGCGATAACTAAAGTTTGGAAGTGTCTTGAGAGTTTATGTAACAATTTCTCACTCAGTCTGCCTCTGAAAGGAAAACTTGGAGCTGATTTTTCACTGAAAGGCTTTCTAATGTTGGGAAGGAGGTTCTTGGCAAATGATGACTTCACTTACCCCAAGATCCTAGGCAGAGCAATGAAGGAGTGCTGACAGCTGCCAAGTGGTTACAGCCCGTTCTCCCGGACCTGTGCCTGCACACCACTAAACCCTGCAGGGTATTGGTATCTCCACCTCCTCTCCAGTTCCATCCTCAGATGATCTGGGATGTTGTTTCTTTGAGCCTTTCACCCTCATCCATCCCATTGTGCCATTGTGAAGCTCTAGGTTGTGTCTTGAGGGGTACAGTGAGTGCAAGTGTCCCTGCAGAGCACAGGCCTGGTGGCCAGCTGGGACCGAGGTGAGCTGCAGCTTCCTCCATTCTGCTCCTCTCCCTTGTTCCACCCTTACCACAGATAAACAGGGGCATCCCAACGTGATCCCAGACAAGTCTGTGATGTCAGAGCAAAATATTTTTGTTAAATTATTAGGCAAAATTATTTTCCACAAGTGTAGGACATGTTTGCAAAAGATAATTTTTCTGTGACTTTGCAGTAACATTTGTGGTGCTTTTATTTACTAATTGAGGCTGAGGGTAATAGTGAGGCATGGCAGGATTGTGAATCATCAGCATAAAAAAACCCTAGGCTAGTGCCATCCAACCTTGGCACTAGCCCATCTCTGTCCTCCAGTTGCACACTCCAAGCCTTAGGCATTCTCTGAGGAGCAAGTGCAGAATGAAGTTTAGGTTGAGAGGCTGCTACGTTTGCTCCTTAGACTACCTGCTGCCAAGGAAGTAGCTAATCCATCTTAATTATAATTACTTTTATTCACAAAGTATGTGGAAAATTCACAGCAGCATAAAAACAGTACATGAGACAGGGAAAAGATGCAGTCTAAATTTGCCAACCTGTTCACCTGTTAAGATTTCACAGATGCTCCTAAAAGGAAGGAATAATGTGTAATTTGTGACATAACCCAGGAATTTAAAACTCTCCAGAGACCAATTATAGAGATTTGGGCACTTAGACTGCTAGCAGCTTTCCAAGCTCCACCTGAGATGTTCCTCCTTTCAAAAGTCCTTGTGTACATCTTTAATTATTTTCCATAGAATAATTGACACTGTTTCTGTGCCTCATTCATGCAATCAATAGCTTCTTCTAATGATAAGCTGAAGATTATCGCTGTGTTATGTTTGAGAAATATCTGTAGCACTCTGAAATTACCTTTTCTCTGTTAAAGCTACTGATATGGTAACTCTTCAAAGCCCTTTCATAATACTGTTCCCATGCAACATTACAAAAATAGCCACTGGGTTTCTATTGAGGTCAGTTCTATTTGTGGTCTGTTTGATGGTGCTTTTGTAACTTAGTAGGTAAGGGTCTTACTTTGCGTCCAAACTACGGCAACCAAAATATGGCCAATGGATAACAGGTGATTATACAATTATCTTTTCTGACAGGCAGACTTCTGTAAAAGATAAACATAAGTATTCTTTAGGTAACAACTAATAACATAGATGATATATGAGTATGCAAACTGTGTTTAACCTCCAAAAAAATTGTTCATCATTAAGTAGGAGCCATGATAGCTTGAAGTAGGTAGACAATATAGAGGACAAGTCCTAAAAATCTTAGCTGTCTCCACAGCTTATTTTCATCAAATATAAGAGGAAATGTAAATTTTTTTTGGCTTTATTCTGCATTTGAAGGGGTAAGGGTATTAAATGGTTACTTTAATTTCTACCAAAAATTCTCAAGATAGGTCTACTTACTTGCTCCCAGGATGATGTTTGTGTGTACGGGAGAGAAACATAATTAGGCTTTGAGTTCTGTACAACATAATCCGTGGCAAGTATGAATGACATGAAAGGCAGCAGAAATTGCCTGGGAGGAGGCTGTTTTTGTTTGTTTTGAAAAAAAGAGGTTGAAAAGATTCTTTCTGCAGCTGATGCAATCTGGCTGTGTTTGCTTTGAGCTAGAGACACTTGTGCATCACAGCAAAGGCAATGGAAGGGTTGGGAAGAGGAGGGAAGGGGTAAATTCCACTCGCTGCAATACCTGCTTTTGATCTAAGCTTTAATTGGATGTGATTTAGAAAACTGCTGGCATCACATGGGATATTAACAGCCTTATTCTCTGTGCTGCCTCTCTCTGAAGGAGCTGTTATATTTCTGTTTGTTTTAAGACTTCACTTGCCCCTTCCTGTTTCAGTGAAAAAGCATTGAAGGATAGGAGAAAGAAGCAAACATTAAAGACACCTCATTTTCCATCCTGAGTGACATAGTAACTCCTAGAGGTGTTTATCACACGCTTGTTTCATGCACAGCTCACACAGTACTCCTCCCTGAATGATTACATGTTATATAATGAGCTCTGTTGTTCCTCCATTTCTTTTCCTTGGTTTACCAAATACTGAGCAGCAAAAGTCTTAGTACTTTTTTCTTGTTGAGTCACCATTTAGTCATCCTTGGGCTAGAAAAATGGAAATAGGTGCAGATGTTAAAACTGTCTATTGCTCTTGACTGAATTCCATCATGCATGAATTGAAAATACGGTCTGTGGTCAGTACTTCCTCACTGTTTGTAACTTTGGGGATGATACCTCCTCATGGTAGGAAGTTCAAAGACAGTTTGGGTATATAGGTTTATAGTTTTGATTCTTATCTAATCACTACAGAAATAAATTTACTGAATCAATGACTGTTTCTGGCAGCTCAAATCTTATTACTCCATCTTGTGGAACAAGCTGAAAATGACACAAATGGTGTTCCACATTTGCCATCCTGTGTACAGTTACCTAATAACCAAAATACAAAGACTTGATAGATTTTTTGGTAGACAAAGTTGGTTAATTTCTATTTTAGTTCTGAAAACTCGATTCAAAAATATTTCTACATTTGTGTAACATGAACAATGATGTCTGGCAGTATTTAAGTTTATACTGAAGTGACTTTTTAATAGAAGTTAACAGGGAAATGTGGCTTTTTCCTTCCGCTCATTTGAGAAAATAATGTGAAAGTTCAAATCACAGAAGTTGGAGCTTTTTTATAAAAGACAAGTGTTTAAGTATTGCTCTATAGCTCTAAAATTAAAACATTATGTGGCTGGTGAAATACTGTTTCCATTTTCTTTCTGTTTGAGGTTTTGTGGTTTCAATAGACACGGTCTGAGATATAAGTTAAGCAAAACCATATCTGCCCATTGAACAAATCATCTTTCTGTAGTTCCAGTGAGAATTTTTTTTTTTCCCCAGCAGAGGACCTCTGCTGAAAGCAGGAGAGCAGCTCTGCAGGGCTGGAGCAGAGCTGTGGAGTGAGGGCCCAGCTGTCAGTCAGTGATGGCAAACACACGTCTAGTGGATGTCAGAGTAAAGCCACTGCTTACTCTTCCCTTCAAGAAAATAGAGGGAAATATTCATAATGTAATTCAAAATCTTATATTTTCTAGTGTTTTAGAGGAAGTGGGATATGATTGATTCATGTCATGCCAGAGCCCTAATGCCTCTGTTGTAATTGGTGTGCCAGTGGATCCAGAGGGAGCAGTTCACTTTTAGAAACAGAATTATGTAATATATTATGTGATACAGTGCAGTTAAAAGATTCAAAAATCTTTTGGTTTAGTCGTACAATTTTCATTGAGGAAAGAACAAGACATCCCCCAAAACAAGTGTAACATAAGCACAACACTGACATCTGGTGTTTAAATCGGATTTAATCCCGGGCAAGGTGAGGTTAACAATTGCTCTTTAGGGCTGCGAGATGTTCCACAGGGGCTGGGATACAGAGGTTCCTACAGAGGCAGGCTAATGCCTAAGTGGTCTGGTGGTAGCCTGGTGTCTTCTAGGGCCTGTACCTTTAGTTGCTGGGAGGAGGCTACTGGTGTTTGGAAAATTTGGCCTGCAAAACCTGTGCTTCTTAATAAAGGTAATGAAAAACTTGTACTGAGATCTGGAGGTCCTCAGACTGATTCTGCTGGATATTTGGGGTAATGAGGCAAGGGAGAGTTATTTCCAAAAGGAAGGTAATCAACCACGTAACTAAAATTCCCAATATTGTTTAAAATTTAGTTAAAGATATTTTTTCAACAAAAAGATACAGTTGAGCAGTTTTTTCTATATGCAAATTAATCATTTTTGCAGTGATGTTTATTTAAGAATTTATAATATCTTCTTTATTAAAGTGACAGACTGATACATGCAATGCCAGTTCCTGTCCGACCCTGGCATCTTAGATAACATCTGTGATGTATTTACTGTATATTTTGAAACTGACAGGTGGGCATGATAAGTACTCACTCTCTGTGCTATGCAGTGTTAACATTCATTTCAGGGAAGCTAAAACCTCTTCTCTTTTTTGCAACTGTGTCTGATTCTTGGCTGATTTTTGATTTTGTTTTTCCTTCAGCCTCTGAAAGAGAAAGTGAAACAGAGTGGAAAATTCAGTAGATGCAGTAGGTACAGACTTGCTCAGTTTTGGAAAGAATAGTCAGTTCTATATTTTAAATTGCAATTAGTTTTCAGGTACAGATGAACTATTCATCCTTAACTCTGTCATTTAAAAGTCCCAAGAGAAGGAGCAGATGCCATTTCCCTATGCCTTGACTTCCAAGGCTGGTATGGCTCAGAAAAAGGTACAAGCCTGTTTTTGAAAAGGGGTGTTCCTCAGTCTAGACTGAGGTTCAGTGGGGTTTTACTTGCTCAATGATGACAACAGACGTGGAAATACCTGAGAATCCTGTTTATTTGTTGCTTCGTCCAAAATTGTATCCTATGATTCAGGCTCACCCCACTGAAAGGAATTGAAGAGCCACTTTCACCCTCCCAGCCCTGTGGAGGGCAAATCTTTCTGTAATTGGCATTGAATCATAAAGCAAACCTCCACACAAGACAGTCTCCTGTATGTCTGAGCTGAGTAACAGCATTAAACATCTGCCAGCGAGGGAATGGAGGGGATGCTGGAGGCATGCACTGATGAGCAGCACACCTTTCACAAAGGTACTTGTGCAGTTATTGTTTTGTTCTGCAAAGGGGCCCATGCAGAGAAATGTCCAAAGTAAGAGAGGATCATTCAGCTCATGCAACTGAGAAAACCTAGGAGTCATTAGCCTATCCCAAGCCTTTAAAAATAGAGATTTTAATTTGAATCTTCAGTCTTATTGTCTCTCCAGCAATAAGCTTTTTTCTAATAACAAAGCCCTTGTGACCTCACCATCTCCACTCCCTGCGTGGGGGACTTGTTTGCTCTCTGTGAAAAAAATACAGAAAATGAGAGAAGCAATAACATTAAAGAAAGCAAAGCTTCCATGATAAAGCATTTGAAAGTCTTCATGGCATACCTTGGAGGCTCAGAATGAAATAATTAGTGTCATATTTTTGAAAATTACTAATGAATGTAAAAATCTGGCAGAAAAAAGGAAACCATACATACCTCTGAAGGGACTGATGAGGCAGCTGTGAGTGTGGCTCATATACACCAGCCTATATTGCTGAATCTTCATTCATTTGGTGTTGAGTCAAAAATATCTTTTCTCTTACATTTGGAATAGCTACTAAGGATATTAAGGTTTTAGCATAACTGCTCTTAATAGAGTTGATTTCATAGTTTTCCCTGATTCTCTGAGCATTGGCTTTGGGTTTTGCTGGTTTTCACTTTTGCAGTGGAAGCTCACCCAGAAACAAATGATGATTTCAAAATGCATTTCTGAGAGCAAACCCAGGTGGGACTGGTGGTTCTTACACAGGGAATAGGAGTATCATTGTACTCCAGTCTCATACAAGCGTTCATACTCAATGTATCCCATATTAATCCCAACCCTTGCAAAATAAGGCCTTTCAGAGTTCCACATTGGTGTGGAAAAAATTCCCAGTTTCTGATCTTGCAGACACTGTGGGGGGCAGAGATTGATGGAAGGTAGGAGCCCCTATAGGTTTCATCTACTAAAAAAAATCCTAGACATATTTTAAAGGACAGAAGACTATATCTTTGGAGAAGACACACAATAAAATGAAAATTCAGCTCACAAATTTGCCACCTTTAGTTTTATTAAAATTCAAATTTTTACCTCTTGTTGCAGGGCAAAAAAGAGGCTAGAACCCATGAAATGAGACTGAAAAAAATGTTGGGACTCCATATCTCAAACCAAACCAAATGCTTTTTGTAAAGCGTATTTAATGAGCAACAGGTGCAACAGAATTCACACACTAGCACCAAAATATCAGATATGGATTACAGGAATTACAGAACAATATATGCACAGCAAAGGATTTTGCAGCACAGTGGCTGGAAACACATTATCACTTTCTTCTTTATGATTTGATACAAAGGAGGTGAAGTCATGGCTAAAAAATTCTCAAAATTATACAAGATGTAGCTACTACTTTGATGTTATTGGCACTTCTGTGTTTCCATGTAGGGCAGAAAGAGGAAAACAAAAAGAGAAATCATGTAAGAAAGGATGTTTGTGTAAGTACCAGTGTGTATCTCTTCTTTATAAGTGTAGAAAGACCATGTCAGCTGCTCTATATCCGGAGCTAGGCTAGAAATCTTTTTTTTCTTTTTTTCTTTTTCTTTTTTTTTTTTATTTTAATTAATATCTCATGCTATTTCTTCAGTGGACGTTATAATACTTCTACAAAAAGTGCTCAAGGGAATGAATCCTCTGCATTACTTTCCAAATGCCGTGTCTGCATAATCTGACTCCATCTACTGATTTCATATGGGTGCCAAGATCCCCTGGGGTAATTCCACCGTGTCCAAAGCTGCAGGGTAATCTCCAGGTCAGCAGGGAGGCTCATGCAGCAGAGCCACTGTGGGAGATTCTCCTTCCAACTCCCAAGATTCCACTGAGATGTCATCATATGAATTCTCCTGGTGCAGCAGGATGCTTTTGTCACTTCATATGCAAATGGCATAGAGGAAAGGAAGGGGATCATTGTTTATTTGCTTTTGGTTTTTATCTCCCAACATCTTCTCTTTTGATTGCAATAAAATGTTCTGAGAAGTGAGTTGAAAACATTGTGATACATAATTTTAAACACTCAAGAAAAATATTTTTCATCAATTTTTACACTAGGAACATGAAGTGCCATTTGAAGTAATGGATCACAATCTCAGTGTTATACAGATGCATTACAAAAAGCATCACTCTCTCGTCAATCTGACAAGAAAAGGTAATAACAATAGGATTTGGTTTCTGTATAATTCAAAGGCAACAAGTACTGTCTCTCTTCTCCCATCTGTGTACTCTAGAGTTGAAAATTAGATGTTCAGGGACCAAAAATGTTGTCAAAGGTAATGAGAGCTCTGCAGGCAAGCGGAGTTTGCGTTAAAGGATGAGTCACTAATCTGCATAGGAATGGCAGAAGGAGGGGGCTGAGATACTGACTACTCCTTTTTGAAAAGCAGCTTCCAGACTACTTTCAATGTCTGAAAAAAGGTATTTTTTGAATGCATGCAAGTAAGGTCCCAGCTTCCCCAGGTTCTTTTGTCTAGGATACATGACAGAGCAGATTTAATTTTTTCCCGCCTCTTCTAGGGAAATATTGAAGAAGGAATGTAAAACCACATCAACACCAGAGGGGCACATGGAAAAACTTTTGAGCTTGGGGAAAATGAATATTTGTTCAATATTTTAAATAAATCAATTTTCTCACCATGTGCTTCTTGTAAATATTCTAGAAAATTAATTTATTGTCAGAAACTTTTGGGTAAACAGTGAGCCTTAAGCAACTACTAAAACATGTCTATGGAAAGGTAAAATTCAAATTTACAATATTATTTATGCTAGAAATATAACTATAGGATTCATGTTTGTCCAACTGGGAAAACAGTATACTTAATCTAAACAGCTCAGATATTGAGCATTTATAATTCACAGGCCAAAATAAAATAAAAAGTACTTCTTTCACAAATGTTGCTCACCAGATCCATTGCATCCTGCAATATGACAGGGGAGCAGAGGGATCATGGGGCACTAAGATGCACATCACAGTTATATGTATCACTTTGTATATCCACATATTTTATACTTTAGATGCAGAAATCCAGAAAACACATATGCATATTGCAATGCATTTATATTGCATATGGTTATATTCAGTAAAAGAAAAATACCTGTAATATTTCACAATATTGGCAATAACTGGAAGACTTACATTAATGTTGTCCAACTATGTTTAATGGATTTTTATATATATATATATATGTATATACACATATATTTGTGCCTGGTGATTGAAAAGAGCTAGTAAAGGAGCTGAGTTGATTCCTCTGCTGTAGACAGTGTAGTGAGTGATCTCCCTTGATACCAGCCCTGCTCCTCTCTTTAGGTGAAAGGCCTATTTCACATTCAAACACTTCTCAGCTTACTATTTATATGCCTTTCTCTTATTTTTCACCCTAGCAGTACTCTGAGCAGTAGTTCATTAATTTTAATTTAATCCTGTTCTGTTCTTTCTGTCCCTCTGTTTGTCACTTATTCAAGCTATATTTTGTGCTGCTCGTGCTCTGGCAACTATTACAGTTGTCCTGCAGAGATGGAGCTGGTGCATGGCTGGCTGTAGAGCCCTACACACTGCTTTAAATCCCTTCCACAGCTTTTCTAGCTGCCCTTGGTACCAACACTAAGGAGACCTCTGGCAGGCAGCAGCCACTGCAGGATTTTGTTGGTGCTTACAGCAACAAAAGGAGAAAGCATGTTCATGATAGTAGCAAGAGTGTAAAAATTAGGTGGTGCCAAATTTGAATCTACAATCTTCTCCTGTGATGAAATGGAAAACTATTCTGCTTTTTATAAGTCTTTTTCAGAGTTCATATACACCTGCAGAAGCACCTGTCACAACTGATTTTTGCATGTATAGTACTAAACTATCCTGCAACTTGTTTCTTCATTAATCTGTGTTCCCCATTGTTCTGCATTTTTAATGTAGAAATGTTAAATTCTTTTCCACAGTATGTAAATTATTTCCAGCTGCAATGGCTTTATTCTTGACTGTTGAATTTTTTGTTTCTCTATAGTTTACCTCAACTTGGTGACTATTACATTTTAATCTACTTCAATGTTTTAATTATTGATAGTACAAAATCAAGTCCTTTTTTTGGTTAAGTACATAAAGTACCTTTGCATAAAGTAGAAGATCAATAAAAAAAAGAATCTGCAGACTATTTTCAGCTTATATTTCACAAATAAAACATTGATGCTCCCTTTTAAGTTGTCCATCACTCATCCTGCAGGTTTCGCAGACAGTAACAGTTCGTTAGTAATTTCAGGAGGGGAAGATGTATGATGTTGTAAATATTTAAAATCAAATCTGAAAAAAAGGACAGAGATGAATGTGATCAGAGTAACACAATGCTGAAGGCAACATTTTCAAAGCAGCTTAGTAGGTATTGTTTTCCCTTGTAGGTGGCAGTATTGAAAAGGAAGTTAAACTGGGGCTAGAGCAGGGAACCAAAGTACCCTGCCTGAAACTCACACGAAGCTGGAGTATGAAGAACAGGATAACAACTACCAGATCCAGGCAGAGTGAATTCAGCTGGGGTAGAGATTAACACTTGTAAGTTTTAGCTGAAGGTGGATTTTCTTAATTAAAAAAAAAATGCTGTAAAAATTTAATGTCACCTCAAATGTGGCCCTGTGCACACAGTCATATTGCAGGAACTGGCTGCTTTACAGATTTGTTAACACAATTTTTACTTGAGAATCAAGAACCTGAATGAGTATTTTCAAAACCCCCTACAACTTCTGCTGTTTTAGTATTTAGTATCCTTGACTATATATTTCTGTTACACAGCACAGAGGGTCTCATTTAAAATATTTAAAATTAACTTTTTAGTTTTATTCTTTGCCCTGCTCTAATAGTAAAGGGCCTGCCCCTTGTCCAGCCAGGGCTGTTACACTGCTCATTGCTGAGCTCTGGGACAGGCTCTTAGGAACTCAGTGCTTTTTAAGACACCCAGTTGCTGATAGGGCTTTGGATTTGTTTTTCTCTGGGCACGGCAGTCTTGGGAGGTGAGCACCAACATCAAAGAATAAATGACAAATTTATGTCTTTTAGCTCCCAAGTTACTTTGAATTGCTTCCCAGCATTCAGCTGGTGCCCCTTCATTTATTGCCAGGAAATGCCATACCTGAAGGTCTTTGATGCTATTATTAGTTGATCTTAAATTAATAAATGAAAAAGACAAACTTTTAGACAATATATCTACTCAGCCTAGAGGAAGAAGACTGAGGAGAAACCTTGTTGCAGTCTACAACCTCTTCATGGGGGGAAAAGGAAGGGCAGACATTGATCTCTTCTCGCTGGTGACCTGTGACAGAACTCAAGTAAATGGCCTGAAGTTGTGTCAGGGGAGGTGTTGCTTATCAGGATATCAGGAAGAGGTTTTTCACCCCGAGAGTGGTCAGGCACTGGAAGAGGCTCCCCAGGGCAGTGGCACAGCAGCAGGCTGATGGAGTTCAGAGGTGTTTGGACAAGGCTCTCAGGCCCGCGGTGTGACTCCTGGGGATGGTCCTGTGCCCGCAGGGCCCGGAGCTGGACTCCATGACCCTTGTGGGACCCAGCTTACCATATTCTGTGGTTCTGTGAATTCAGCAAGTGCTCTTGGTCAATTCATTTGAAAACAGATTGTAGGATACAGTGGTATCTGAAGCTTCTTCATTCACTTTGCAGTAACATACTGCAAAAATTGGCATAACAGTAGCTTAAATGTTTTTACTGTACACTGTGCTGAAGTAGCATTGGATATATGAAGAATTAGATAACACTGAAATAAAAATAATTTGAATAATCAAGTTTCAGAGTATCACTGTTGATTCTTGCATCAGTGACAAGCAATGGCAGATGTAAGGATCACCAGGCCTTGAGTCTTGCTTTTTTTCTGTGCTGGGGGGGTCCATGGACCATGGACCATGAGGCAGCTCATGTTGGGAGAGCCCTCGGGAGGTTTTGAGTCTAAGGTCTGGCTCAAGCTGTGGGCTTGGTCCTGGCTCCTCAGGGCTGGGTGCAGCTGGGCTTGTGAAGCCCCAGGGGTGGCCACTGCCAGGCTGTGCGTGCTGCCCCAGCCCTGGCTGCCCTGTGCCCACCCTGGTGCCCCTGGGAGCCTCTTCAGCAGAGCTGCTCCCCTGCTAGACAGCCCCCAGCACAAATCGCTTCTTAATAGCTTTTTTTGTGGAATTTAGAATATCAGAATTGTTTAGATGCTAAACAGGTATTTTCCAAGTACCAGTTTGAGTAGATGTATATTTGATTTTCTATTCCTATAAGGTAAAACTCAAATTGTAAATTTTAAAATCTAGGCTTCATGTTAGTTGGAATACAATGTAATCAAAATATTTTAAGACTGGCCCATCCTCTAATGTTGCATTTAAAAATAAGAAATCCAAATAAGATGTGTTCATCAGTACTCTTTTGCTTTATTATTTGTCATATATTTTTAATACATAAGTGACGTCTGATGTATTACTTAATCAAGAGAAAAAGAATTATACCTTGCCCATAATCAGTTATTTTTGCCATATCAAAAAAATTAGACTAACAGATGAGGAAAATAAATAAGATGAACTTTAAAAATGAAAATGCTTAGCCTTTGGAATTTTAGTTGACAGCTTTTGAAAATTAAATTATAAGTCAAGTACTGATAGGTTTGATATCTTCTTTGCAGCTTTGCAGATGATGTATTGCAGCTTTAATGGAATATCATTTATCATCTGATAATAACAAATGTAGTATTTCTGAGCTTGTCATCTCTTCTGTGATGACAAATAGTCCAACTTGTAGCAGTGATAATGGGATTTTATAATGATCTCTCCAAACTGACTCTGCTGTGGCACAAGCTATTTTACTCTAAATCTCAAAATATCTATTTTAGATAGATTGCAATAGTCAGGTTCTTCAGACCTGCTTGTGTGTATAAGCTTCTCTGCTACAAAAGGTGCATTTACCTCATTGATTTTAAAGTTTGGTCCATT
The DNA here is from genome assembly GCA_013400175.1 of Phainopepla nitens. NCBI lineage: Eukaryota > Metazoa > Chordata > Aves > Passeriformes > Bombycillidae > Phainopepla > Phainopepla nitens. Next base: position 972,981 of record VXBQ01010779.1, read on the forward strand.
GCATTTTGGTTTTTTTTAATAGTAAAAGTTGTCTAGATTTGCTAAGCAGTATGTTTCTCACAATTTTCTGTGTAGCAAGAATAATATGTAATAGTCCAGCAGCAGACATTTATACCAAAGTAACTTGCTTTATACCAATGTATGAGAAGAAACAGCAGCTCAATGTTATTCTATAAAAAAGTGGCTAGCTACCTATTGAAATTTTATCAAATTGCTTTTATTCACATAATTTAATGCCTTTTGTAGTATAGCTGCCTTGATGTGTCCAACCCGTCTTATTCTTTGAAAGCAGCCTTATCTTTTCAGGGACTAATAGACACAGTTTTCATTTACTTGAGCTTGGCAGTTAAACTGTTCTTCAAAAGAATGACTGAAAATGGAGAAATGCTGAAGAAAAGTGGATATTGTTATATAAGATGTGTTTAAAAAATAACTAGAATGTCTACTTCTTGTAGTCAAGTTTCTATGCAGATTCTGAAGTAATTTGAAGTACCCTAATATTCAGATATCAAATATAACCTTGATGCAAGTAATTTTAGCAGAATTTCTTCATGTTGTCCAGATGTCTTGCCATTAAATACTTGAATAGGGCAACTTAAAACATGTATGATCAGAAACAGATTTTTCTAACAACTCTTCCAATCTGAAGACAGTAAAATCTCAGTCTGACTTTCTCAGACTTACTTTTGTGTACTCTTGTCTTCCATGAAAATTTATTCACACAAAGCTATTTCAGAGACATTCATGAGAAATTTAGGGGTAGATTTGAACTTTATTAAAAACCAAAAAGTTACCTTCCTCCTCCCCAGTGAAATAGAGCTGCTTCCAAGATTGTTGTAATTGTCTGGCTTTGCCGTGTGCTGCTCTGCTGCCACTTCTGCAGCTTTTTGTGCGAGGCAGTCCCGTTAGACAGGAGCCCAAAGCCTCTGTTCTGGGAGCAGGAGAGCTGCTGGAGAGCCCTGCTGGGTCCTGCCTGGAGCTTGCCCCAGCAGCCTCCCCCAGGTACCAGGGCCAGGCACGATTCTTACCCACAGATTTGCCTGAGAGGGCCTGACTGATAAATTCCTGCATGGTGCTGTGTGGACAGGTGAAAAATTAGTTTGAAGACCTTGAGAGCATCACAGGCACTCTGTGCATCCCCAGGGCTGGCTGGGGCCCGTGGAGGATCCACAGTTCAGGACCTTTCTCCGTGGCAGACTGTGTAATATTAATGGTGTGACATTGTTACCTGAGCAGAGCAATGCCCAGTGTGCAGCAGTTTGGGGTTTGCATCCACACACTGGGAAGCAATACATGTTTTATGCAAGCTGAATTCAGGACCTAAGCTAACCTACAACCACAGCAAATCATATCCATTTTGTACTTTATAATCTGCATTGTTTTCCTGCCTGCATTTCCAGATGACATTAAATCTTAAATAAAATTAATCCCAGATACTCCTTTTTATTATTGCTTTTATTTTTGAACAGTTGTAGAAGTTTCCAAAGGGGTGATGTGTAATCAAGAATTTGCAGAAAACAGTCTGTTCAAATATGAAATTTTGAAATTTTCCTGTTACAATAAGAATCAAGACATTTAAGCATCGTTAGTCTAGCAACTTCTTTCAAGTCTCTTACACCCCATCCTTTAGAAAATGATGCCCAAGTAATTCAATGTCTATACAATATTCTGTGTCTAAGGAACCAAGTACATGGATAATATACATAACATCAAATATTCAATACTTTCAGTTGAACATAACTCCTGCTCAGAAACTTCATCCATGTTTTAATGTAAACTGGAAAAAAAATCAAATTATAAGCCCATCTATATAATGAAATATATACCTGCTACTGAAAAAATTATAGGGAAGAAAAAATGTCACTTCAAAATGCATTTTGTATATTTTACCAACAATCCATGAAGGCAAAGTAGGAGCATGCCTTGAAATGACGTGGAGAATTAAGAAAACAAATACCCTTTCCACTCTTTCCTTCAAGTATACCCAAAATTAGCACACTACAATTTCCCTTTAGCATCTAAGTAGTGATGTCAAATCTGAAGACTGGGGGAATTGACTTGAAGATAAAAGATGGAAAAGCTGGAAGTGTAGAGCCTGCCTAAGCAGTGACGGAGAGGGTGTGATAACCATCTACAAGGGTATGAGAAGTGTTAACACCGCGGCAGGAGAGGAATTGCTGGGTAAGTGAGGGTGCAGCTAGAAGTTACAGGAAGATATTTGAAAAGGTAAAGTTTTGGTTGATTATCAGCAAGAAGCTTCTGACAGTGTTATACATCAGTTGTGGGAAAGTGTCTGAAGTGATCTCCCTTGGGATACAGTTAGCCAGAGTGGACAATCCACAAGATGATTTAGGAATAATCCTGCACTTGTGATCGGGCACTGGGCCACAAACTGATAAAGGCTTTTTGACACTTTTGAATTCTCTGACTGTTTGTTTTTAAAAGTAATTCTTGCTGGTGAAAAGAAAATCACAAGATTTTATATCCACCCAAGCAGTTCTGTTATCTAGGAACAGATCTATCGACTGCAGTGCTGCAGATGAGGAGCAGTGCCAAGAGTTCCCTACACTGAACGGCCTGAAACAAATGACTGATGTCCAGTGCTAATCATTCGCTTTCTGTCAGTTCAATTGCACATTCCTCTTTTAATGTGATCTAACCCCTGCAGCAAGGGAGATAGTGTACATCACTGCTGCAGTCAGCCTTCCATTCATCACGGGGGAAAAGTCACCACTTCCTCCTCTGCTCCAGTGCCGCGATCCTTCAGCCAACCCAAAAGGCCAGCATAGAAATTAATGAAAGCAATTTTAGAGTTTGGGGGACAGTGTGTAAACATCTAATCTGAATTTTATGGAAACAAGCATAAAGGACTAAAAACAAAAGAAAGGAAGCAGACAAAAGCAACACCAAAAACTGGTAAAAGAGCACACGATGCTAACGTACTAAATTCTCCTGTGAGCAATCACTACCACATCTCTATTTAGCAGAATATATTCTGAAATATTTGACAAAATCTATTGACCTCAAGATCTAAGTACAGAGTCCTGCTCTCACGTAAATCCATGGATGCACTACAGGGAAATGGAGCTGAAATCTTAACTAATTTCTGCATACTTTTTTAGGAGAATCAGAAAATCGTAGGTAGGAGGTAGTTGCTCAACTTCAACAGAGCTGTTCCCTAGGCAGCTCCTCAGAAAATCTCTTAGATCTTCTGTGGTTGTTTTATTTCATCTTGCCGTCAGTTGCTAAGATCTTCACTGTGGATAATTGTGCAAGCTATATTTTCTTATAATATTGCGTTCATAATAACTGTTCGTGTGAATGAAAAAAAAATTGAAATTATTGAAGTTACAAGGTTGCATGTGATTGAAGAGCAATAATGGTTTTACACTTTTGAGGGTAAATATTGCATCAATTTAATGTTTATGACTGCAAAATCATCATGTTCCAGGTGGTAGATTTGTTTTTGCTCCTGTTGAAGTGAGCTCATCTGAATGTAGGCTTTCACCAATGCAGACTCAGCTTCTCTCCTGTAACTTTGTGGGATCTCTTCTAGAGCTTAACTGTCTGTTAAGAAATTATTGGATAACGTAATAAAAATTAAATGGCAGATTTGTGTATGTGACAGGCTCTATGAAGGATTATGTCTTAAACTGCAATTTTCTATTTGACACACTCTATTAAACACAAAATTGAATGTCATATGTAATGGTCATATGGTTACATTTTAGTATTAAAATTATCTTTGTGAGAGAAAATTAAATTTCTTTTAACTGAAATGTATACAAAATTAAATACCAGCTGGCTTGATTAAAATATGTGTGATAGTCTTTCCTTACCTTTATCGAAGAGGTGATTTTTTATGCAAACATATGCTTAGAACTGGTGAACAATGACAGGAAATTTATAAATTGTAATATGGTTTAAACCACTATTGTGTTAATGCCCGTTTTATCAAGTTTCTGATTTTAAAAATTTAATATAGTTTTGCTTATGAGTTAGTTGTAAATACATCTTTCCTCCTTCTAGCAGATAGGGATATCTAATTAAGTTGCTTATCTACTAAACAGTGTTTATGTAGAGGGAAGTAGAACAGTTTATAATATCAGTTAGTTCAACCAGGAAACAAATAATAGGACATGACTGATTATGCAATTTAAGAATCAAATATGCAAAACGTGTTTGTCTGCTGACAGTTCAGACGCTGTCCATAGATAGAAAATAGATTTAACCATTACTGGGACAAGTTTGGTGAGAGAATAATACACATTTTAGTGTATTATTAAAATTCTGAGTAGGAAATGACAGTGCTTCTCTGTGTAATCAGAGGAGCTGTGGAGTGGCTGTGTCCATCCTTGCTCACTCTGGGTATCTTCCAGGTTAAATACACCTCTCTCCACAGATCCCATGAAAAGGCTTCTGTCCTTAGGGGGCTGAAGGGGTGCTGAACAGATGTTGGGTACATGGGGCTGCAGCCTGAACTCAGAATATGTAACAGTTTGCCTTTAACAGGCAGAGGATGTGCATTCAGACTGTTTGCATCTACATCCATAACCCACCTTCTAGGATCAGGAACATGGTTCGTGACATTTGCCAAAACCATTTGGCTTGGTTGGTTGATTTTTTAAATCAAATAAAAATTTTGATTTTGATTTTACATCAAAATTAAAGCATATTACTGTGTAGAACAAGACAAAAAATTTTCCCCATTGCAGGATCTGTAAATCAGTGCAGCTGCTTTGCTGTTCCAGGTCTGGATGAGAGGCACGCAGGGCTGGGGCTGAGGAGGCAGAACATACATCAGATCTTTCTGTACTTGCAGGTACTTCTTTGCCTGGGTTTGCACTTCCCGTTCTCACAAAACTCCCAGTGCAGTTGAAAAAGAGGGATATGGCATATTTGCGCACACTTGGGTGTTCAGGTCCAGATTTGTGTCCCAAAAGCTGCTTTTCCCTGTTGTCCTCTCTGAGTTAATTGATGAATGGGGTTTCAGTAGTACTGTGGGAGTGAGGGGGGTGGGAGAGGGATCTGCATAATTTCTGATGCTTTCTAACTGCACCTCAGAATTCTGGGAATTTGCCCATGTTCATGTGTCAATTTCTTTGTTTATTTGTGGACTTCGTGAGTCTCTTTAGTCAACATAAAAAAAAAAGCGCTATAATTTTCTGAATTAACAGGAGTGAATTTAATCAGGCAACAAAATGATTCTTGCAGTGTTTCTTTTTGTGGTGGTGTACTTGTTATTTGGGTCTTGGTTTTGCTTGAAAAGGCAATTTAAAAGAAATTGTTCAGAAGAGAAAGGCAGATTAAAGGAATCCTTTTGTGGGGCATGAGGGGAAACTTCATTGCTCCTCATTAAACAGTAGTAATGACTGGAGAATGAACTATGGATTCCTTTCACCAGTTCATGCACTCATTGTACTGTAAAAAGCCATAATGTAGACTCTATATTATACTTAGTTAAATCTCTGAATTATATGAGAGTACATCTGAAATAAAGTCACAAGTTTCAGAGATCCAGCCTGTATATGTTGAAGAGCAGAACTTTCCAGGTAGGTGATGCTGATCATCTAGCAATGCAATACTTTTATTATTTGCATGAATCATGCCTATGACTCTTGGGAACCTGCAGGCACTATATTTCTAGCAGATGTGTGCATTCAAAGGATTCATAAAGTACATTTGAACAAACAAGCTACCTACTGTTCCTGTTCATCATGTCCCTTATCTTAATAAGTAATGAAGGTGCCATGGGCTGACAATGAAATATTTTGAAAATAGTTTTAATGTATAGCTGGCAGAGGGCCTGTTAGGCATTGATAAATTACACAAACGGAGAGGATGAGAAATCTGTAAAATATTAATGATCTGCTTCTGCAGCCAGTAAAGGAGAATGTACCTGTGCCTTACGTAAGGTGTTGCGCTGCCTGCGTGCGGCTGACGGAGTGGTTTGCTACAGCAGGGTTCATGTCTGGGGAGAGGGACTCACTGCCTTGGTGCTGCTGGTGAAGAGAACAACCCAAGGGCTGTGAAACAGGGCCTGAAGATCCATCCATTGCTGTATCATGGGGTCCATGAGACAAAGCTGACCTCTGGAGAAGAGCTCTAGAAGTGGCTCTTGGCTTGTGAGGAGTGAATTGAAAAGGAACCCCCTGTGCCCCACTGCTCAGGGTCCCTGTTATGCCCTGGATGTTCAGCTTGCTCTTTGCTGATGGATTTTGGATTGCACTGCCTCGAGGGGCTTTATACCTGAGAATTTAGGAAGGATGGGGAGATGTGTGGGAACGCTGTCCCCTGAGGAAACCGGGCCCTGTCATGGTGATGCTGTGAATGGGGAGGAAGGATGGGATCACAGCCCTTCCTCCTCATCTCCTGAGGCCAGGAGCTCACTCATTTTCCTTTGCCCCAATTGTCAGCACATTCCTATGAGTGAAAATTTCTCACTCTTGTCATCATTCGAGCAATAGCTAAATACTGCAATTATACCCCAGCATATACTTTCTGTAGAAGTCTTGTCCAGCGTTACTGTAAGCCATTAGACATCCTGTTGCATACTGCTAGGAAGCTCTTTTACTTTGTGATTTGACAATGCTATCCCTCTTTTAGAAGCACTGGTTTTGAGAGGAAATCTCCCTCAGCCTGGTGGGTGTTTTGATCTGGATATTTTGTTATACCTCAAATGCAAATGTCTGCAGTAAAGTGCTATTTGAATTCAGAAAATCAGGATTTCTGTGATGCATGAAAGAAAATAATTCTTGGACATTTGAAAATTATTGAATAGAACATATTTTGGCTGAGAAATAGGTAGTGAAGCAATAAAATAAAATGGAAATAGCAGCTTGACTTCAGCTCACTTGTGATAATTATTTTATTTCATTTTATGTTATTTTATTTTATTTTATTTCTGGACAATTATGAAGTGAAATTAAAGCTCCAAATGTTAGTTTCAGTAAGAAAGATAAGCACAGATGTAAATAAGAAAAGTGCAAATTGATAAAGGGTTTAATTTTTGTGATAACTATACCATATAACTCAAAATCCTGCTTTGACTGGGAGATGTGTGCCAAGGAGAGGTTTTGACTGGCGCTGGAGCCAGCCCGAGCCCCAGCTGCTGGCGGGCTGTGCCCCTCTGAGCCCTCCTGCCCCCTGAGAGCCGCCCGTCACACAGCATCTGCCCTGAGTGACAAGATAACAAGTGTCACTTGTCTGTCCATTACATGCAGTTCAGAGAGCTAAACCCTTTAAAAAGGTTTAGTGGTTTGGGTTACACCACAATGTCCCTTTTCCCTTCAGAGGACAGTGTTGCATTTAGCCATAACTGGGAGTAACTGAGGGTTGAATTACAAGTATGATTTTTTTTTTTTCCAGGCATTATTTCTGTGTCCCAAGTTTGTTTCAGATTGCTTACTAATATCTTAAATGAACATATTCTTTATTAAAATTATCTGGTTAAAAATAAAATTTCTGTAGTTCTCTTGGCTCTGAAGCTCAGCTAATAGCTTTGGCCACTTTGAACTATCCTCATCACACAGTCTGAATTTAATTTTAATAAGAAACATGCAGATATGTAATCCATAACATGAGCTAATATTCTGTATATGACTATGCCCTGTGTTATCTCTGATATTGAATTATTTTACTATGGAGCATAATTATCTGTGCAGAAAAATTCTTATTTAATTTCACTGAAAATTATGTAAAGATTTTCCGTACATCATGCACTAACCTTGCAGCTGGATTAACATGATGGACTATCAAGTCTTCTTTAGGGACATAATGCGTTGTTGGGTCAATAGTCCATGAACAAAGAAGGATTTACACAATAATCTATAAGGACCCTTTAGGAGCTGTTATGGTCTATCAGGATAAAAATCTGGTAGATAATACATGTAAAATGCATACTTGCTTGAGGAAAGCAAGCATTTGACTGCTTAAATTCTAGCCCTTTAAAGGTCAAATTAGATTCTTTTAACATTTTGAATGTAAGTTTACTTGTAAGAAGATTCAAGTCTACTTGCTTAATTTTGTGCTATGTGACAAAAATAAAATTCATTAAAATACACAACAGTTTTATGAAAAAGAATTAAGAATATCTTTTTAAGGTCTCAATACTTCCTTTTTAAAGTAATTTCCAATGATTAATATCTGTCATCCTCTCTGCCTTGGTGGCCAGTGAATTTCACAAAGGGAATAGAGGGACCCAGCAGCCCTGAAGGGTACGGGAGCTCCTGGGGTGCAGCATCTTGGCAGAATTTTGTGTCCCAACACGCCTCTGGCTGCAGTGCCACTGCTTCCCTCTGACACTGGCCCAGGTGCAGATGTCCCTACAGAGCAGTTTATATCCTCAGGAGACAGGGAAAGCGGCCAGAAAAATTCTTGCTTCAGTCTTTCTTCAGTGAAATTACATTCTCTAGTCTTACATGTTAAAAAAAGAATTCTCTTCCTTGTCAGATTTGTTCTTCCAAGCTCACACTGTGTAGGATGACACCTCAGCTGTTGTATTTCAGTCACAGCAGAAGAGAAGGGAGGGTTTTATTTGTTTTGAGTATTTTTCTACGAATAGAATAAAAACTCCTTATTGCTCTTCCTTGGAACGCTGCTTTTGGCTGTTCAGACTCAATGCAGACGTTGGGGATTTAATTTGAAGCATCAGAGCTCCCCGGCGAGAGGCGTGTCCCTGGCTGTGCTGCAGCAGAGGGCAGCAGAGCCGCAGGATCCGCCGCAGACACCGGTGTTGACATGGCACGGGGCAACTGGGGCATTTCTGATATTGTCCTGACACATAAACACCTGGAGCCAGGTTTTCAAGGGTTATTTGCTCACTAAAAGAGGAATTAGCAAAATGAACTTAGATGCCAAAAGTAATTTTCAATATTCTGAAAAGTCTATAGTCCTGTGGAAAGATTGATTTTAGAAAAAACCTCTGCTGTCGTCAGGATGGGAATGGAAATTAAAACATGTTCAGAATAACTGGGCCAAAGTGACTCCTGGGAAAGTGCAGACAACAGAATTTAAAATGATGTGATTATGTGAAAGTCCAACTATTTTTGCTAGTAGCAGGCCATGCTACCTCAGTTACAACCCTCTCTTTTTTTTTTAATACTTAATAATTTTTTACAACATAATACATAAAATACTGATCTTAATAGGAAGAGTAGCTGTGGTTTATAATATATTGCTGTATTTGTCATTGTGCAATTTACTTTTAAGTCATTACTCTACCTGGTACATAAAAAAGTCAGCAAATTATCAGAGTTTATTCCATTGACTTTCTCACACCTTGAGAAATAGCCCATTTGTATTATCACAGTTTGATATATTTCCCATTTACTGAGCTTCTTTGGCAAGCTGGCATTTTAATTTAATTATACTTTTTTGCTAATGGTCTTTATTTTTCAGTGTCTCTGTGTTAAATGCCTTTAAGGTCTGGGATTTTTTTTTTTTGTTTGTTTTCTTTCTTTCCCTCCTTTTGGCATGCTCTAGTGTAAATTTATAAACTGACAAAATTCAGTGTAAAATTGCAAGAGGTGAAATTAAGGAATGTTAAAAAATCCTGCGTTGAAATGATTAAGCACTTCTTCACTTTGAGAATGTGATTTCTGAATATATTTAGTAATATACACCCCTAATTAGGACCTGCAATGCAAAGAGAGCAGAGCATGCATAACACACGCATTCAGGAGTTTTCATGCAGTTTTATCTATGTTGTCTAAAAATCTTGTTATGCAGTTCAATTTTAGACCACTGAACTCAATAGGAGCTTTGATGCATTTTTTATTTGTGGATAGATCTTTAATCCTTAACATATATCCTTAATGTAAATCAAAGCTACTGTTAAGAATTAAATAAATATATTTATAATGATGTTTCCCATATGTGTTCGGTATTTATATAAAATTCCATTTTAATACGTAAGTTCACTGGTTTTCACTCTGTAGTCCTTTTTGTAACTTCTCTTAGTCCCTTGTCTTCAGAAAGGTGGTACAAACACACTCTGCTAATCCTTTTAGCATCCTCATGTTTGCACCATCACCTTCCTAACAGCCTGCAGGAACTGCTGGATCTCTTTTCCTGGAACATTAACAGAAGTTTGTGGTGTGATCCCAAACTGTTTGCTTTGGCACCTCTTAGGAGCCAGAGAGAAGAGGGTAAAAATTTTTCAGTGGCGGGTAGGTTGCACACTGGGGTGTGAATTAGGAGATCAAAACACAGCTAAACAAATGGGACCCGTGCTGTAGGGATGATGGAAAACCAGGAATGGACATAGCACACCTAACCTCCCTCAATTACAGCTTGACTGAAGCACTAAAAACATTCAAGAGAGGGGAAGGCTGTGGTATGGAGAAAATGTGCTGAAAACCAGTGACTTTTTTGAATTAGCACCTTATGGAAATGAAAGTTAGTGACACTAGACCTAGCTCTCTCTTCTGCACACCTGATAAATCAGTATGACGGGGATTTAAGTTCCAGCTTTGATATGAAAAGACAAAATAAGAATTTATGCTGTCAGACTTGAAGCAAAGCTCTCCAATTTGTCACAGAGTGGCTGCTTTGCAAGAGTGAACTTGCTGCACACTTTAGTAACAATTGTCCAAACTGAATTGCAAGTTTAGAGAAACTGACTACCTTCTTCTCTGCTGAATTCCCACTATAATCTTCCTGGTTTTCCTTCTTCCATTATGTCTTTGTCCTCAACCCCTGTGCATTTTGCTTTGCGCTCTACCCTTCAAAATGGGGACATTTTCTTTCTGTGGCCTGTGTTCACTTACGCTGCTGTGCCTTGTTTTGGAGAGTTGTTATAACCACATCTACAACTACAGTGTTGTACACTGATATGTGCAGCTAAAACTGAGCCTCTTAACTATATACTTGCAGATTTTGCTAGTGTTGAATTTCTCCTTGCTGACTTAAGGATTGAGTTTTTTCCCCCCAGATTGGGTCTGCTTACCTGAATTCAGCCGTGGCATGTGTTGATTCCCTTTCATGTGCTCAGTTTAGAGTTTCTGCATTGCTGCAGTTATCACAGCTAGGCCAGCTTATGTATCAATACACTGTGTGTCTTAATGGCAGCAAACGAGAAAGAAATTATTTGCAGTAACCACAAATTAGAACTTTGTGCAAGCTGAGCTGTACAGGAGAGTCAGAGCTGCCTTGCTTCAGCTGCTGTGACAGCTGCTGCTTGTTCTCTGTGCACAGCAGCTCTGCAAGATTCAGTGTCACAATTACACCTTCCTAACAGAGGAAATCACACAATGAAAATAGGCACTTGCAAGGTTATTTAAAGGGTCTTGGAAAAGATTTAACATAAACATCCAGAACAGCATGAAAACAAAACCAGCTCTTGGAATATAAAAAAGCAATGCTATTACCTATTTTTGAAGTATATTTTTTTAATTTTTACTTTTAGTTTTTCTGTTAAAAAAAATATATAAAAAACTTTGGAAAAAGCCATAAAAAGGTAATTCAGGATCTTGACAGCAAGTCCACAGTGAGATTTAAGGAATTAATTGTATTTAAATCCTCTACAAGAGTGTTAAAAATGGACAGTTTAATCAGGAGAGGGAAACGGAAACAAAAGATAAAAACATCTTTTAGCTAAGTGACAGTGCCTAAAAAAGTTTGTGTGTTGAAGAAACTTGAATCAAAAACAATATACAAACCTAACATTAAGATTAATTAACCACTAGGCAGTTTAAAGAGGTTTTCAAATGCTGATTCTCCATCGTTTGAAATCAAGAGTGGATATTTTCCCAGCTAGATGGAGTGCAGGCTGCAGAGCCTTTGCTTGTCCATCTCATGCTCTTTTTCAGACTGGCTCTTTAATCTGTTTGTACTTGCCACTATCCACGAAGATGTATGAAGCTTTTAATAGAAAACTATTCTGTGAGGCCTCTTTCTATCATCAGAGCAAGGGCAGTAGATAATAACCTCTCATTTTACAACTTCCTCTGTAAATGTTGGCTTGACAATTAGCATTTTCAAAGACTGAGAGCAACCTTCAAAGACAACCATCACCAAACAGAAGGTTGGTTGTTGAACCAAACATCAGGATGAATGGCAGAGCATTAACAATGTGACAAAATCTCCCCTGAGTGTTTATTTGGTGCCATTTTCTGTCCTCACTAGTAACGGTGCAATAAGAGGATGTCAGCTCAAATATTCCCAAAGTTAGCTTCGAATAACATATTTAGGAATTCCACATTTGTGTATGACTGCCCTGGCGCCCTGGGAAGCTGCTGGTGCTCCTGGACCAGGAGGGGCTGCAGATGTGGGAGCAGAGCTGTGCCCCTGGCAGGGTGCAGGTGCCCACCCACCTCACCCAGAGCAGCCCTGGCAGGATCTGACACCTCTGCCTTGGCCTCTCAGTGACAGCTGCCTCTGCTTGCAGGTGGGCAGGAAAAAATGTAAAGAATGGGTTCTGTCACACTTTTTCCAAGTTTTCATCATGCTTTTGTCAAAGTTCAGTGCATGTAGCTGGTTGAAAGTCGACGTTTTGACCAGACTTTGACCATCTTTTGCTGCTAGTCTGAGCAGAAATGGCTGCCTGGGCGCTGAGCCTTGAGCATCAGGCTCTCAGTTTTTGTCTGTCCCAGAGACTCTGCAGGGTGCCACAGAAGTGGCTTGGTTTGTTTAAATCTGAGTAGTGAAAACCACGTAAACATATCCCATCAGGATGGCTCTTCATAAGGACAGGAATAAATCAATTAAATAAATGGATTGTGTAGTTCATAGAGAGCTTCTCTCTCATGTAGAAGAACAGACTACTGCTTGAAAGGACTGTCCAGAACTGGTGATTTATATATTTAAAAAATTATTTTGCTCATGTAAAACTGAGAAGTGCAAGTTATATACAACAGAAGGAGAACAATGGGAGGGAGGTCTTGACTGCATATTTCAGAATAAAGCTGGAGTAGAGCAAAACCAGAAGATGTTTGCCTTTAACCACACTGTGCCCTAAAGGCCTGGCATATGGTCATAGCTTTACAAGGAAAATAATTTTTATTCTTCCATAGAAAATAAACAAGTTTTTTGTTGTTATGTGTTTTGTTGTTCATTTTTTTCCCCCTTAAATCCAGAAGTATCTCTCTGCTTTCTTTCTGTTTCATAGTGTTCTTCACCCATTTTTTTTGCTTGGAAATTAACGTAGCACTAGATGTGAAATAATTTTGTATACAAGCGTTACTATTCCCAGTCCTTTACAATGAAAAGGGACAGATGCAGTGTTGCCAGGTGGAATCTTTTCCAAGTCTTGCATTCAGTTCAGATTCCCTACAACATCTCACATGAATGCAGTGTAGTTTAGAGAGCTGTTACCCATTAATTATATTTCACTTTATGAGCTGGTGTTTCCATAAGTCGTCAAAAGTGAGGCAAAAGAAATTTTTTAAAAATGTTTTCAATCAACTTTGTATCTGGAAATAAACAGTCTTAGTAATTTGTAGCATTGACAGAATTAAAACTTGTGAGCAGTATCTGTCCAGCTGCAGTTCCAGAGGAGAACTGTTCTGTAAGGCAGCAGTGTGGGAGCAGGCACTCCTGCCACTTACACTGGTTTAATTTTGGAACAGCCTCTTGGTTCTGGAAAATCATCAAAGTGCATTAAAGCAGACTGACAGCTTTCAGTTTAAATCTCCTAAATGTTGTGATGCAGTGGCTGAACTCCAGGATTTTTAAAAACTAATGCAAATGAAGAGCTATTGGAATTCATGTAAAGGAGGATTTTAAAACTTTTTAAAACACTATCTAAGGACAGAGTAGCTGTAATTTTATACAAACTGAAGGCAAAAAACGAGTGACTGCAGGAGCTGAACGTGGGGTGAACTTCACTGCTTCAAACCTGACAAAAAGATACTTAAAAAGCTTCTGAGGAAAATATGGTAAAATTGGAGAAACTTAAGATTCAAGGTCTGGAATACCAGTGTTACCTGAGAAACTAAATCTATTCTACTTATTGGAGAAAAGGTTAAGTAGTGATTTGATCAAGGTATATAATTGTCTTCTGGGGAGAAGGCTTCACATTCAGAAGGGCTCCTTTAAAAAAAAGGGGCAACAAGGGAAAACAGCTAGAAGTTAAAGTTCGGAAAAATTGAATGCAGGTTTTAAATATGAATGTTAATTAATCATTAGAATGCCCTTGTACGTGGAAATTTCCCATTGCCATTAAATCAAAATAAAACAAAGCAGAACAGTTTTAGAGAGGGGCAAATTTTGGGGGTAGAATAATGCAAAATACTAAAAATTGAAGTAATTAATCAAAATAGCTTTACAATTTTAAAATCAGTCAGGTTTGCAATTTTAAAATTCAAACCCAAACCAGTTGGGACTCTGTTGCTCCATTTGGTTCAAACACCTCACTACTGAATCAGTGCATAATCTCTGATGTCTTAGTATACTGCTTCTTTCCTCTGTTCATTTGAATCCTAAACATGTTAAAAGAAAAAGGATTTTGAGACTGCTATGGATTTTGGTGGATGCTCAGGGACTTGGTGAAGGTCCCAGTTTCTGAAGAAGTACGTATCTGTTCCTGCTCTGCCTGTTCCAGGCATAACAATTAACTGTGTGACAGACTGCAATAGAATGATAGTTACACATGCAGAGAGTACAGGTGATCGCTGTTGAAGAGAGTGGCTCCCTATTCCTGGTGTTACAGCTCCCAGTTTTGCTTCTATTACTCTGCTACCTTTGGAGAGCTGACTTGTTTGCCTGGGCATAAAGTTCACAAAGTTTTGGTCTTTTGTTTTTGTTTTGTTTGGTGGTGGTGTTGTTTTTTTTACCATACTGCTTAGTTAAGAAAGTTTATCAGTAGAATCTGCTCATAAGGCCACGAAGACCAGCACAAGAGGCAGGAGCATGCAGCAGAGAGTAGGAAAGGGGACCCAAAAAGGGAAAGGTGGATGGAAGAGACCATCCTGCAGCAATGAGCCACAAATCAAATCAGAAATTGCCTGCCTGTGCCCCAGCTGCAGTCACATGCAATGTGCACGCTGCCTGATGATAGATTATGTTTTCAGTGCTTATGAAACTCAAGCTACCCGTAGACTTTTTTGCTACTGCTGCAGCTTTATATAACTGTGGCCATTACTGTTTCTTTTGTCTTTGTTCTCTGGAATGTTTAAGAGAGTTGTGCACATGCTGTTTAACGAGATTTATTTGGCCTGCAAGCTGCAGATGGGCAGAAATCAAAGGAGGTGGAAGTGGACATTGACATGACCTCCAGCATGTTGTTTATGGAGAACATCCTTCTAGTGATGTATGACAAGTCTGAGGTCAATGATTAGTATCTATTAGCTCTTTGAAAAATGGAGAAAGCAATAGTTCCTGATGGTGCATGTTTTAGATCTGGTTAAAATGGAGAAGCCTGATGTGAGAAGAAAAAAATGCTTTAGTGTCTATGTATACAATTACCACACATCACCAGGGCACGTTAACACTCCAAAATGTACACACAGGTTTTGTTAGTTGGGAGAACTGTGGTCTAGATTCCTTCTCCTGTCTCCCCTCTGAAACAGATGGATTTGATTATTTATTATTATTCACATCTTCCTTCTTTTTCTTTTAAATTCTCTTCTTTTCTTTTTGTTTTTGTTGGAAAGCTAAATGAAAAAGGAGCTTTACATTCTGTTCTAAACACTGGGAGGGATGCAGTAACTTGCTCTTCTGCAAAAAATAGCATAAGTTCTTGTGTGAGCCACCTTATGTCAGCTCTCCTTTAGTTCAGCCACATCATGAAAAAATAGATAGGCTTTCAAAGAATTTGGGGAAATTCCAATATAATATTAGCATGAAAAGTCTCTGAAGATGCCTAAAGTAGCTTGTAAAATTATTTCTGATCAGATTTAAGCCACTAATATTAAGTGATACTACAACAATATTTACAAGATTCAGCAGTCTTTACATAGACCTTTTCTTTATATAATTGAATGTAGCATTATGAATTAAAAGAGATTGGTTATACACCCCCAAGAAATTGTAAGCAAATCCAGATGCAGTTGAAATGGGGGTAGTCAGAACTGTCAAAAAAAAAAATTTTTACAATTTCATAAGACAAAAAAATATCTTTATAATTTTTAAAGGGTTGCCTATACTTCAGAGGAAAGAAAGACTGAAAAATTAATTGTGAATACTTAGAAGAAATAATAGCACAAAATATTCCTTTCCTGCTATTAGTTATACCAAGTACTTGTACTCAGTTAAGATCTAAAATGACTGTTGTCCTTAAAATGAGTTCAGAGACTCTTTATGACATCAGTTTATCTTCAAAATTAAGTTTTCTTCAGCAGCAGCCCCTCCTCCCCACTATAGTGTACATGTTTGAGGAGTTTAGTCCCCAGTGGCAGCTGCCCTTCGCCTTTCCAGTGTCCAGGGGAAAAAAACTTCCAGGTGAAGTGATGATTTGGGTAAGAGACTGCATGGGTGAGCCTGCAATGCCTCTGTGTGTCTCCAACAGGCTGTGCTAGAGGACACGCTCTAGCAGAGTGATGCTCATAAATTATTTTGAAATTATTTGAATGCACTTTCAGGAACGGAGGAGGGGGAGCTCTATTGTCTGCAGAGCTGAGGCTTGCACGGAGCAAACTGTGTTTGTTTATGGCTGGGCTGAGGCATGAAATGATCCGGGGGCTCCAAGCATGTAGCTGCCAACGTTTCCTCGTTGCTTTGGAGGCCCAGCCTGATAAACAGAGAACCCAAAGTTTTATGTAACTTTGTGAATAATTTTGCTGATGCAGGAAGGATCTTAGTTTGTTCCCCAGTGACTCCTCTGCAACGGAGCAGAGACTTTTCCTCTGGGGAATCCCGTGCATGGGTGCCTGTGTGGGAATGTGTGTGTGGGGAGGCGGTAGTGTCTGCATTTGTCTGCTGTCCTTCAGGTGCTGGCATCTGTGTTGCCTGTTCAGAGCAATGAGATTCTCTAGGATTAGCCCCTAAACCTTAATGAAGACCTCCTGTCTTTGGAAATCCTCTTCCACAATGGTTTTCAGTGCTTTAGGCAGGCATAGAACTTTCTTTTCCCATTCATAACTTGGAGTCTTATCCTTTTTTTCTTTTTCCTTTTTTTTTTTTCCACTCTTCTTTCACAGAAATTAAATGGCAGTGGTTGGCTCCAACCACCACATTCTCTCTCTGCTTAATTTCTGCTACAAAGTTCTCCAGTTCTTTTATCTGCACAGCTGTTTTTAATGGGCTGTTCAGAGAAGGAACTGATAATGGGCACTTTGTGCTGTTTGGATTATCACTAGCTCTAGGGTTGGCAGCCAGCATTGGCAATATGCTCTTCTTTAGGCAGCATTTTTTTGTAGCTGGACAGCAACCCAATGACAGCAGACAAAGCTGCAGCAGCAGCAGCAGGCTGACGGGCAGCAGTGTGCTGTGTGCTCCCTCTGCTTCAGCCAATCCCCTGTGCTGGGACTGGCAGCTTGGGAACTGCCTTCCTTCCTTTCTTTCTGAACTTTTTTACTTATCCTTTATTGCTGGACTTGTCTTCAAGGGAACCTACGGGTAAAATTTAGGCTCATGAAGATAAAAAACACAGACCCAGAAGGGAAATGTTGGGGTTTTTTTCATAAGGACGGTTAATAGATGTGCAGAGTAGGGGACTGTCCCTGGAAATGTCCCAGCCTTTCCCAAAATTGTCTATAAACTTTGCCATTTAAAAAAAATATATTTGAGAAAACAGATAGTGTGTAAGCAGAGTCTCTGTAAAGGAGGAGGGTTTAGATACACTCACAGTTAAGGTGACAAACAGTTGACAACAGCCTGTCCATTCTGTATGTCCTCTGTTGACCTCTAGAGAATTTGGATCTCTGCTATTCTCTAAAGGAGAATAGAACATATGAAGGAAAGAATAAGAAGTAGAATTCTCCTAATAATATTCTTCTCCTGGTTGTTAAAGTATCCCTCAGCTTAAAACAAGGACATGTGGTGAAGAGTTTGGGCTTCTTATTTGAGCCCTGCATGGATACTGTCATTATTTTAAAAATCACTAAGCTTTTAAGGTCAGGCCCAATATAGAGTTTCTAGCCTGTTTTGTGGCAACATAAAGCAGTTTATTCATCCCACTGAGTAGCTCAAAATACTAAACCTATTAATTTAGTTATATTTAAAAAAAAGTTAGATACTAGTTTTGGAGCCGTTTCATGGGGTCAGCCACTATACAGTGTGTCTTCAGTTGCCAGGGATTTCTAAGACCTATTTCTTCTCTGTAGTGTGTACTCTAGTTCAGGTACCAAGGAATTTTACTCACAGAGTTAGGATCTTGTTGGTTTCTGAAAGTCCACTACATTTTATCTGATATGGCAACATTTTCTGATTTCTGTATGTGTTTCCATGTATCTAGACTGCTCCCATGCAGAGTAATTTTATCTGATTTTAAATATTTATTAATTAGATTGTGTAAGTACATACAAAAGATCAACAAAGTCAGTTTTCCAAAGCTCCAGCCATAAGAAAGATAACATGGTATTATTTCTTAGTACTAAATACAGAGTTGCAAAAGCTACACTTTAGTTTCTAGGAAAAAGTTCCATCATCTTGAAAAACAGAAAAAGAAAGTTACATTTTTCTGAGAAAAGTTTAATCTCAGAAGAGAAAAAGCACTCAAATAACTGAAGTTGCTTCTGGAAAAGTAATTTTCCTTTTCCTGCATTACCAAAAATTTCCAGAAATTCTTCAAGATTTTTCCCTAACACTTCTTGAGAACTACCTAAAGGACACAAAATAACCCTAAAATTACACAAAAGGTGGAAAACATAAAAAGATAACAAAACTTCTTCTGTAATAGAGCCATCTAGGAAAGAGCCAGCCTCTGAGAGAACCTTATCAGTATACCTGGTACATTGCTTTAACTTAAATCCACCACAGTATGCTTGTTTTCCCAGAAGATAAAGGTCTATGAATGTAGTCTGACAGTTCTCAAAACCAGTATGAAATTCCCCTGATCCTCAGCTTCTGAAGAATTTTCTGCCTGGTTTTTTTGTATATGCATGAAAAAAATTAATTTTGAA
The DNA here is from genome assembly GCA_013400175.1 of Phainopepla nitens. NCBI lineage: Eukaryota > Metazoa > Chordata > Aves > Passeriformes > Bombycillidae > Phainopepla > Phainopepla nitens. Next base: position 991,982 of record VXBQ01010779.1, read on the forward strand.
TATAAAAATAATATTTAATATTTTAATCATATGACCCATGTCTTGCATTTCTTTGCACCTTTTAATTGCCGAGATACCTCAGAGAGTTAGGTAACAATGTGAGAGTGAATGGAATAATTCACAATGAATAATTTATTTGGAGTTAGTCTCTTGGCTTGCTCTCAGAATATCCATCAGAATCTTACCACTGTTACTACTTTAAATATTTAAAGATTGGGCTTTTTTCTTCTTCTTTTTTGCATTCTAGCTACATTTAGAAATCACAGATAAGTCTGTTCCACTTCAAGTAATTTTAGCAACTTTTTGTGTGCTTGATGTGATAAAATGTTAAAATACTGGTAAGAGGGTAGGAGGTTGATCAGGAGATGAACACATCCCAGTCACAAATCATGCATCCCTTTAGTTCACCATTCCTTTCTTTGTGAAGTGTCAGACCCCCAGGCCAAGGCACTGCAGGTTTGGGGACGCTTTCTTGCACTGTAGAGATGGGGCAGTTTCCCCTCTCTGGTTAAACTTGCTTTGCTCTAAAATGCATTCACTAGAAGTCAAGTAACGTTTGTTAAGTCAGCGTGTCTGGACAGTGTCTGTTCAAAGTGCAAACAGAACCCAGTAGGCAGGAAGAAGTTAATGTACTTAAAAACTTGTGCTTCATAGCTGCTACATGACTGGAACAGAAGATTTCCAGCCTTGAAGGGTAGGCTTCAAATTCAACTTTATTAGACCCTAAAAATCTTATTTTTGAGGTAGAAACACTTGAGAAGAAGGAAGGAGGAATTTTGTCACTACAAGCATAGCATAGATATATTTGAGATTCTCATTCTTTTATTAGAAAAGGAAATATCCAATTTCCAAATATTCCTTGAAATCAAGGACCTGGTGGAAGCTGGTTGAAATCTGTTGAGAAAATATTTCAGTAGGACTCAGATCAGGCCCTCAGTGTGTGAATAAGCAGTAACCACAATGAAAACTTGAGCAGTACTTACTCTAGCAGGATCCAGTAAGAGCAAGTGATTATGATTACTGGATTTCATAATAAGTTTAGAAATCTTTTCCTGCTTTGGTTTAAAAAAATGAACAAACAAAATGACAAAACTACAGGTGTTTATAACCCATACTTTATAGTCTGAAGTAAAGTTTTCCACATCAACTCCCATACAAAGCATCTGTTCATATTATTGACACTATATTGTATTGTCAGTTTCAGTAAACTGATGTTATTATGGACCTAATGTATGGAAAGTGTCATGAATGAGACTGCACAAGGGCACACACTATCCAAGACTTTAAAAAAATGTTATTTAACTTTTAAGAACTCTAAAAACACAAACTGTGTCACATAAAATTAGAAATCAGTTCATAAAATAGTAATAACTGACCTGCACAATGTAAATTTCCTGAAATGTGCACTCATGTTGGCAGCAAGTAACAGCTAATGAAGGGAGTTTACAGAGCTGATTAACAAGGCCCTATGCTTTTTATTAGACTCATTTTGTTAATCCCTAAAATTAAGGAATTCCAGGTGTATGGAGCCAAGTATGCAAATGATTTCCTTCCGTCTAGCTGCTGATTTCATAAAAGGTCCTCCAAACAGTGAAATAAAACACAACATGCATAATGTGAAAAGCTGTACTACATATGAGAGAACAGTCTGGCTTTACAGAGTTAAGCACAGTGTGCTGTAAATTTGCCGCAGATACAAATTTGAACAAAGCTGTAAAATAAGTATAAATAAATAAATTAAAGGTATGAATAAAACAGAGGGAAAAAAGGAAAAAACACAAACAAACCCCTCATGCCTTTAGTTTACTGGTTGTCAGTTCAGCTGTTGTTACAGCTGAAAACAATACACCTAAAATTAAGATTATCAGACTAATGTAAGTCATGCAGATCTCTGCTGGAGCAGAAACATGTAAAATGATAAAGAAACCATCATAATCTGCTAAAGATGTAGCAATTAGTCTGGTGGTGCTGTGGTACTGCAGATGCTTTTTATGTACAGTTACACTTGGAAACTGGCTTATTAGCCTATAATGTATGCAAATACCTAACTCACTTTAATTTGGGGTACACAGGCCTGGCACCATTAAAGTCAATGATAAAGCTTCTCTGACTAAAACAAATATACACCCTCAAGCTGTTCATTACTTTCACCTCCTTTCATCTTGTCACAGTTCAGCAAAGTACTTTAGCATGTGAGAAGTTCCAGTAACTATTAAAATTAACCCTAGCTTTTGAAATTCAGCAGGCTATAAAACACGTGCTACCTTTTGGGCAGACTGGTCTGCTTCTGTATAACATTATGGACACAATTCATTCTCACATTAAATTTAAAAAGCTTATAATTTCTGCAAGTCCAAGATTATATGGTTCAGGTTGCTCTTTTCTCCACGTAGCCATGGATAGGCACTGTCTGTTCATCTGAGAATAGTTCTTAGTTAGCTCGTGGGACAAGTGGGGCTATAAAACATGCAGGAAAGGGAAGAAATTCCAAATTGGAAAGCTGTGGTTTACCTGGAGTCAGTAAAAAAGCCATGAGGCCAAATCCTGGAAATGACTAAATAAGGAGTGAGTTCAGGGGGAGGTAACAAGCTGCTACCAGGCACACTCTTTATAAGAGACAAAGACTCGGGAGCCTGAGATGATACTGGCAATGGCTTTGACGTGATGAGAAAGGTACTAATTCCACACAAGTTACTCAGCTGTCAGTCTCTGGTTGCTGGAATCCATGGTAATAGAAAGAAAACTCTGTACAGTGCTTTGGATTTAGTCTTCAGAGATGGTCCTTCCCTGGTTATATGGATGAAATCAGCAGGAATGTTCCAGGGACCTGAGCCTGATCTCAAGTGTGTAGCACGGAGTGTGTAGATGGATGTGATCTATCAATCTCATCTGGCAGGAGAAGGAAAGGGGAGCTGATGTCCCTGGCCAAAGCACCTCACTGGGAACACACTGGACTCCATGGCCTGAAGCTGCTGACGGCATCTAGGGAATTGCCTGTTCAGTGTCACATCCACAGGTTAGACTGAGTGCGGACTTTCCACAGAGCAGCAACAGAAAGGCTACTATCTGATCTTTCAACTTCATTTTCCTGATGAGGCAACATAGAGCTGTCCTATGTGTCCTGGCTATTTATATATGGCTCATGATTCCCATGGACTGTTCATTTAATGTAAAAAAAAGTCTTTTTTCAAGCATTTTCTCTCAATATCTCTCTTGATAACAGAACCTCACGGTTTCATATACTGGTTTGGGGGAAATAAAACAAAAATTGTCCTTGTCTTTTGTGTAATATGTGTGACCATGGTTTCTGCATTTCGGATTTGGTTCTAATACATTTCAAAATTATATTTCTCTAATGATGCACTGAAAACAGAGACAAAACATTTACTTTCCAACCAGGCTCACTCAACTTTTTCAAAGGTGCTTGAGAGGAGGAAATAGTTGCATTTACCTCTACTTCACCATAACCAAGGAAAAAGCAGTGATGTAAATTACAATATAGCCATGAGTGCTTTTAACACACTTGTACTATTCATGTGCTGTTATCTGAGACACTGCTATTTGCATCCTCATGAACCAGCGGTGCTTGCAGTATATTTACTTATGGCAAGAAAAATAATAATTGATAAAGAAAAAATAATTGATATAGGTAAATGTGAAGAGGCTGTTTCAGTTACTTGAATTTCCAGTTTGATATATGTTTGTTGATAGAGCAGACAACCATGAACTGTGTGCTGAGGTTTAAAGTTATTCGCTGGTCGCTGGAAATAGGTAAGAAATACCTAATCTCACAATCTTGGAGTTAACCACCCAGTTCAGCTCGCTGAATGCTCAGATCTGAGTCCAACTTTGAGTCAGATAGAAAATATTGTTATAAATCTTATGCAGTTAAATGAAGTGCCATTTTTCCAAGTTGTACTTTATTAGCACTTGTGTGCTGCTACTACTACAAATCATGTTAAAAAGGCTCTGGAGCAGAGTTTGGGTAAAAGTTGAAAGCATGGCATGTGGTTATTATTACAAATGTTGTCAGGGCACAGCAGCTGTCAGGACGTGGGCTGACAGTGGTGCTCACACCGTGTTAGCACGCAGGGCAGCAGTTCACAGCACAGAACATGCCACTGCTTTTTTTTGGTCCCCCAGGAAAGATGTAGGAGGACGTGATGAAAGGCAGTTGTGAATGAGCATTCTTTGACAAAGGTCAAATGCAATTGTTTGCCATCTGCCCTTTGCCAAGTGGATTTTATTTAATCTCAGCCATCATCTTTAGCAAGCTGTACCAGAGTAGTGTATGACACACTGATAACAGTGTCTTTAGATACACCTCTCCGACATGTAGGGACGTCCTTTCGAATTGCAAATAAAACATTTTGAATAAAATCACAGATAGGGAAAGGCTTCCATTAAATGAAATCAGTAAGTTTATTATTCAGCCTATCATAAATACAGAAGTAATAACAGATTTCAGCATTCACTGTAAATTCGTTGCAAAACTGGTATAAAGAAAACCTTTTACAGCTGCAAGAAGTACGTCACTCATCCATCCCAGTGGTAACAAGAGTAAATACAGCTCAGAATCGTATTATCCAGTGTGCAAAACAAAGAATTCTTTCATGAAGTCACCTAATTAGTCTAAGTAATGTACATGTTCAAAGTCTAGGCATTAGGCAGATATACATGTACTATTATACTCTAAGAATTTTGCAGAAGAATTATAGGATTTCTTTTTAAAGGACTTTCTTTTTAAAAGGGAACTAAACATGAGACCACTGACGTTTTGATTTTATTTTGAAAAGACTGAAAATTTTGAAAAGTCTCAATCTTTTTGTCATTTACATGCTTGATTACTGTTGATTTTTGTGAATTCAATGGACCTATTTATGGGAGTATGCAGGAGACCAGAAGTGGGTAATTCAATGAAAATATATTTATTATTGCTTGAACAAATGCATTGAATTCTGGAGCTCAGACAGATACTGGGGTAAAAAGCTATTTGTGATCTACCTAGAGCTGACTTAACAGTTTTCCTTTTAAGATCTCAATTTCACCTGAAAACAGATCACTTTAAAAAGGAAATTTTATTTTATAACAATGTTTAGAGGGTAGCAGCTTGGCATTCTTCTTGACTCCCACCTTCGTGCATAAATTTCTGAGTAGATTAAGCCACTGCGTTCCTCTTGGGAAACCTACATCCCTAGGAGAACCTCACAGGGCATGGTCTCAGCATCACTTTTCAGATCTCTCTAAGGCAGAACTTCATGCAAAGCCGCAGTAACCTGTCTAGTTATGAGTTTCAGAGACTTCCTCATATCCTACAAAGCCAGGCACAGTTACTGGCGTTGGCCTCCTCCCCCTGTGCTCCCGGCCTCTCCCGGTGCCTAAATGCTGCTACTAAGTTGTGTCTGACCCTTCTCCCATCCTATGACCAACTTAAAGCAATGAAGATGAGGAGGATTTTGTAAACCTAAGCTGTTCATTTAACAGCTGAATTTGGATTTAGCATCTTATTCTTGAAGACCTGGAAACAAACTATTAACCCTTATGGAGCTGCTCTTCCAAACCTCCTCTGTGCAGCCCGATGATTTGTCATCAATTAACATTGCATTGTTATTGGCAAATTATTGTAGGACTTGGACTCCAAGGGACACTTGTATCTTGTAAGTTGTTAAAACTTGCTGTATTTCAAATTCCAAATAAAATAAGGAGTCTGAGTTCATGGTAGCACACATCATGGATAAATAATTTAACAATGTACTGTTTCACATCTGCAGAGAATGATAGTCAACATTCAGAATAAACTGGCAGAACTAGCAATAGTAATAACTATTAATAGTCATTTCAGGAAATTTACACAAATATGTGAAAGAATAAAGCAAATCCGCTAGCTTTAAAAATGTTCCAGGCATGGACTAAGCACAGACTTTGGTCTCATTTCATGTTATAATTTTCAGGGTTGGCTTTCTCAAAGAGACTAAAGCATATATTCAATCAAACTCACTGCACTAAATCTGCTATATGGTTTATCTTGAGCTTTAACTTCAAAGTGCTTTTACCTATTAAGAAACTGATTGTTCCTCTGTAATTGAAAGAGGAAGAAACTATTTTCAGGTTATGAAGATAACAAAACTGTTTTACTATAACATGACATACATGTTATAATTTATATATATTGGCTCAGGTTCTCCTGCTTACCTGTTCTAGTGTACATTTCTTGTATGCGCATGACCTCTAGATGATGAAGAAATCCCTTTTAGAAGGAGAACAAACTTCCATTCTTACTGAAGGAAAAGAATCCATAGATGTGGTGGTATGAATCAGAGGTTAAATTCAGTTTCTGCCTTTCATGTGCTAAAAGGCGCTCATTCATAACTCTTGCAGCTCATGAGGATTATGGAAATTATCTCAAAATGGGTGTTGAGAAGAAAGGCATGGTGAAATTAATTTTACCTAACTAAAATTTTAGCTTATACTCTATTGGATTTTTCCTGGGTTTCATTGTATTGCCTGAGTGGGTGGCAAATCACATTTCAGGCCCTTTTAGATCACCTGACTCCCTGTGTCCCTGCAAGTTGTGAATCCAGAGATTCAAGCTGTTGCAGTGCAGCTTATTTCAGCATTGCATTGTCATTGGCAAGATACAACTGCAGACACAGCACGTAGGTGGTAGAGAGTGTTTGGTGTGTAAAATGGAGCTCCTATTTTAAGAATAGGGAGCAGGTTGTTTTTTGTTAGATGAGACCTTTATGCCTTCAAAGCAGCTCTCATTGGAATAGGTTTGATTGACTGTGAGCCTCTGTCGTTACTTTTTCTGTAGTTCTCCTACTGGCAAAGATCAATTGATGTCACACCTACCTGTTTAAAAGTCATGAGAAAATCTCTTCTGATTGCTTCCAGAATTACAGCCTGCCACAAACTGCCTCATATTCAAGAATGTAATGGTTAGTCAGACCCACAGTGTTAATTCTAGCACAAGCTGAACTTGAGCTTCTCAAAACATTTTATACAGTAACTAAGAAAGAAACTTGAAAAGTATAGGATTTACAAAAATAGCCTGATCAGTCTAGAACTACTAATGTCTTCTCTGCAGGATGAAAAAAGTGTTTATGAATAATCATGGTGCAGTAATTTTAAAATACTACTCTATTTCCCTCTTTTTATTAAGGAGAAATCTTTGTCAGATATTGTTTTGGTAGGTGTTAGCTGCTTAGTAATGGTAAACTGTAGCATTTTGTGTCAGAGGATGAAAACTCCCAGAGTGTATATGAATTGCCAATGATGTTTAGGTGACCTGAAGTTTAACAGCTTTAGCACTAACTCTGTAAATGAAGGAAAAACAAAACAAAAAAATACTTCAGACCAAGCACCAGCTGCCAAACCAGCAGAACCATGATTATTTCAGCCAGATTTTAAAGTTGTTAAAATTATTTGTCTATTGAGCATTAATTCTCACGCAATTGAACCGCACAAGCCATTTATTCCATGCAGAAAGAAAATGAAGTTGGTGCAAGCTGCAATGTAAATATTGAGCTATCTTCTGCCTCCCTCATACACAGATGATTTTAAGAATGTGTTGAACTTGGAGATTGTCTTCTCCTACTGGAACTCATTATGAAGCCAAATGGTATGGAGGTCATCCAAACGTAGCAAGCTATACCAATAGCACAGCATCAACTATTGAGAAATAAGATTGGAAAAAGATTCTACAAAGAAGTTAGAAAATATTCCATTATGCAGTTACACAGCAACAGAGGGGTTCATCCTGATGTGTTGCATGTCCACTCGGTCAGCATCAGACCTGTGGGTCCTCAGCTCATAGTTCCCTGCCTGTGAGTCTGGTCTTGCACCACAGGGAAGTATTGCATCAAATCTTTTGAATTGTTGCAATTGTTGAGCAGAAGTGCCTTCCAAAGTGTTTTGTGTCATTTGGTGGCCATGTTAGACATGCTATGTTAGTAGGCCATGCTAGTATGCTATGTTAGATAGATTTTATAGAACTATTAAATAAAAAATCAGAACCATGTCTCCCCATCAAAGAATTTGTTCTACTGCCTCTAGAACACCACACAGGGACTTTGCCTCTTGGCTGTGAGACCTCAGGACAGCAGGTGTGTAGACAGACAGATATGGATATTAGCAGATATTTGAGGGAAAAAGGAGATTCCTTTTCAAAATTAGGTACAGCTTCAAAAGTTTTCTTCTTTTTCTCACCAGGGATCTGCCTGTAATACTGTATGTACCACAAATTATTGGCATGTATGCAAGGGTACAGAAAGTCTCAGTTATGAAAAATTATTATAACACCTACTGTATAAGTGTATGTGACTATTATAATTAGATAGAGTTCAATTATATTTCAAATTTAGCTGTTTAATACAAAAACTATTATTAAGGAACATTCCTTCATGTGCTAAATGAATGATTGAGTGTGTCATTAATTTATTTTATGGCAAGAACGTGACTAGAGGAAGAAATTCTAGGTGGCTGTTTGGATAGTAAGTACAGAGTTTTAAGATTTGATTGACAATCAAAATGTGTGTTAACCAGAAAAAACTGAAGAAAGTGTCTAATCACTGATGGAGAAAATCCATTTGCTTCAACATATTAAACAAATGTTTCTTTGTTATAAAGAGGAACATTTTGTTGATTTCTAAAGTATTCAAAATAACAGTTTTAGAGAATCTAATAGGTTTTTATATTTAGCCACCATGAAATGATTGTTCCAAATATCTTGAAAATTTAATCATATGAGCAACTATACACACACTGTTAGTTCTATTAATTTTGAAGAATTACTTGCATGTGCACAGTTATAATTTTCTTCTATTATGAAAAGCTCTTGTGTATCATGCAGCTGGAGCCTGTCAGACTCTCCTCATTAATGCAAAGACCATGTGAGACAGCAGGAGGTCTGCCCTGCAGCATGGGAAGGCTTTTCCCAAGCCCACTTACCCACGTTTTGCTGTAGCTTCACCTTAGATTCCAGTTCAACCTTCCTTTCTCTCACCTCTGACCCCAAAGGGCTTTGCCCTGAGCAGCCTGGGCTGTGCTCACTGGTGCTGATGCTGTTTCTGTGCAGCAGAACTGGGCTGTTCCAGCCTGGGGGCTCCTGTTTGCTCAGTGCAACCTGTCTTTTGGGCCTTGCTAGTTTGGCCTCCCATTTCCTTCTTGACTGTTTGGTGTTCCTGTCTGAAGTGAGCTATGTTGTTGGTTTTCCTACAGCTTCACAAATCATAATTTTTCTTCCATAATTAGTGAAAAGTAATTTTGTATTAACTTGGAGTCATATTGCATTCTCAGATGCACTGAACCTTTTCAGGGGGAAATTTCATTCAACTCCACAGTCACAGGGACTTCTGAATAATATTATGAAACTCACACATTGTAGTCAGTGAAAATTCTCCTCTCTTCAAGGGGACAGAGCCATATTGTTCTGAGACTCTTTACAATAAACATATGTTGTATTTGCAAACAATTGTAAACTGGTTTCTGGTAGTTTCAGAAGATTCCCTGAAATGATCCATAATGTTTGCCAGACACCACTGGTTTGAAGTTGCTTTTTTGCATGTAAGACTTAATTTAGTTTGACTAATTAGTATCCTTAACTCATCTTGATCACAAAGGTGATTGCCAAATTTGTCCAAAGCTTCCATCAGTCAGTGGTAGCACATCTGCTATATAGGAGCAATTTCCTCCCTGACATTGGATAATACTACTGCCTAATACGTTTAGGTTCTAGACAGAGAAAAAATGATACCTTTTACTTAAAACTTCATATTTGAAGTAAAATCACAACATTTTGTTAAACTGGTAGAGTAGTAAATAAAACAAGGCCTCAATATCCACTCCAACCCTCTGAGTATCTAAGCACCTTAGCAGATGAATGGATTAATTGAACACTGCATAAAATACTGAACATTTTCTTCTGTTAATCATTCACTGATTCACCTTGAGGGTAGGATAAGTGGTGGATTAATCTAAACTTAATTTGTTTCTTCCTAGGCCCCATATTTGGAGGACCCTTACTGTATCCATTCAGTGTTTTACCCACTGGGTGCAGTGACTGACACATGGTCCTTTCAAGGGACTGTTAGCTTTCCAGAATTTTTAAAAATTTCTGCTGTATTCTGTAGACCTTTAGACAGTGAAGATGTTAACATGTCTATTTTGTGACCGGAAAGTCTCTTTGTAGTTTGCCCTTTCATGACAGACTTCTAAAACTAAACAAACTACTATTACTACTAATGCTTCCTCTCTACAAACAAACTACTACATATTGCTAGCTGAAGTTTCGGAGTATTTGCAAAATCTTTGTGGTGATGTATTGTCTCAGCTAAAAGAGAAAGTACAACATCAGTATCTTTGAAGGTGGTTCCCATGGACCTGCTGAGCAGAGCGAGCTGAGCCTGGGTTCTCTCTTTACAAACCATCGATTTAACCTTTTCATTTGTTGTAGAAGCCAAAGCAAACCAATATTGGCCACACTGTGAAACACCAGGGCTTAATGCCACGGAAACTCACTACAATGAGTTCCAGGAGGTATGCTGACAATTTCCCTGGGATATGTGTACTGAGTAAAGCTGTGGCTTTACTCACAGGAGAGTGCTGTAGTGTTCTGGCTGTGCAGAAAGTCCTGTAGCCTGACAGAGCTCCTTGGAGAAGCTGGTCTCCTAATGCTGCTGTGAGAGAATTCATGAACGTTTTGGGTAAACAAAGAATTCAAGCACTATATCTTATCCGATACATATTTGAAGTTATCTTTTTAAGGATATTTGCCTTCATTGCCAAAGACTGGTCAATAAATAAAATCACATGGTATTGTATCATTCCATTAACTGCTGTGTACTCTTTGAGCATGGATGATCAGTTATCTAGCCTATGTTCTGCTAGAAATCTCAGTTGATTGCTTATTTTATGAAAAAAATAATCCATGGCTAACCCTTTTTCTTTTGAAAGTTATAAATTAAAATCAGTGGACCCTGCTAAGTGCAGCTTCACAAATTATTATGAAATATAGTGCTTTTTCATAAGGTTTGAGAACCAGATTTAAAAGCATATTGGTGTTTGTGCACAGCAGGCAATAATGATCCATTATCCTGCAAGCAGAGGAGCTAGCAGCAACACATAAATAAGAAGCAATTGGACCATCTGCTTTGATTTCTGTAGCATCCCCAGAGGATGTGTGCAGGAGCTGACACTTCTCTCCATCTGCCCTTATGTTATCAATTACAGTTAAATTATGCTGCATGCTACAAGGCTGGCAGATATGGATTGTAGATTGTGGCACCTGAAAAATATAGAAGAAAATACATATGTTGCAAGCCAGCTGTTTATTTACAAGTTCTTGACATTTTTTCTTCACTTTCTTTGATGCCTTTTCTAAAGCTTCTAAGAGACATCTCTGCTTACTGTGAAATAGAGAAGAAATTAATTGTAGCAATGTAGCACCAGGCACAAAATATTCCCTGGTTTATGACTGAATCCTTACTGAAGCACAAACATCAGGTAGAGCAGATTTTAAATTTTGAAGAAATAAGTTGTGAGTACATCTGGGTCAGCTGCTCTAGCCAGTGTTTATAAAGCATGTTAGAGCAGGAGGGGCAACACACTGCACGGTTTTTTGTAGTTTAGGAATCATGTGTAAAACTGTAACTTTTATGAAATGTTAAGTGTTTATGAAAGCTCTGGGAGTGGTAGAAGCTGGAATTGAGGGCTCCAGTTGCCATGTGCTGAGAGAAGTGCTCTGTTGATGTGTCTTACCACAACCCATAGGAATGCTGCTCCCTTTTGACTAGGGATAATTTTGTTGTAAGTTCATTCAATTTTCAACCTGTTTGATGGATGGTTGCCAGTTGTGCTGAATTGCATTTTGGTTTTGTGGTATGGTATTCTGGCCATCGAAGCTGACATATGAACACTACTTAACAACTTTCCTTTTGCCCTGACTGCAATTGGAAGCCTGGCGCATTCATCAATCGCACTGGCCAGTTAACCCAGCAATGCTCTGAGGCAAAAGCAGTCCAAACTTTGAACACTCTGCCTTTCTCATACTTTCTATCACTGCTCCTTGCATTTTCAATATCATTAGTGCTCTGATTAAATAAAGCCTTTAGCAAGTGCTAAAAGATTATAAAATTGATTACATATGTTTTAATAGCCTTTTGCCAATGCTGTCTGATAAGTAAAAGCTAGTAGAATACTGCACAAGACAGAGGTTAACAGGAAAAAAAATGCCCAAAAGCATCTAGAAAGACCAGAAATAAAAGCTTGAACACTGGTAACAAAGAGGAGCTGGGAAAAAAAGGACTTATCTGCATTATGACTACCTATTATAATAAAGGAATTTGAAGGTTTCTCTTTGTGGACGTTCATTGGTGAGATTTGGTAGTTCTAGAAAGGAAAAATAGGTTGTCTTGATATATGTGGGCTCTGTTCTGTGGTTGTTGTAATTGCATATATTTTACTTATTTTGCCTTTACTTAGGAGCATTTAGCATTAGCAGCAGTGCTAAATGAGGAGGCTGTTCTGCAGACTCTCCCTCCTGTGTCTTACTCTATAGGACCTACTGGAGGCCATTCCACCCTCTCTGAAGTGATGGAGTTTTGTTGCCTTCAGCCTAGCAAACAAAAGACTTTGCTCCCTGGACTCTGCTCCAAAGTACCCTCCTCTAAAGACTGTCCTTTAATTTTTTTCACTGTTTCTTGCAGCTGCATGATTTTGCACCTCCCTCATTATGTTATGGCTTTGTCTCCCTGGATTTGCCTTTTGAGGGTTATGTTGACAAGCTGACTTTTCCAGAGGTGAAACTGTAGTTCTTACTGGCAACACATTTTTTCCTCTCTACACATGTTAAAATGGTAATATTGCTCTTTACTGCAAAGAGATTTATCATGCAAAGGACATGAGAATTGTCTTTGGATAAGATAAGACAGAGCCCTCTGCAGGATCCCAAGATGCAAGCGAAGTTACTTGTTTCCTCATCAAAGTGAATTTATGCCTGTAAAAGGATATGTTGGTATCTGTCTTGAGCCTGCCTGCTCTGACAATGTTGTTATCCTTGGCGTGGACATGTAGGAAATTCCCTCTTTATCAGCTCGCTGCTACTGAATATGCCGTTGGAGAGGCCAGACCTTCCCTCCACCACTGGTCTGCAATCCCAGCCTAAAGCAGCAAACTGCATCCTTGAGTATAATTGTTGTAAGAATTTTAAAATTCTTGTGAAGTGAGGCTCATGGTCCTCAAAATTTTATTCCACATGTTTCTGGTAACTTTCTGCTTGTCTGCATCTGGCCACTTGTCCATGCAGACCTGCATAGAAAAATAATATGTGTTAATCACAGGTGACTGAGATACTTGGATGTGAGGTTCTTAAAGAAAATGTGTTATAAAAACACCAACCTAAAAGGCTTTTCCAAAGCATATAAAATATCTGTAGTGGAGAAGTTTTGATTTTAAATTAAAATGTCTCAAAATTACTTGAAAGTATCTCAGTTCCATGTTTACACTGTTATTATTTAACAATCCTTTTCTGCTGCTTTGTTGCAATGAAAGCTCACTGTTTATGTTCTTCCCTCTGGGAGTTGGGATGGGATCAGAACAGCTTTGTATTGCCATGAACTGTCTGAATTCTGTAACTAACCAGCATCTTGCAACACCTTTGTAGCAAACTGACTTTAAAATGTTTGATTGTTCCAGTGGAGCAATGATAAAAGTAAACGGCAAAATAGAAATGAGCAGGCAAAAAGTCTAAAGTAAATTAAACACATTTCACATTCTGGATGTAGCTCATACAAAGCCATCAATAAAAGTATTTGTGAAATCACTGAGGAAATTTTTACTTACTTAATCATCAATTTGAAAAAAAAAATCTTTATTTCTACGAGTATATGAAGTAGGCTTTCAATTTGCATCTTTATGAACAGCAGATAACTATGTGAAAAACATTAGTTTTCTAGTTTACATATGTGGTCCATAAAACTAGAGTTACTAGCTCAGTGGGTAATTACTTCTATGAAATTATTATAATAGCTTTGAACCAGGATTTACATTACTGTAGTAAAATAACTAACAGTTATGTATATTCTATTTCATTTTTCAGCAGCATTGCTGGTTTTTTGAAAGATTTGCCCTCAGAAATTGTATATCTTTTAGACAGGGAGGGGCAAGAAATGAATGTGCATATTGTTACATTTACTTTATAAAGAACAATGCAAGTTATGAATCTGTAACTTAACTACAGACTCATTGAAAACAAAGGAATGGATTTGCCACATTTTTTAAGAGCTTCTGGTGAGATGCTTGGTTCAGTTTATTGATCAAATAATCTTGAAATGGGTGTTTTGCATAAGTAATGAATTGTAAGATGTTTTGTAGATTCTGGAAGGCAAATTCTGTCTCTGTCTGTCTAAGCCCAGAATGCAGGTTCAGACGATGTGAAGGTTATGAAACATCTCTCTCTCTCTGTGCCATAAGTAGGAAGGAAGTCTCTAAGAAAGGCTTCAAAACTGCCTTAATATATCTCAGCAAAAAAATAAGGCTTTTAAGGCAAAAGAATACTGCAGGGCTTTCCACACTGCCAACCCTCACTGGCAGGAAGGTGCCTAAACCCAAATGCTCCCAGTTCCCAAGTTTGAAAGCTCTGACCTCAGAAATCAAGTCCTTGATTTTTGCCAGAATTGGCTCCCGATGAACCAGTCTTGAAAGCAGGGGATTGGGTTTAAGTCCATAAAGATGGAACTTTGATTTCACAATTCAATTTCTGAGAAGTTGGAGACTTGTCTGGTGAGCAAAGAAAGAGAGAGCCAGGCTTCTCAGGGACACCAGACCTCATGGCCCCTGAACGGGATCCTGGTTCCTTGGGTCTGCTGGGTTGTACCAGATGTGTGACTCAGCAGCTCTTGGAGCCCTTGGAATCATGGTTTGCCTACAGTCATTGAGTGCTTTTAGGGTCCTAGCTCATCATAAACTGAGCAGAGAGCTGTAAATCCTTTTCCTGGGCAGGGCTGAAATGTTTTGCTGGAATGTAATAAAATGTCAAGTTCTTGCATCATATATACAATGGAAATAACTTTGTCTACCTGTCTTGGCTTGAGGAGTAAAAAGTTTATTTTCAATTAAGTTTACCATCCCCTCCTCCCCAATGTTTTTTAAACACAAACAGAAATTCAAAGAATTTAGATTTTTAAGTGTTTGATACAGCAAATTACAGAAGTGGTGTAGTTATTGCCAT
Organism: Phainopepla nitens; assembly: GCA_013400175.1. Taxonomy (NCBI): domain Eukaryota; kingdom Metazoa; phylum Chordata; class Aves; order Passeriformes; family Bombycillidae; genus Phainopepla; species Phainopepla nitens. The sequence continues at coordinate 1,007,208 of VXBQ01010779.1, forward strand.
TTCCTTGCATTTTAGATGTGCAAGTCCATCCAGACTTGCATATCTAAAAAAGGCTGTATGCAGTTATTTAAAGATGCTAATAAATAATTTTACTCTACTTCAGCAAGTGCCCAGTGCATTTTCAGGGTAAGAGGGGAACTGAAAGGCAGTTTTGAAGTCTCTGCTAACTACATTAATAGTGCCTTTGTATTTCAGTTGCTCTGAACTCTGAATTCTCTCTCATGTCAATAGCCCATCTTTTTAAAAGTCTACTGATTAAGTAAATAATTTTGTAGCTTGTGAAATTCCTTGTATTTAATTTGATGAGATGGGAAGCTGCTTCTCCCCCTTAAAGTCTAATTAACATGGAGACTATCTTCTCTGATGAGTTCATAAGCTGTTCACAGACAGTTGGGATGTAGCAACTTTGCAAGACACTGTTTAAAGATCTCTGACATCTGAGAAAGCCACAAAATCCAATAATCCTACTTTCAGAACTCCAGGGTGTCCTCTGAGATCAATCTCATATCTAAACATCACATAAGGGAGTGCATTGTGTTATAGACTGGTTTCTATTGAACACCAAGTAAGAAGTAGCATTAGACATTCTTGAAGTAGAGCTTTTATCAGGGGACTAGGAAGGGTTGTCAAATTCTGAAAATTTTACCCATGATTAAAGCAGTACTATGAAAATTGTTACATTTTTAACAAAGGTCAGCTTATCCTCTGTAGAGCTCTCTTGAGAGTATCCAGCAAATTATTTATTGGGAATAAAGTTGAACAGCTTTCATGTTTATCTGTGTGCATGAACAGAGCTGGCATTAATTCTCTTGTCTCTAATTGCTGTGCTATCATGTCAAATATCCTTTCAAGTAGCCTTGGCTTCTGGTTTCAGTTGTGCTTTTGGTCCACATACATTTAGAAAAAGGCAGTTTTAGTGTGAAACTGCCTGAAAAAAAAGGTTATGTAGAATTAGTAATGTACCAGTGTTCTCGTTATCCTTGTGTCTGTATTTTCATACATACTCAGGCCACTCACATTCAGTCTGCCATGCTGATATTCCACAGTGCATATTTTGTAGTGTTATAAGTGGATCTGAGCATTAAAGATCTTTATACCTGCTCTGCAACCAAAACAGAACTAGAAAGGCATTGGCTCTGTAAGTTTAATCTGGGCTGTTTAACCCAATATACCAGCCATGGTGTGGAGTTATTCCAGAATACCTCCTGGGAGCACACTTCAGGGGCATGGTTTACTTTGCTCCCAACTGGAAAAATTCTCACGCTGTCAGTCACCAGGGCACTGACACCAGTACCTCAGCCAGGCTCTTAAACCCTACCCCTGTGTACCTGTTTGCACAGAAACTCAAACTAAGCTTCCTTAATTTGTCTATACACTGAAAATTTTTAATGATTTTTATGTGAAAATTCAAAGTTTCTAGCTTTATTCCACTTTGGAGTGGTGATAAAATTAGTTAGATTTTTTTTTTTTAAATGCTGAAATCCATTTATGATTTTTTTTTGCTTTTGTTTCTTTTGTTTTCCAGAGATATGTTTCTGTGCCTAAAGTCTACATACTAAATTGCTACATTTTAAATTGGTCTCATGTTGGAGTCCTCCCCACTTTCCAGTGCCTCTCTGTTCTCACTGAGAAATATCAGTGTTGAGAGACACAACATTTATGAGCAAAAGGAAAGTAGTAGTAATAGATGCAGTAAATTAACCAGAAATATTTTGTGTTGAGCTAAGAATGAGTAGTATTGTGCACTAACTGTGCCAGACCTCAAAATATACCTGTTTAACTTGTCCTCTGGGAAATATGATAAGTTGATGTAAATAGTGAGTGACTGCAGAATAATCAGAATAAATAAAATTTGTTTTCTTAAACTGGCAATTAGCAGATAGGAGTTCCCAATACCAGTGTAATTCTGCTGGAATACAGACAAGGGAACATGAGTGTGCTCTGCATTCAAACCTGTCCAAAAAAAGGCTTCAGTTACAAAACTTCTGGTCAGCTGCTCCAAGCTGGTATTTGTTGCATAAGTATTGGAACGAGATGTCTATTTTGTAGACAATCCTACACTGATAAAAAATATTTAGGAATATCAGATTTTGTCATTCTGAAGATGATTCTCTCAAAGCATCATCAATTTGCTATGGGACAGGACATTCTGCTAGAGCATGTGTCTCATTTTATTATCTTTAATATTGACAGTATACATATATTTATCTACCTCCACAAACCTAGTGCTGGGGCTTAGAGTTCTGAAATGCAAATGCACTGTTTGTACTGCTGAATTAGAACATTTGCTGACAAGTGCAGCTACAGGTACTGGGGCTGTGAGGGGCGTTTTGTGGTGTCTGTTGGAAAACCAAATGTGACATCCCTTTTGGCTTGCAAAGAAGTCAATAGAATCATGTTTCAAGACATTTTAAAATTCTCTTTTAATTCATTGTAGCAGTTTACATGTATATTACATTTTCTACTTCATTCTTTGACTTGAGTCAATACGTATCCAATGTAAGTGCAGTTCATTTATAAATAAATTGAGATTCTGTCCCTCATTACCTATATTTCTAATGCATTCTGATACATTAGTAAATAGACTTGTCTGATTAATCATTAGCACATGAAAAGAATTATCTGTCTACTGCCAAGTGGAACTATTGACAATTATAATAGGACCAGCTACTGTATCATCTGGAAGCTGATGTTTTACAGGAAGGCTGGAAATGGGTGGTGTTCCATTTGTACGCTCAAACTGAATGACAGAAGTCATCTGTCTGGGTAAAAGAAAAATAATAATTTCTCCATATGCCTTCATGTATTTCTACCACTAAAACACAATAACGCCTTTGTACCATGGGTATTGATTGGACTGCTTTCATGACATCTTCAGTTTGTTATTCAGACTGAGGGAAAAAAGATAAAATGTATTTTTCTTCAAAGCAAGATGTATAAGTTTCTAGGATATTTACACGTTAAAAAAAAAATTAAAAAAGAAGAAAAAAATATACTGTCCTGCATACTGTGTCGTCTTGTAAAATAATTTGAGTTAGCACATCTTGAAGCATCACCACCCCCATGTTTGGAACTGGTTGTGGGATTTTTCCTTTTTTGTTTGTACCATTTAAAAGCATTCCTGCACAATCACCATAAATATGCAAGTTAACTGTATGATAAAAGCAGCAATTTAATTTACCAAAACATTGTGAATACTTTTATTGTGGTTAGTACAATAAGTGCTTTGTTAATGCTAAATATTTGTAACTGGTGGTGAAGCAGTGCCTGTGTCGGGTGCAGAACTTGCACCTTTTCTCAAGTGCTCAGAAATTCAAGTCATGTGGAGTAGTTATGAAATGCTGACAAAATAGCCAAACAGGATTTTATTAACACATCATTAGTCTTCCAGCATGTTAAAATACTACACAGTTAACATGGGCAAAAAGGTGCTAACCATATTCTAAATATTTTTAACTAGGCCTGTACGCCCCTAATTGTGTAAGTTTACAAGATGAGAATTATTCTCTAAATATTTTTTCTTGCACTCTCTTCACCTTTGAAGAACTGGGGACAACTGTAATTATTAGAAATTCATTTTATGAGATCTTGTATCAATACTCTGGAAAACAGCATCTTCCATTTTTCAAATTTAAATGAATAATGTCAGATTAAATCCTTTTTCATGTGATGTCGATTAGGCAAGTAAACATGAATTTTGTGCTGAAGAGCAATTTCATTTGCATGTAAGACAGAATACTTTTTCTGCATTTGTGATAGCTGAAAACTTATAGACAGCCCACTATGCAAGTGAACAATATAAAATATTCAATCCCTCAATCCTTTTTGAGGGCCTGATGTTCTCCTCATAAGGAGAGCAGCTGATATCTTAATGCAGTTTAGATTTCTGATTCTTTTTGTAATGTTTTGGGTTAAGAAATGAGTGTAAAATGCTGCCTAGAATTTTTATGTGAAAGTAACATTTTATTTGCGTGGTTTGGTTGTAAACATGAATGCAAGTGAGCAGAAATTGTATAAGAAATATTATTTATAAATGTGTCATACCTAATTTGATAGGATAAAATACAGCTATAGTAATTATTGCATTATCAAACACTAAATAGAAAAAAGGACAAGAAGCTAGCAAAATAGTCTGTGAAGAGAAGATAAAAAACCTGACAGTGAATGTAGGTATATTTTCCTGTGGAAGCTGGCAGACTGCTGCACATAAATCAAATATATTTTGAAATGGAGCTATTTTCTATCCTTTTTAAATTAAATTGAGAACAATACATCCATATGTTAAATTTAGGGAAATTGAAAGTACTAAGTTGCTTCAGAAAAAAGACCTACAATCTCTTTAACTGTTCCCTTATTTCTACCAGAGTATGAGTAAGGCCATTTATATCAATATGGATTCGCAGGATGGGGCTGTGAAGTTTGCTGTATTCAGCTTTGTTACTACCATATTTATAGTGTTTGGGTTGCACAGTATCAGTGCTTCCTAGGTTCACTTAGTGCTTTTGAGACTCTGTCCAGGGACCTAATTAGTGCTTGAATTTGCAGTTCTCTTGTAAGAAAAGTGCTACATTTAACATAAGTCAATGGGACTTTTACTTTTGCAAAGACTGCTGGATCAGGCTCTTACTGTATACAAGAAATATTTCAGGTCGATGGCCTTCTCTTTGCCATATTTGAAACTGAAGCAAAAAGAAGCTCATTGTTTTATGAAAAATATTAAAAATTCATGATATGTTTTGGTTTCTACACTTGGATTCCTGGAGTAAATAATACTAATGGTATATTTTCAACATGTCTCTTAGCAATTACTGTATATTATGTAAATACTAGCAGGTAGCATACAGTAAATCTGCAACTGAAGAAATATTGACTTGAAACAAACTCATTTTAATTGAGAAACAGTGAACTTTTTGTGCCTTTTTACTGGCCTCAGATTCATGGTGTAACAAATCTCTAATTTCCTAAGACGGTACACAGAGAAACTGTAAAATGCCATTCTAGGCGTTCAGGGAATAAAGCAAGCAGAAAGACATTTTTACTAAAATAAACAACTTGACTAAACTCAATGCTGTAAAGTGCAAGTGTGAAAATCCCACTTTAATGATGAAAGAGAAAAAAAATGCATCCTCACTATGGATAAGGACACACCTTCAGCAGCACATTTACAGGGGAATAGAGCAGACAGTACCAACATCCCTCAGTGGTGTGTATTCATGGAAGGAAAGGGCAATAGATCATGTTTCCAACATGACTACAAATTACTTTTCTTACTCAATGCAGTAACATTGCAGAATGCTTTAATGAAAGAGGGTTTCCAGAAAATTACCTCTTTCTGAGACTGTCTTGAAAAAAAGGATGATCTGACCACCATTCAATGTGTTTGTGCTCAGCACAGCAGAAGGGTTTGAGTGAGTCAGAGCAGGACCAGCTGTGCCTTGTTTAGGATAATCTATCTGTGAGGGTGGTGCCCTTCCTTTGGGCAATTATATATCACAGAAGCAAAAGCCTTAGAATTTATTTCCCTAAGTTATTGATTTCTGCCTTCCTTTATCATATTTCTCCCCAAATAGTACACCAGACTTGTGCCTTTGGATGTAAACTCCACATGCCTTTGATATTCTATTCATGCCAAGAGAAGGAGGCTCAAATAAAGAGAAGCATCTGTTCCAGAAACCTGTGGAGCCATTCCTCCACCAAATTTCCATTTGTTGTAGCAATGCAGGTCTGAGTTCTAATTCACTTCTTCATGTGCTGATCAACCTTTATGTGGTACTGCACTTTTGATGGAATTAGTGAGTGTTGAAGTGTTCTGTGCTTTGAAACACACACTTTGAAAGGACAAGATCACATCTAACTTTTTATCCAGCTCTGATATTTATTAGGTTTTCATGTGTGCAGTTCTAGCTTGAATTTCTCAAAGGGATCTTTGTTAAGTATTCCTCTGTCTGCTTACCAGTAAGTCATTAAATCAATCTAAGTAATGTGTGTTTGCAGTTCCTGGTTGTTTGGGGGTTTTTATGCCTTTAGTAGTTTTTTCCTTGCTAAGTACAGGAGCTTATGTGGTGCCCAGTACCTTTGTCTCACCATGAAGTGTGACAAGACAAGATAAGATTTTAATACTTAATGAAATGACTTAAAAACCCGAAGGTTGCTTTGGACATCTGTCTGTCTAAATATGGGTACAAAATATGGCATTTTGCAGATCAAAATCTATGTTTCTCCTGCTGCTGAATGCATAGGGCATACAGACAGAGAATGTATCATGATAGGTTAAGTCTTTCTGCCTTACTTTTTCCACTGTCCTTAAGAGCAAAGAAGGAGCTGCTTATTGAGAGTTGAAAGTCATTTCCCTCTTTAATCTGTTTCTTTAAAAGACTGCAGTAACCTTGTATCTAGTGAAGTTTACCTTTCTTAAACAGAAAACACAGGTATTTTTATGTTATGAAGGAGTAAATTGTCATCTCTTAGATAAACAGTTATTGGAAATTGGGATAATGAAATGCAAAGTGCAACTCATGATTTAGTATAAATTTTATATGAAAGTAACTTAATTTTCTTGATAAAATATAGTATCTTTAATATTTGATTATGAGCTTATGTATCAAGAGACTTGAATCTTAGTTTTGAGGAGTTTGAAGAAATCCAGTGAGGAAAAAATCCAGTGGAGAACAATGCTAGAATCCAGTGCAATGATATGACAGTCTGTTCCCACTTTGTGAATGATAAGGGAAGGCCAGAATTTCCTAAAGCTTCTGTGGAGGAAATTTGAAGTTTATTTAGGCAACAGGTTTGGGTTGATCTCTCTCCCTGTGATTCCTTAGGGAATTGGTCATTTTGTCTGGGGGCTCTGCATAAGAGAGAAGAATGAAGTGTCCTAAGTACTTATCCCCTGAATACACTCTAACCAAAATGCATGAATGGAGCAATGGCAAAGGTGCCTCTTTCAAGTGCCCTAACTCTTATTTGTGAGATTTGGATTTTATTATATGTTTAGAGCAAACAATTAGTTTTGTCATTATTCTTCATCAAAAATACTTCAAATATGTTTTTTATTTAAAAGGTTACTGTTTTTATTATAAAGGGATTAGTATTTTATTTTATAAGCCCTAGGAATTGTTGTATAATGAAAAGGCTAACCCTTAAAATAAACTAAATGCATACTTAAAATAAACAAAATGATTAAGTGGCTTGCTTATTTCCATTGAAAAGACTATATAAATTACTGAAAAGCCACATGGACATTATTTATGAAGCTTATAGATTGCTTTGTAAAGTTCACTTGAAACTGTCAAAAGATGGGAACCATTAAAAGTTTTACTTGTACCAGGTTATACTAAATTATAAAATGGCGTAAAATGTTCAGCACACCATGTTTTGCTAGTTTTCTTTCAATTAGCAGTAATTTGTCTAGGCCATGAAAAAAGCATTTTAAAATGTTTTATTTTGTATTTTCTGATAGTTTTTTATACTGTAGGAATTAAATACACTGAAAAAAGAAAAAATGCACACTAAAAATATTCATAATAGCAAAAGTAACATGAAATTTATATGGATTTATATAAATTAGTTAAAATACTTTAAAGGTATGAGTCAACATAAAAAGATACAAAATATCAGCAATATCAGAGAATAAGATTCTACATTTACAATAACTTCAGGCTTTCGGTATCATGAGCAAAGATACAGGGAAAATGCATAGCAGTATCTTACACTGACTTACATTTATAACTGTCTTTCATGTTAGAACCTGTGTGACTCATCCATTATTTATCAGGAATATATTTGATCAGCAAATATTGCATGGAAGTTTGTAAGAAAGCATTTGGCATTATTTAAAGCCGGATTTTTTTCCTGTAAATTCTTATAAGTGGCTGTGCTTAAGTTTACTGAAAATAAACCTTTTAGTGACTTGGTCTCCCAGTTATCCTTAAAGCATTTATAGAATAAAAATGTCAGCAGATTAATTTTAGTTCTCTAGTGGGTGCTGAGCGCATTCAATTAGATTAATTTAATGTGATTAGCGCTCTCACTTTCAGGTTGGCCTCACCCCTAAGAATAGATGAGACGTGTACGTGTTGCTAGAAATTTGCTAATGGGGAAAGTTCTGTTCTCAGATGAATGAGCCAAAATTTTTATATCTAACTTTACTAAAGGTAATGACAAAACTCTTATTCATGTAAATACTCTAAGGAGTTCACTCCCAATTTTTGGAAGCTTTCTTTAAATAGCTGATGGTTTGTTTGTGTGCATGTGTAGAGGAAGTTTAAATAGGCTTGTAATCTTGAACATGGCACGTGGTATGGGATTTGGATGTGCAGTTTCAGTAAAGGTGCTGTTTATTTAATCTAATACATTTTGAAAAAGATTCCAGTCAGTTTTGGACAATATCCCTATGTTTTGAACTAGAATATGTTCTTTCAAAAATAGTCTTGGCTTGAAAGTCTCACAAGTCCTGTAAATATATATATGTATACATGAAACATCATACAAATACCTAAAGATCTGGAATACTTCATGTGAAATTAATACAAAGGTTTGATGCATCACAAACAGATTTGCAATACAGCTACTCTGGATTTGCGTCTTTCAGTTGTCTTTATATTTGAAACATGACTTCAAACCTGTAGATTTTTAAAAATCAAATATCACCTGTGTATTTATATGTTTATCTGGGCTCTTTGTGGAGAATAGTTGCATGACACTTTCCCCTCTCTTCTACTTTTCTCTTCTACTTTCATTAGCACAGCTGTGGCTGAATTTGCAGGGAGGTGCAGAATTCACAAAATAGGTGTGTTTGGAAGACATACCCAACATCTCCTTTCCATAAGTAGCAAAAATTTTGCACATACATTCAATACTCTTGTGAGTACTTTCCTGAAACGAGGGGTAGTTATTTCTAGAAATATTTATTCTTCTGTTTTTTCAGCAAGAAAAAAGAAATAGATATGGCCAGTCTAATGAGTTTCCTGAGAAGAAAGCATAACAGCCCAGATAGAGCTGGACTGAATGCTGGCCTTCTAGGAAACCTTTTTTGTGTGTGTAAAAGCAGCAGAAGTCTATGTGAAGTAATACTTAGTTGAAAAGAGAAAAAACAAAGCAACAGCACACAACCACATCCCCCTTCCTTCATTGTCTTTTTCATTTTCTCATTGGTGTAAAGTGGCAGGCACTCAGTGACCTCTGTTGTAAATGATACTGACCAGAACAGGTGATAGAGGAAATAATGAGAAATATAATAATTTCATGCAAATCGACTTGCAAAAACTCCAGAGACAGGTTTGTTGGTTTGTTTTGGGTTTTGTTGTTTCATTTTTTTTTTCCTCAAAGCACATCAAGAGAGAAAAATACTTATTCATTGTAACTAAAAAGTGATGTCCGGCTATGACTTGAAAAGCTCTAGAGAATGCCTAATGGATTCTGGTAGGTAGATGAGACTCAGCTCCTCCAAACGTGATAAAGCAATCCTTGAGATCCTCTCCTAAAAAGCAAGGGCAGCAGAACTGTCCAGGAGAAAAGATCAAAATAATAACAACCATTAGTTTTGAGCACAGATGGAAGCTAAAAGGCACTCAGGAGGCAAAGAGACCAAGAAGACATCCATCACACCAGCACATGCTGTAGAAATGATATGAAGGACAAAAATAAAAGTGCTCAGCCATGGGCAAAGTTCTGTGCTATGGGAAATGGAATCACTCTCTATCATAATGCCAGTGGCAAGTGCTAGGGAGGTTGGAGCATTAATATATCAAATGATTGAAGACATGAAGTTATCCTATGAAGAGAAAGATGCATACAGGGCAGCTTGGAGAGATCCTAGGCAAATGCATGTAAAGTACATGAACATGGCAATGAAAGCTTCCAGCTGTTTTCCTTCCAGCTGCTCCTATTAAAAAACACTCGTATCAGTCCAGGTCTAGCTGGATTACAGAATTCTAGCTACAAAATACTGCTTATCAGCAGCAGAAATTTAATAGGAAACCATGGCCAAGTTTTGAAGAAATACAGTAACACCTTTCTGAAGCTACTGAACAAGTAGTTAATGAAATACTTACTAAATTGATGCATTATTATTTAGAGGGGACACAACAAAAGACACAAGAGTCAGGGTTTTTTCACGGTGTCAAAGCAATAGTTAATCATATTTGTTTAAAGATATTATATCTGTTTCCATGTCTGAGTAAAAATTAGGCAAAATATCTTTATGGATTAGTAAGAAAATTAATAGAGGTTATCTTGCGGTTCTGCTGCTCAATAGAGACCATTAAACAATGAAGCTCACATTCACTACCTCCACATGTTCAGCTATTGCAGGAATAAAATGTCAATTGTGTGAGCTGTCGTCTCTTTGTACATTGAAGCACTGGGCAGCTTTATGGCTTTTGGGTGAGTTTTTGAAGGTGCAGTAATGCAGCTCTGACATGGACGTTTCCTATGGTGACTTCAGAAGAGCTCCTCATGTGACACCAAGGACATGAGTACTAAATGCCTGTGTTGTCCTCTGCACTGCACCATGGGGATATGCACATTGCCCAGATTTATTTCTTTAATTCTAACTTATTTATTCTAAGACAAAGAAAAGCCAATCTCATCAAGCCCTGAGAACAGTGAAGTAGTATCTAACTGCTTTCCATTTTCTTGCAGTCAGGGATTAATGTGTACCTTCTGTTGCTTCTTCAAGAATTCAGTTTCTGACATGCATGTTCACCTCTGCTTTTTATACATGCTGACAGAACTCAGGTGTGTGAATGAATATTTGAGCAAAATGGTCATTACACGTGATCCCCAGATATTGTTTGGCTACTAACACATGCAGAGACCAGTGCTTTCTGAAAAGCAGTGTGTAGAATAGTTTCAATACTGTGGAAAGTTATTTCTAAAAGTCTATCACCTGTATGAATATTGTCCCTCTAACTTCTAATTGAAGAATATGGCAGAGGAAGAGATAGAATTGTAGATTTCTGATGATTGCAGACTTTGTATATAAAGGGAAGATAAGTTTTAGGAATTCTACTCAAATCACAAGACATGACATTTCCGTATTAAAAATTGCTATTTTTTTCTTTATTATGATCTGCTTTTTCAATGCAACTCTAATTTTTTTAACATCTGTTGCCATTGAAAATTCAATCCAATAACTCTTACTTTTTACACTCATACAAAGATATTTGTACAGCTAAAACTAGGGCAGAGAAAAATCTTAACATTTCAGCTTTCAGTGTTTTAAATTAAAATATAAGTGTTTTCTTTTTTTTTTATACTTTCTGTTAGCAGTTCTCTTTCCAATGAATTTTTTTTTTCTTTCTATTTAAAAGAAAAGAGAATGAGACAAAAAATATTCCCATGACTTTCTGAAATTTTGTAGCAAGGCATTGCAAGACCAGATGCTATAGTCTTATAAATTCAAAAGGCATTATATACAGCCAGCTGTACCAAATAAACTCAGATTTTTATACCACATCGTGGTGTTCTGTGAATCCCTATTTGTTTTCAACATCTGCTTGGACCTGTCCATGCTTGCTGTCTATTAATTATAATTAATCATATACTAGAATGTATCTTTATGTTTGAAGTTTGATCCAATAAGAAGCTATTGTAGTATACTGAGTGTTTGCTAAAGATAAAATTGTGTTTTCTTATGATTTTGCTGCTTAATGGAAATTCCTTTACTTTCCTGTGTACTTCTTAGCTTTGGAAAAAACCCTTAATTATAGGTTAATTGATTTAAAAATGCATTGTGGAGAATAAACTCCATATAAATATACTTTTTTCCCCCAGTTCCCAATGATTATTTGTTTCCATGTGAAAATGCCATCCTGTGTGATTCTTTGATGGTTGGTCCTTCTTATTAGCAGTTGAGCATTCTCCTACCCTACTATTCTAATTTTTATCAGAAGTTACTAACCCTCCTCTAGGCACATCATTTAATGAAGATTTTAATAAGGCCTTTGCATGGTCTCTAACACTAGTTTTAACTTTCTGTGTGCTATGGTGACACAATAAATTAACAACAGAAAACTTGAAAATTAGAGCTCAGTGTTCCAGGTGAGTTTGCATTTTCCTGTAGGTCCTGTGTAGCCTCTCATTTCAAATTAGAAAATCCAAGGATAAATCAAAACCGAGAACCTTGAATAGAGCAAAGCCACAGTGGCATGCTCCTAAGACTCTGCAAATGCCACAAACCTTATGGAAAAACTCAAAAGGGTGTTCAGATCTATCCAGGCAGGGCTCCTTTCCTTCCTAGGCAGGGTGGGTTTTCATGGTATTTCAGAGGGACTGGTGGCATTTGAGAATATCCTGCATCCAGATCTGCTCAGCCATCACCAAAGAGAGACTCAGACCAGGTCCAGGGAGGGCTGCAGATATTTGTAGGCAGGCAGGGAGTTTTCTTGTGGGACTGGACAGACTGAATTTGGCTTGTTGAGCCTGACAAAACAGGGACTGAGGAGAGATACAGAGTCAGCATTGTGGATGTGGAGCCGGGAGCTCCTATAAACTGACCAGGAATAAATTTAGGCTGGAAATACAAGAGGTTTGTCACATGACACGAAGCAGCTCCGTCCTTGGGCTGTGACCCCTTAGTTTTCTTTGGGCAAAGTAATCCCTGATAGGGCTGGGGGGGTTTATTGGTCTTTGGGGGCTGGACCTGCAGTTGCTGGTTTTCCTGTCTCCCTGTAGTTCAGCAAGAGGACATGTTCCCCAAGACTAGCGCTTTATCAGTGGCACACTGGTCATTTAAATACTTTCCTCTCTGAGGGTTTGCTATCCTATTTCTCTGAAAGTGAGCTGAGGTAGTAGGGAATAATTTTCCCCCTATATTTGGCTACAGCCAATGTATAAATAGTGAATAAAATGGTGGTATGTGGCAAGAAATAATTTTTAAGAATTGAATGTGCATGAAGTGTGTAGGTTTTTCCATCCTTCATTCACTTCATTAAATGCAAAGCAAGCAAAGTTTTAAAATAACTTTAATAAGTGTTTAATAGTTTCTAACACATCTGAATGGAAATCACTGTATTATCTTTTCCATGTAGGAGATGCTATTAGGCAGTGATTTAAAACTTAATATTTGCAGAATTATTCCTACCATGTAAATACTCAAACTTTTAAAATTTGGACACTTCTGGGGATTCCAAGAGGCTGATTTTTCAAATATATTTTTTGTTTTGTAAAGGTTTTCAGTCCACTTTGAAACATATATGCATTAGGCTTAAAGGCAAAAGGAAGCAATGAGTGGTAAATTACTAGTGGCTGAAATAAAACAGTGTTTCAGGATCAAAGTGTGGGCCAGCATTAACACAAGCCTTTCTAAATTTTTGAATGTTTTCAATTCTACAGCTAAAATTGATGCCAGAAGAGTTAGATTATATTTATTTAATTTGCCTCTTTTTATCATCACAAATATACTGAAATACACAGCACATAACACTGTGCTTGTATTTCCCTAGGATGTCTGTAGTGTTATTCTCAGTGAAAACATGCAAGTCCAGTAAAACTTTGTCTTCTAAAGTATGAACTTGAATATACCTGGTCACTATGGGAAATTTAAAACAGATTATATTAAACTGTCCAATATTGTGTCACTGATTAATAATGATTGATTCTGTAATAACCATGCAAATGTAAACTATTCATTTATTACAAATACATATGAATTGAGAGAATGATATCTCATATAATCTGGTGTTAGTCTATTCACTGCATCATAAAAATTAATTTGTCTAATTAATGACATAAGTTCTTTTATACATGTATAATTCATATTAATTGATAGGTCTGCCTAAAAAGACTACCTTTTGGAAGAAAAATGATCCTATTAGTAGAAGTTTAATCCAAATCAGGGCTGACAAAGCATGGTGCTTTCAAGGCTTATCTCTGGCTTTGTTAATTGTCATAAGCATTCTAAATTGATTATTCTTACATTAACATGGGACATTTCATTCATCAATGCTTAGCTGTAAAGAAAATTTGTCTAATGGATTTGGGTAGCAGCACTAAATAAGTGCGTTGGTCCATTTTTCCACTGTAGCTACAGGGGTATTCAAAGCATATTAATTCAGTAATACTGAAAAAATTAACTGCTAAAATATATAGAAATATCATACAAAATTAGATTTCTGACACTGAATAATTTTTGTGATATTTCAATAGTAAATGAGTGTGCACACTAGCACTTTTATTGCTTTTGTATTTCACAGATGCCTTGATAAACAGGCAGTGTTAATGTTTCTTATGAGCGATGTTGCTTCACCTTCCAGGGCCACAGGGGCACAACATGTAGGATAAATTAGTTAAATATGCATTTTAAGGAGCTGCTTAGAGGAACAAAACTTATAATATAGTCAGGATTTATAATGTACAGCCTTATAGTTAGCATTTTAATAATTTATTTGCAGATGATCAAGTTTACTATTGGCCAATGAAAGAGTTCAGATGCAAACTGAGATTTCAGTGAAACAAATGAATTTTAGTGTTTGTTGCTCTCTCTCTGCCAATTAAGCTACAGTTCTGATTTTTCTAAAAATATATTCAGAGACAGAAAATGCAACCTTCACAAATTCATCTGGTTTCTGCTCAGAGTGGGAGGGATTGACTTTCCAAACCTACACTCCTTTTATAAGTATTGGCTCTGTTGGTGGAATGTACTTTATGTGCACTTTTTATGGTGCTCTCATTTCTTTTCCCCATTCACCTGATCTTTGTTTTTCTTGCACTTTCTAGCATTCTGTTAATCACTGGAAGCCACTGTGGAATCAGATATGTGGCAGTGCCAAGAATTTCAGGAAGCTTTTTATAGTAGTTTGCAATTGAAGGCATGCATCATAAAACAAGTGAGGAGGAAGGGAAGATGATTTCCAATAGAAGTTAAAGGCTTGTTTTCTCCAACTCTAATCAGTGCATATTTTCCACTTTGTTGAGCCTATCATTGAACAGCAGTCCATAAAATGAGGCCATGCTTGACCTCCATTGCTTCTGCCATAGTTTAAAAGGATCCATGAAGGAAAGAAAAATGCTTTTCTCAGTTTATATTGCTCTCAGTATAGGTTCAGGGGGAGCAGATGAACTATTCAGTTTAGCCTTGGAGTTCTGAGTTTCATTCAGTGTATGGGACTTTGGATTCTCAACACCAAAGCTGTTTCCATGTATGTGCTACTTTACCTTGGCTTTCTAGTTCCACAGGGCAGGCTTGAGATTTTTTTTAATTTCAAATACATAAAAAAAAAAAAAAAAGAGATCTGATATTTTGATCTTTTTATTGTGTAATCAGATTTTCCTTCAGTCAGTGAGAGCTACAGATAAAAAAATGCAGCTGAACAGCTGTCTAGGCTAATTTCTTTTTTTATCAAGCACAGAACTTAGATAAAAGTGAACAGTGATGGTTTGAATTTAGTCCTTTGCGAAAGGATTCTACTCTTACTGATTAATTTTATTCAGGAAGTGCTGTGTTACTCTGTAATAAAACCCTGGGAGTTATATTGTAATTGTACAGCATAGGGTGTTCAGTTTGCATCAGGCTAGGAATTAACATAACCTGAAGCCTGTGTTACTTGCATTTAAACACAGACACTTGGTTTTTATGCAGAAACACATTGGAAAGGACCACCCTTTTGCTTGGCTTTTCTCTAATTCTGACTCAGTGCAGAAATAAATAGTACAACTTCAGTTTCATTTGAAATATGTATCCTGACACTGTAAATTTGATTCCTGTATAAAAATGCACTTAGAATCCATAAAAAACCCCCTATGTACTTCTCCTTCCTGAATGCCATCATTTATAAGTATGCTGTCTTCATTTATCACCTTTGGCTTAGATCCAGTCCTGATTTCTAAATTATATATCCTAACAACTGAAGCTAGGATGGATTGCACCTTCAAGTTTATATCCATTCCTGTGGTCTAAAAAAAATCCCTTTGTTCCAATCACGACTGGTTTTTCACATTCATTTTTAATCCATATGCCAAGCATTCTTCATAGAGTTCAAATTTCAGTGAAAAAAGAACACTTCCGAAAGTTGTTCAGTTTGGTTTACAGTAGACAATGTTTGGGAAAGACAGAGATATTCCATATCCCAAAACTAAAATATACCAGATGTGCAGCTTTATTCTGGTTAAAAGCAGATCAGAAACAAAACATATATAATATTCTTTGTTTCCTAAAAGTAATTTAATATTGCTTTCAACAGAGAATATGATACTCTGATTTTATATAGTAAAAATGAAAAAAAGTATCTATGATTAAGAAGGAAATAAAAACAAATTACCTGTGCTTAAAATCCAATAAAACTCAACAAATACCTTCGTGTCTGATATTATTTGAATACATACATCCAAGTCATGTAAGAATTAATTATTATTCAAGTAGTGCCATTTACCAGTGCCTACATTTAACAGATTGCTCAGGTTGACACGAGAGTCTGGTAATTTTTATTATTTTAAAATGAATGGAACTAACAGGTTTTTACTGGTCATTCAAGGAAGTATTATTGGGTTCCAGTATGCCTCTCATGTGCTCTGAATTGAAGGATAAAAAACAAGGGGGTAGTTTTTCTCATTAAAACACAACAGTGAAACAAGATACTCTTGTCTTCTTCCTTTACACCACAAGAAGCAGAACACAATATTTCCTCCAAATGCTTTTGTTTGTTAGGAGTTTCCTGTAAGTTTGATTGTTTTAAGAGACAGGAGAAAGGAGGAGGAGTTGAACTTGTTGGAAGATGTTTAATCATCTCATAGTTGTTATCTTGGAAGTGTCTGTAAGACATGTTTTCCCAGGCTGATGAGAAGAGTCTTTTAAGATTCACTCACCTTCAGATGTTAGAAATCATAGTAGCGATTAAAATATGGGACCCTCACAGGCTTAAAATACAAAATCTGCTAGATTGTTTGTCCTTGTACATATCTTCTTTCTCCAGTGAGGTCAGGCTTTCTGAATTATCCTCTGTATTCTGCACAGTCTTGATGTCTTTCATACAAGACATGTGTTTGAGCCTATATATTACTATCCTTAGGTTTCCAGTTGCGACCAGGATTTTGGTTTTGAATATTTGGAGTAGGAGTTCTGGGTCAGCTGGATGCAACTTTAAAAGCTCAGCCATGAAATTCACATGTTGTTACAAATTCTGACTGCAGTATTTAGAGATGTTCATATTTGGAGTTTTATTTTAGTCTTTTATTTGGTTAAAATACAATAACAAAACCAAATAAGATTAAGGAAGCAAAACAATTCAGCTGAAGTTGCCCAAGTTTGGCTCCCTGTTGAATAAAAACTAAAACCCATCCCACAAGGTTTGCGGTCCCAGTGAGTGTCTATGACAAAACCAATTAATTTACTGTGGAAAAGATCCCTTATTGGATAGATCTATGCTCCAAATGTCAATTCTGTGTGACATCTGTTTGGCAATATGTGCTAAATGCACACAAAGTTCTCTTTCATATGCATCTTCAGAAATACTATTTGCAGGAACATAATTAATATCGACTAAATGAAAAAAAATCAAATAGGCATGTACTTTCCAGAAATACATGAGCCTGGTGGATTTCTAGTTTTATCAACCAAGAGGGTGGGGAAAATCCAACTGTGGCACTAGAAGGATGTCACTTTCTTATAATTATCTAACGGTAAAGGAGGCAATGAGGAGAAGAATTATGTTAATGGGAGGTGTTCCAACAAACTTTTAAGTTCCAACCATATTGCTGTTTATGAGTTTCTCAGGACCAGAAGACTGGGAATTTTGGAGAATAGGTTCATGGGGGTTTTTTTGTGTTTTTTTTTCTTGTCCTGTCATTTCACTCCAACTCTAATTTTGAGCTATCAGAACACAATTAAAACTGCTTGTCAGAAATATAGCATGACTTGGCAAGAGATGCAGCAGCTCTTGTGTACATCAGGTTATTTCTTTAGAATATGACGTGCCAATTGCTGTGTGCTCTGTCACAAATTAGTGATGCCATGTCTCACTGTACAAGAACTACTGTGAGATGCTGCTGCAGATAAAGGGCGTTACATGAGCAAATGTTTATGATCATCCGAAGGAGATAAAAGATTTTTGTTACCCAAGGGATAATCAGGTTTTCCCTGTCCCGGCCCTAAATGAAATACCAACTTCTAATATGGTGATGAAAGATTGTCTTTCTCATGTTCCCCCTCCTCTCCCATTCCTTTGTAAAGCAATTTCAAAGTAAACAATGGCCTACCACCAAATAAGAGTTTACTAAGAATAAAAATTGAATTTGGTCTGCCTGTTGACAAGCTGATTGATTTGTGAGCTCTTATGACTGAATCCTCTCCTAAATGTGCTCTCATTTATCATGTGTAAGATTGTTTCAGAATCAATACCAGCTTAACACAGAAGCATTTCTGCCATGGACATTTTGAAAACAACTTGCCTTCTCAATACTGCTGCTAATTTTTTCAGGCAGAATTATCGGAACAGTTTAATTGCACTTTGCAAGTTAGCACATGCTTATACTAGGTTCTACTTTGAAAGGATGGTTTTCAAAGTAACTTCTATATATCATTTTTTTAAGAGTACAAAAATAGATTAAAATTGGATTTTCCTTCCTCTTCTAATGGGGAAATCAGATCGAACTTTCTCTAGTTGTTAAATGTGCCCTTTGAAAACCCATTTTCCAAAAATTGGATTTCTTAAATTAGGTTTTTAACATAATTATTAGCATTCTATTGGAATAAGTACCAGAAAGCAGTCTGGGAGTAAGCCTGCTTTGGTCTATGCTCTGTTTCTTCCCTTGTGATGTCTAAAGATACTTTTCTCAATTAAACACTCATAAATTCAATTTTAAATGATAAAGTTCTTAAAGTCAAATATAGTACAGGGAATGGAGAAAGGGACAAACATGACAAAAGGTTCAGAGCTCTTCAAGCAGTTCATGAGTTGTCTCAGCTCTGGTGTGCAGCTCTGCCTGTGCAGAGATGGAGCAGGGTTGGCTCCCAGGACAGGATGTGCCAGCAGGAGGAGCAGAGGCAGCTCGTGCTGGTACCTCCTGCCAGCCAGGAGGGGAGCCTGGGTGAAGGAACACTTGGTGTCAAGTGTCCTCCACCTGCCTTTTGTGGTGTGTGTGGCTTTTTCATACATTTTTGCCTTTCAAGCTGTACCTGTATAACAAACAGCCAGATTGTGGAAGAATCAGTTTGGGAAAGGATTAGGAGGTTTGTCCACACTCCAGTTTAACTCTGAAAGAGAAATTTCTCTAGAGTTCGTTTGAATTTGGTGTTCTGGAGGGCTTTACCTGCAGACACTCCCACCTGTGCTCTCAGACTCCTGCTCCCCATGTGCTGGTCCCAGTGCTGAGGCTGCTTGGGGTGTGTCAGAAGCTGCAGGCACTGGGCTGTGGAGGGAACCAGGATACATCCATGCTGTCACTTGGGAGCACTGGATGCAATCTGGGACGGGATCTCCTGTGACATCCATGATATAACTTGGGAGCACTGGATGAAATTTGGGAAAGGATCTCCTGTGTCTTCCAGCCTACAGGAATTTCATAGGTTCCCACATCATACAAACCTTGTCATAGATGGGTCACACTCAAAGATACTTCATTTGAACAAAAGGCCTGAGCTTCGCAAGATAAAAACATCCCGATCAAAATTACCTGATTTGCAAGTGTAACTTTATTTTATGCAAAACCACATATTTATACACCATTCCACCACATTTAGCTATCTTATGCTTCATTATATTGTACTCAATATATATAAATATTATTTATTTATAATTAGGTATATTTAAATGTAATTTCCCCAAGGAGGAAAGGAAAATTGTCTTTTAATTTTTCAGAAAGTGGCTTAGCCTCTCTTCAAAACAATTGATTATTCATGCAGCCTTACATGTTCCAATAATGACAGCCTGTAAATATGTCTCTACACTGCTTTGCTGCCTACTAGCATGTCATCCTGCTTACACAGAAAGTATATCAGAAATTTTATTTTGAATTATATGATTGTTCAAAAAAGCTTTCAGGTTTTCCCTTGATTTTTAGATTTCTGCTGAGGTGGAATGAAACATTCATTTGTGACTGCCTTAAGTGTATGCGCTATCTCCATTTGCATCAAAAGTACTTTTTCTGTAAACTTAGAGCAAGACACTCTCATATGATTGATTTCAGTTATTCCATGGTTTATGGTATATTTATTGCAAGTTTGTGGTGTAAATTCAGCATTCTGATAGAAAATAAAAACCTAAAATAGTTCAAGTACTAAAACAATGGAAGGTATTTGCAGGTGTTTAATACTGGACAAAAAAATAACAAGTGGGAAACAGAAGAAAGGAAAAGAACAAAAGAAATAAGCATTTAAATTATTACTGTTGTATTGTACATTATCAATTTGAATTAGATCTGGTGTTCAGCTGTGTTTTAATTAGTGCAGACAAAACCTAAATATGTTGTAGAGCCAAAGTATAAAATTTTTAATTGTCCTACTCTGTGCTAAATATTTACATGATCAACTATTCTTCTCAAAAGAAATGAGAGATATTTTTTATGAAATATTTGTAACAACCTGTTTTTGTACCATAAAGTGCTATTAGGGCTTACCTCAGAGTGGGAGATGATGATAATGTATACATGCAGACAGATAAATGATTCAATTCTTACTTACAAGAGCAGCTGACAGTGATTGCTTATGCTCATTTCCTTTGTGCACACTATGTAGACCAGGAAACTCCAGGTTTCGTGGCCTTTCATGTTCTCCAGAGTAAATCAGTCACTCACGTAATAATTATTAATTATTTAATGTTGACAGATTGTTGTACTGGTTTATGACAGTTGAAAGACCATACAAAATGAAAAAAATGCAGCAACTGATAAAATACATTACAGCAGCAGTAATAGCATAAATAATTATCAATTGTTTGTAAACAACTAGGCAGATAAATTGAGATATTTGTTGTTGAGGCTCAGCTCACTGCACTCCAAAGATTCAGCTTTGTAGATCATGAAGCTGAAGGTACACAACTAAGCTTTTGGTTCATATTACAGTGGATTTATCCAGGTCATATTTGGGTCTCTACCCTGTATATTAAGAACATATGTGGTTAAACTTTTATTGTGCAAGATATACACCAGTTGGTTGTGAATTTCTTGTATTGTGCTGACTCCAATGTTTAATTTCAACTTCAGCCCTCTTAGAGCTGTGATGTTTGGAATATTTCTGATTTTAATCTGAGCTCTTTATCCTGCTGTGCTTTCAAACTGGACTCCTAATCACCTAGCTGAGTTGAACTTTTCATCTGGGGAAGGCTGTGAGGTATCCTAGCCAAAGATCAAATACTCTCAACTGCTGTGCAGTGTGGAAGCGAGCCAAAGTGATCACCAAATGCATTGCAAAGCAGGAAGGGAGGCTGTGATGTTCTTAATGTTTTTCTCAATTTGGATGCTCCTCTGTAGTGGCTGAACTGGGGATGTCTGCTGGAAGACATGATCTATGTGAACAAGCCATGGGCTCCCTGGAGCTGGGGCTGGCAGAGGGAGCTGACCCTGCCAGCTCGGCCTCCTCAGGCACTGGCTACCCTGGGCAGGTCCTGCCCCTCCCCTACTTTGCCTTCCAGCAGGGTTGGTAGGTGGAGGAGAGGGACAGCGACAGTATTTGATTGCTGCTTTAGAGTTGAGAAGATTGGCTTCTGCATTTAATTCCTTATCTGGTTGGCTAGAAGGGTATTTACCTGTAGGATCTGTTCACACTACTGGATGGTGTGGGAACAGCTGGAAATGAAAGAAAATATATTCTTGTTCTTGGTTTCATAAGGCTCATTTCTATTCCTTTTCTTTTACTAACTCTTTTAAAACAGAGTCATTTTTTAAGGGTCCCATGCCAAAATAGGAGTGCTGAACTCTTGTGATATCCATGTCGTAATACTTGGAAGCAGAGTGCTCTGTTCCATACTGAAAGTAACTTTGTGTTTCTGAGAAGTTCAGCTATTAGCAACAAGCTACTGATTCTTTTCTACTTAAGAGATGAAAATGCAAAATAAAAATTCATTGTGCTATGAATCACATGGACATTGAGTTTCAGTATTCAGCATTATTTTTAAGTGAAAAGTTCCTACACAAAATAGCCCTATTTAAAAAAAAAAAAATCAGCATAATATGTCACTATAATCAGGAAGTTTATTCATTTATAAACATATCTTATCTTTAGCATCTCAGTCATATGCAACTGAGTTATTGTTTGTATTATGTAGATGACTCATTTCCCTTTCAAGGATGTGCAAATCATATGTCATATACAGTATCTGACCTTTCTTCTTTCAGTGTCTACAGGCCACCATTTGATTATTCAAAGCAATGCTTACAGTAATGATAACAATGTCAAGAAAAACAGTGCAGGAAAAGAAAAGTCTCTTAGGGATGGCTGATGTTAAATATTAGTGCAAAAGCAATACTGAGAAAAGTTTAAAATAACAGTAGTAGGAACTACTTGGAAATGAGGAACAGCATGGGAAAAAGCAGTGTGGAGCAAAATTTCTAAGGAATCCAACTTTTTTCCAGATGAATTTCAAAACATGAAAGGACTGCCTTTGTGAAAATGTAGATTCAGATGGGGAGGCTGTAGCCAAGACTCAGCCTCTACTCCTGTAATGTAAATCTGCTATGGTTTCAGATTGCAAATCAGACAACATCCCTTTGTGATTTCCCCTCTTGAACAGACATCCAGAGTTCTGATCACTTCATGTCAGTGGTTGTCTCTGGTAACACCTTTGGAGGGGGGTGGGTAAAGGGGTACCCCTGGCAGTTAGCTGAGTTTTGCCTTTTTCCAAGTCTTATATAACCACAGTCTTTTGCAATGTCATGATACTACCAAAAATATCCCCTCAGTATCCTTGGCACTACTCCAAAAATAACACATCAACTTTTTGGGTGTCAGGTGTTGACTCAGCAAAGGTCTTGTACAGGCACAGAACAGGGAAGCCCAAAGTCACTTTTCTCTTAGATTTGGCAATGGGGTCTGTGACAGCTGAACGGCAGAATATTCCAGTTGTGCAGCCCATGGGAGTGAAGCTGGAGCCCTGCTGAGGTCTGCACTAAGTGCCAGGAGTTTCTGGGACAGTGCACTGCTCAGGCAGGAGGGCAGCCAGCTCAGCCCAGGAGCTCTGAGCGTGGCACAAAGCGGGTTAGGGAAGCTCGTAACTTTGGCTCTACAAAGCAGCTGCTTTGCCTTCAAGGACAGCCTGGCTGTGCTGGTGACATGCCTGTGCTTACCTGGGGTGGTTTTGGGTAAATTTGGGCCCTGACTGGCCCCACAGGGAGCTGCTGTAGTGTCTGAACCCCACGGCACAGCTGGACACTGACAGTGACAGCGATGTGGCCTCCCTACCTGTGGTGACGGTGCCTTGTCCACAGCCCTGCTGGGGGTCCTGCTCCTCTCTCTTGTTACAAGCAATGTTTTCCACAGGGTGTGTCTAGTTGTTTGGTTTTTTAAAATATCTCTTAATTCCCACTACTGTAACTCATTCTGCTTTGGTGGAAAGTCTGTATTCTTTTTTGTATAAAATCTGTTTATGACATGTGTCAGGACAGCATCTAAACTGCTGATTCCCACCTGTACTTTTAATCTTCTTGGAACACAAATATTTTATTAGCAATGGATATTATTGCAATGATTTTGCTGTGGGTGATCTTCCAATTTGCTGATCTTACTATTAAAATTAATATTTAGGTTTTATATCCTTCAAATGGGAATAATGATGTTAGTTATCTGATGTTTATGTCTTTCAGTCACGAAAATGTTCCTATTTAGGCTGTAACAGGCCACACACATGTAATCACAATAAATAGCATCTAATATGTTTACATTAGTGGAAGGATGAGGTTAACTTCTGTTTTCATATTGATGGACTCAGCTGGACTTGGAATACTATTGTTTACAATTAGCTACATTTTTGTTGTTGTGCTTTACCCTCAGATTAAATCTTTATTTCATCAACTAACCCTAGGGATTCCCTGTTATAATCAATGTAATAAACAGCATTAGTTGATAGCCTATAGCTGATGTTCATTTGTAATTAGGCTTGTGTTTAAAGAAGAATAATTTTCTAAATTTTTCTGCAATAATTTTTCTTTGTATTTATTTATGAAAGGCGGGATTAAAAGTTGACTATGGTTTGTCTTGTCTCCACATGTCTTTAATGCGAGGTCATTCAGTTGGGACAGTATTTTTCATTGTCTGTTTTAAGCATAATTTTGGCAGGGAAATTGTTAACAGTCAGTATAGGCTGAGCACCTAACCACCAAGTACTCATTTAAAAGTCTGCCCTGCTCTTCTGTCAGGTGCTCGCTAGAGACACAGCCACCCCTGTAACAGCAGAGCATATGGCAAGTGTCACTGACACCAAGCTAAAGGAGAAAAAGTTGGAGTAAAATGCAATGGGCCTGGGCATAGATAGCCTCCAAGTCAGGTTTTACTTGATGGAAAAAAAAAAAAATTACCAGAGGCAGACATCCTGCAGGAATTAAATATAAATTTTTACTGCTGTTCTCCAAATGCAGGTGACCCCCAAAGCTTTTTGTGTGCAGTGAGCAAAGAGACATCTAGTGAAAGTTGTTTAGCAGACAAGCTATTAACTTTACCTGTTAAGTTGTCCTTCTTTCACCAGTTTTTGAAAATTTAGAAATGCCTGCCTATGCAACATTGATGTAAATCTTATGAGGTGATCTGTACAGTTCCAGTCTTTGATGAAAGTGATCTTGTAATAAGTTTTAATCACTAAAGCAAGACATAAACAAAATCACTTCAGAAAATAAATGGAAAAAATCTTTATAAAGTATGTTCTTGGTTAGTCACGAGGATCAGCAAGCTCGAAGTGGTCCAAAACTTTGGGTGTGTTTAGTACATATTGGCAGGTTAAGCATATTTTTGATAAAACAGAATGTGCCATATCTGCGTGAATCTTAGATTAGAGCATTGGTATTTAGGAATAGAATAAAAGGAGGAAGGAGCTGACAAGAAAGCTGATGGATTTTTTAGGTATGGGTGGCTTAAAGCTTTTATCTGTGTGAAAATCAAGACAGCCCTGAGAAGTTGCTCTGGTAGTACAAGTTCTCCAGCTTGCACTGTTAGTACAGTGCTTTATTTTGATCCAGCTTTCACCATGTAGATTTGCTCCTTGGAACAAGATTAATTTCCCCTGAAACCACTACTAATACTCTCAACCCTCCTGCTTATGTGACTGGTTTCCTGCATTTAACTCTGGGAGGAAGTTTCGATCCACCCCTTCTGAGATTTTGGTTAACACTCCTTGCTGCCAGCTCATACTGGGGCTGGGCAAGCTGAACTCAAAAAGAAATGAACTTTAGTTAATAAACAAGAGAAAAATTGAGAAGTGGAAAGGTACAAGGAGGAGAGTCATTAATTTGTTGGTAGTTACCCAACCTGTAGGATGCAGAAATATCTTCCTTGTTTGCATGATTACTCATATGCATTTCATTCAAATCTAGTTTAGACAAAATGTACATGTAGATCAAAGACTGATTATATAATTAAATTAATTTGCAAGGTGCAGAGCTTATTTTCCTACATAATAAAGCTACTGGCAGAGCAAATTAACCTGCTGCACTGGACCCAGAGGGCTGTTCACTCCAAGCTATGAATGCAGAATACATTCCACTTGAGACACCTGAGCTTTTCCTATGAGATAGCAATTCTGCGTACTTGTATGGTTCCCATAACATCTATTTCTATAAGGCTGATGATTTAAAACTCACAGATCACCATCTCCACCAATTCTTCCTAATTCTGTTTCAATCTCTGTAGACATGTGAGAAGGCAGATGCATATATATATATGTATATGTATATATATATATACACACTCAAAAATGCGCAATGGCAGAGATGAAGTATTTTTGAATCCCAGCTATGCATAGAAATGCCTTATTCCTTCAAATTATTAGCCATTACTTCAAATGAAAAAAAAAAATACTATACAACTGCGATTATGACCAGAATGTGAAACTTTTTTTAGTGCTGAGTAGTTTTCATGCTGTGGCTAGCTGTTGAGAAGTCTGTGAGGGATGGATCATGACTTGGTGCAGCCATTTCCCCTCCAGTGCCTGGGAAGAAACTGGAACTGCATGTGTGAGTAGCTGTTCCCTGGTGTGCTGAAGGGACTCACAAGCTTACCTTCAGGGACAAAGTACATTAAAATCTGGCCTTGACACTTTAGGAAACTTTTAGGTGAGAATGAATTAACCAATTTATGCCAGATATCCACAGTAGGTTTTGGAGATCTCATAACCATGTGAGGAAAAGTGCCTCTTGGTTTGGGAGATTTAAATAAAAATACTTTAATTTGTGTTCAGGTAACACTTTTATAGCATGAATTTTATAGTAAGCACAACAGCTGCAGCAAGGTTGTTTTCCTTGCTGTAAGGCATAGGAGAGACTGTTTGCCAATATTCTGTCTCAAAAAGGTGTCTTCACATCTTGACTTAGCCCTGAATATTTCAGCAGAATCTATAATAACAGACTTGCATGTTATAAGAATGTATAATGTTATAATTAAAAAGGCAAGAAGGAATTGGTTGTCATCATAGGACTGTGATTTGCAAAGACCAGTTTTAAGAATATGTTGTATGTTAGACCAGTTTTAAGAATATGTTGTATATTATTTGGTTTATCATGACTGACTTTTGCTTGACCTACTTCAGAATCTATGGCCTTGAAACAAACTGCATTCCCTTGCTGTACCTTATTAAAGGAATGCAGAAAAGTATATGCTGACTATTGCACATGATTCATTCTTTGCAAAATGCATTCTTTGTCCAAGTTTCTGATTTCATGAATGGGAAGGAAAAAAAATTTCAAAGGGGAAAGATCTCCTGCATCTGCAATTTCATCTTTAAATAAAGAACTATTTTGTCACGGCATGCAGGAAGTACAAGAGCACCAGCCTGTTTTACGCTAGGAAACTTTAAATGGGTTAAACATTGTTTGACATTTAAAAAAATAACAAGGGCTGGCATGAACACCAAGAGCATCTTCTGTACTTAATATCCATTTTTAAATTGTTTCCTCAACTTCTATATGTGCAATTGCTGTATATTTAAATTAGTGTCTCCTGTCTCTATAAAGTCATCTGAAACAGTGGTGATGAGCTTTTCTGTTACATAACCAAATCCTCTGCTAGCTGAGAAACAGGAGACATACCAAATACCTAGGGAAAGGCAGAATCTGGCACTAGTTTTGTACATGGATGTTTCTAGCCAAGTCTGCTGCACCACTGAAGGGCAGTTTGGGTATCAAGTTCTGTCCTGAGGTGTCCAGACTCACTTTTACAGATGAAAATGAGCAGCTGCATTCATATGCCACTCTCGGACATTGAAGTGCTTGGGAGTTTGATAAAGTGTAAAAGTTTAAATTCTGGTTTAGTATATGCAGAATTCCTGTGTATCCTAATCACAGAATGCTCTAAGTAAGGCAGTGAGCATCTGTGTGGGACTTAGAGGCTGTCTAGGGTTAAACCACAACAGTAACTTAGAAAAAAATATTTTTATATTGCCCTTAGCAGTTGAATAAGTCACTTGGGAAGATGAAATAAGGTATGAGCAGGATGTCTGGTGTTGACAAACACTCTACTCATAGGAAGAGCAGAATAAACATTGGCTTGGAACTTTGTCTCCAAGTTGCATGTCGAACTCTAATCATCATAGCCTGATATTTTCCTAAATCAAAATGGCTTCAGAGTCATTAAAGTAATGGAAAATCTTTACAAGAACTTTCACAAAAGGATATGCTACATGTTAATCAAACTTATTGCAGCTGCTAGAAGGGATTGTCAGTTTCTTTTATGATGAAAATCCACGTGGGGCCAATTCACAATGCTGGCCAAGTTACAGGTGTCACATGTATAAAACATGTAGTTGTTTTAAGATTTAATTAGGACTTTCTCCTCTGATCATAACACTTTAAAGGAAAAATACACTTAGGATTTAATTTTCCATGAGAGTGGTTATTAATTTGATGTGATTGATGTTAAAGGGGAATTAAATCATAAATGTGATTATGCTTGTGGTTGGATGTTGTCTCAGCAGATTGTTTCTGCTTGTCACTTTTGAATGACTGGTGATGTGATATGGCATGTTGATTTTTATTACTGCTTAAAGATTTCACTTTATCATCATTTGTCAGGAAGCTGATTTTCCTCTTAGTGCCATTAATATTAAATCTGTCATAACTAGATTAGGATAGAATTGTTATCTATTGCACCTATAAAAACCGTAGGCTAAATTTTACTTCCAGGAGAAGGACAGCATAATAATACAGAGGGGAAAACCAACCAAGTCACGAAAAGTAAAGCTGGAATGTGAATACCAACAGATAAGAGTAATTTTCCCCCACTGTAATTATGGTGTATATTTCTATTTACTTGGTTAAAATAGATTTCAGGGGTGCTTACACCTGAACTGGAAACTCACTTTTCAGTGAGAGTGGGTAGGAAAAATTAGGAAGATGAGAAATTCAAAGATGGAGTAAGAACGTTGTACCTTTTAAAGATAGTAATTTACAAGTTTACAAGTGGAGAGGCAGTCACTTTGATTTTCCTGACAGGAAACAGGCTTTTGGCAAAGATAGCAGAGCATGACACACCGTTTCTGTGGACCCCCTGCCCACATTGGTTCAAAATGCACAAAGTGCAATTGTGGGATTTCTGTCACCTTACAGAATGGACCCAATGTCCCTAACACGTGTGCTGCCCTCTTTCATACAGAGAATCTCAAGACTGCTTGGTGCAATATGCCCTTTTACAATCACAGTTGAGTCTGAAGCCTGCAGGTCAATTAAATGGACTTCTGTGGTCTCACTTCAAGCCTTACATTTGTTGCTCATTTGCATTAACCAGTGTTCTTCTCTGGTACTTATTTGATGCCCATTACTGTGATATCTGAGAACAAAGATCATTGAGAACAGATACTATTTCTACCAGAAAACCAAATTTTGTATTGTTGTAGAAGCAGAAGAATCCTATTAATCCACAAAGCACATCAGAGTACATTGCACACAATGCAAGCCATGTGCACTCTCTCCACAAGCCCTAGCTCAAAGCTGAGATAGCTGTGACGTATCCCTCAGCCTGAAAAATAAAAGGTAAAAGCTCTTTTGGGGGAAACGGCCCCAAAAGCCAAACAGTTATTCAAAGACAAACTTTTGCTTTCTAGCTTGAGTATGGAAATAAGTATAACCTTGAAAGCTGTTGGGTTTTTTTGTTCATGATCCCTGCATTTGTATTAGTCTCAAACCTGGTATCTCATTTGATAGACCTGTCTTTATCATGGACAATTTATAGAATTCAGACATCTCCTTGCTTGATTGATCCACCATCTACTATCAATCTGGGAGCCACACTGAGCAGGATGTGCCATCAATTGCAAGTGAGACACAGCAGGACAGGTGTTGTAGTTTTTGGGCATCCAAGAACCAGTGTACGATTGAATATCATTAAATGAAAAAGGAGTTCATTATTGTACTGAGAGTGCTAACAATTTTACATGTCTATTAAAATATGCTTTTTAGATTCAAGAAATCAGTAAAAACTAAAGCTTTCTTGCAAATTCTTCACCTTTTTTTGGCAACAAAATTTCACTTTAAAAGTTTCTCTTCAGTGCTAATATTTAGTAACAAAAATTTAAGAGAGAAGCTTCAGCAAGCAAAGAAAAGCAATACCTCAAGAATATTCATTGCCTAAATTGAATATGCCTAAATTGCCTAAACTGAATATGACAATATGCAAGAACATTTTCCACAAGAGAACTCATTTTTAAACAGTCTTTCAATTTTATACAGTGAGTCACTGAAATTCAACATCAGTCACATTAGACTGCAGTTCTGTTTTGTTTAGAAGATCTGTGACTTCAAATTTACAGAAGTAGCTTTTCCTAGCAAGTATTTACTGTATCAGGGAACCAAAGAAGGAAGGGGTTAGATTCTGCACTGTTGGTACAGAAAAGAGGAGAAAATTCAATTGAAATAAGTGGAATTACAGAGGAGAAAAACGAGTCAGAGACCAGAATCAAGACTTTATTGAAAAAGCTTATGATGTTGAATATTAAATTAATCTAATTTGCACTGTCTGATGGTGGCCATTAGTGCCTGAAGTAGAGGCAATGAAATGCTAATGTGATTAGTTAGCAACACTAAAAACAACCAGTACATTTTTCCTTTGATTGTCTGTGTGTTTAAGAATATTTCATTACTTCTGCTTCCTTTGAAATAAGGGTAAGATATAAATCATGGGCACAGATACAACTAGCAGTTGTGACGTTTTGTTACAGAGTTTAATTACATGAATCATAAAATATTGCTACAATTTTCCAAACTGTTAAACCTTAATTAATATGAACCCACAGGGACCACCTTGATGGTTCATAATACTCTGGAAACTCTCCTCCTACAGTACTAGTTCATATGGTTGAAGATTGCTTTATAATTTACAGAGAGTGATCAATTATTAGAAATGAAGCCAGAACAAATTAATTTAATATAAATGGGGTTGTATGGAGTTTGACTAATTCTTTTTAATTACCTATATGTTATTTTTTTCAATAGTCTAACAAAGGGAACCATTATTCTTCCCCATGTACAAATTCATTAATCTCATTACCGTGCAGTATTAATATAATTTTATCACACATTCCAGAAGTGCAGCACATTGACAAACCATAATGAATCACAGCATTAGTGTACTATCACTACATTAATTTCAGGACATGCCTTGCTCATCTGCAATTTACGTTGAGACTCAGTATAAAATGAGCTGCATAAGCACGTAATTATGACATCTGCTTCTTTTCAGGTACCTCTTTGTAAATCAGTGACAAAGGAATAACAGGTTTAAATATGTGTTAACACTCTGATAGCATGTATAATTGCAATATGGCAATGTATAATGAAGATCAAATTAGACTGCAGTGTACTTGACATATGCGAGAATGTAATTGAACTGCAATAATTATGGAATGAAAAAGACTATAAATTACAAATATTTC
Organism: Phainopepla nitens; assembly: GCA_013400175.1. Classification (NCBI taxonomy): domain Eukaryota; kingdom Metazoa; phylum Chordata; class Aves; order Passeriformes; family Bombycillidae; genus Phainopepla; species Phainopepla nitens. The sequence continues at coordinate 1,038,203 of VXBQ01010779.1, forward strand.
ATTCAGTGAGGTAAAACCAGAGTAAAGGAGAAATATTATTGAAATGGTGATGCAAACAAGTACATTGTTTTTATGAGGAAACATTATTTATGTTCATAATTTTTGTCTTCAGTACACCTAACATGTTCTTGGTAAAGTTCTCACAAATTCTCTTTTGATCCGTCTTGGATTTCAGGTATCTGTACCTTTCATCTCTATGACAGCAGATAACACCCACCACATATAAATACAGGACTGCTGATGAGAGATTTTATGAGACTGAGAAACTGAATTTCACACATCTACTGTGGTAGAAAACTGATTCACTGAAGCCGTGGCCTCCAATCAGGGGGCTGGGGAAGGGTTATGTGCTTTGTCCTGTAGGAGAGACGACCTGAAACATATGGGAGATCAAACTGTAAGCCAGAGGGTATGGCAAATTATTAACTGCATTTAACTGAAGTCATTATCACAAATCTGCTAAAATATTTATTTTAGATGTGTATCATGCTATATTTCAACTTCAAATCACTTATGGAGGACAATTAATTCTAAAGGTTAGTAAGAGAATGTTAGGGTTTGTGTTAAGTGTACTTATTTGAACAAAAATTTGCAATATGTGTGAATGTGACTCTGGTGATATCTGCAGTGTTATACCACATTTACATTATAATCTAAATTATACAATTAGAATTTCAGCAAAAATATATTTTCTATATGAACAAAAGAGACATTTGTGTATATATATATATATATAACATTATATTATACTAATGAATTCTTTGTTATATTTAATCCTTCTCGTTGTCCAAATGACTGCTTATCTCTCATAAAACAAAATCCTATTCATGTGTATGGCAGCACTTAATAACATTTTAAATATAATCTCTGAAGCCTTTGTCATACGTTTGTATAGGTATGGGCACATAACACTGTGCATACATGAAATGATGTGTCTAGGAATTCTGTAGCTTCTGAGTCTTTCTCCTGAGAGCAGCTTTTTTGAACTTTCTTCTGGCATCAGGTTTTCTCTTGTTGTTACCAAGCTGGAAAACCACAGTTCCTCCACATATTTCAGACAGAGAGATGTTTAAAATAAGTTTCAAGCTGCGTAAAAGGATTCCCAGTGAAACCGTCAGAGCCTGAGCAACAAGTAAAACAACATGCCACCTTTCTAAAGAACCTGGTGACTTCTTGCAGCTCCCGTTAGGTTTGCCTCTGTCAGGGCTGTGGGGCTGTCCCTGTCCGGCTGGCTGGAGGCATTCCGCTGTGACCCCCAGGGAAGGCGCGCTCAGCGGCCGGGCAGGCTGCGTCACAGAGCAGGCTTCAGCTGAGAGCAGAGCTGCCTTTGCTTGGAATTCCTCATGCAGGAACTTTTCTGAGCTTCCCATGGCCAACAGCCACGGAGTCTCGTTTGGGTTGGACTGGGCCCTAAGAAAGCACACAGGCAAATATTTTCAGAAATTTCTCTTCTCAAGTCTTTCGAGTTTTTTTCTAGTAGCTACACGTGCATATCCACACATGCACCCATCCTTCATTAATTATCTAAGACAACTTAAGCACTTTTATCAACTTGATTTTGAGTAACCGGACATGCAGAGAAAGGTAAATAATATTTTAGTCTTCAGGATGAAATTGCAGAATTTAGTAGCTCTTTCTGTAGTGCTACTGCTCTCATTCGCAAATTTTCATATCTCCTATCATCTTGACTCACTATTAATTGGTATCATGGGTATTAGGTAACAAACTTATCATGTCATGATGAATAAAAACCTTAATAGAAGTGTATGAAATTAGACCAGAAAACTTAAAACTGAATTTAAGGGAATGGTGGACTTTTTTCTGGTGGTCTTATTCAAGAAGTGGAAATATTTACATCTGAAATGCCATTATTTAAGGACAGATAACCTAGTTTAGGATTGGCGGAGTTATTACTCAGCTGGAACTTTTTATGGTTTAAGGCAGGATTTAAACAACACTTTCTATTAAAACTGGTAAAAAGAATAATATAAGGGAGAATGGATTTTACTTGTTGTAATAATACATATAACTCCTGGGAAACAGAAGTTTTAGGATTTTTTTTTTAATTATAAATTTTATATGTAAACAAAACACACCAGAAATTTTATTAAGGTAATTTTATACGAATATAAGTATAAGATCTGTTTGAATAAATAGTCACAATGAGGAAAATAGAGAAGAATTTTAAGAGCTGTAACTTATGCTGCAGTTTTGGACAGTAGGCTAAATAATGCCATATTTTTTTCTGATATGCTGGAATAAATAAGGAAAAAAATAAGCTAAGCAATTTTCTAAATTTTTTATGAATTACAATTTCAAAAATTTTCCAAATTGGATTGAAAAAAAATGTCTGTTTATACACAAAATCTATTTGGTCATCAGATTTACAGGAGTGACAATTAAACCTTCAAACAGTTCTACTAGCTAAAAATTATTAACCTATAGAAATATTTTAGTTTCTTTTCTCCACGTAAAGCAAGCATTTTCTCCCTGGTACACTTGCTAGTGCATTATTTCATTTTGTTACAAAATTTGCTAATACTAGAGATGTGCTGAATACATGTAATTTCTTTAGCCAGCTTAAGGCATCTTACTGTCAAGAGATTTTCCTGCTATTTAACTTACTTTTTTTTTTTTTAACATTAATCTTCTAACTCCTAGTTATATTCCATGAACATTGCTAGATAATTCTTTTGTCTTATTTGTGTGTTTATATCTTGAAATATTTATAGACTGCTACTATGCCTCATATCCCCTACCTAGTCATTCTTTGGCCAGTCTGTTGCCTCTTTTAATTCTTTCCTCATAAATCTTCTTCCTTTCACTAAACAATTTTCCTTGCTTTTCCCTGAATTCCCTTTTTTTCCTGCCAGTCTCTCTCAAAGTGAGGTGACCTGTGCAGGACACAGAGTTCCAGATGGGATTGTCTCCCAGCCATGTTGGCACTGGCCAGCACCTCACTGCCCCACGCTGGGATGTTCTGCACAGGCAGTGTAAAATGGTGGAGGGTTTGGTGGTTGGATTTTTTTGTTTGTTTGTTTGGATTTTTTTTTTTTGTATTTACATACTTCTCTTTACAAGTTGATGTTCAATATCTTATTATGAAACGCCTTTAAGAATCTTTGTTGTTGTTTCTCAGGTTTCTCTCTTCAAGTTGGAATCATATTTATTTGCCTTGGAAATAAGAGCAAATAAACACCAAACACACATACACTGGTCCATCGCCATTGCCTAACATGTTAAAATTCCCTCCCCTTTCCCTCATGGCCACAGACCTCAGGGCCATCAGAAAGACATTGATGTTACTTCTACCCAGGGTGTCCTGCCTCTTTTCTGAGTACACAAATACGCAGGTTAATTAATGATCAAATCTTCAGGGTATAATTCTACAGATGTATAGTTCATGGTCCTGCCCTCCTCCTATTCTTACATGTTTTCTGCCCTTGATGTCAGTAATATGATTTGGGAAGCTGAGACAGAAAAAAATTTTTTGTTTAGTTGTTTTTTTGGGGTTTTGTTTTTTGTTTGTTTGTTTGGTTTTATTTTAATATGCTTGTATTTTATGCATTTCAGTTGCTAGAACTGACTCACTGTGCAGCCCCAGGAATATGAGTGCTTGTGTAAGAAAGAGAGAGAAGAAACTGGCCAAGGCAGGGGCAGGGTAGACCTGAAACACCTCTGATTAACTTGGTCTAAAATAGTAAGCAAGCTGCTGACATTAACAGCAACTGGTCACAACAGATACATACTACTACATTTCAGAAAGAATTATTCTCTTGTTAAGTGGCCAATTCAGTCATATATTTTCCTTTATATTTAAGTGTCCGTGTTAAAATTCCTTTTTATCCTTACCCTCAGTAGTCATATTGTATATTTATTGGATAAAACATGGTCAGTATCATACACTGAGAGTTTTTTTGTCTTTGTTGTGTATGTTCATTAGTGCTTCATGCATGTGGTTTAACCAAGTGGTTTTTTTTCCATTAGACAAACTTTAAAAGAATTGCATTTATAGCAGCTTTAGTAAATGAAATCTATGTAGACTGATGGATTTTCATGACTCAAAGTTGTATCCAAATTCTTAATTATTGCAGCTGTAATATTATTGAAATACAGGACTTTTCAAAACAGCTTTATTAATTTTAATGCAGTGTTTAGAAAGGTCTGCTTTTTGTTGAGCAATAAGCCAAAAAAAGAGGCTTTTTCTTTTAATGGAGTCAAGTTTTGCCGTTTTTAGCTTATAAGTCAGCACGCTAATATTCAAAGTATTTAAAGATGTCATGATGACTCTGACTTGTTGTAGAAATAAATAAAGATGGAATCCATATGTTTTTCTTTTGATGGATTAAGGGCCATGTTTACAACAACATAAGTTTACACTGCTGCTGCCCTCGAGTATTCTGCAGACCTTCGTGGGTCAGCTCCTGCAGAGGCTCATTCTTACTCAAGAGTACAATTACAGTAACCATTTCCATGGTTAGGGAAACAGTCTGTTCTGAATAGAACTTACAGCATGATGCTGATGTATTAAAAAAAACCCAAACAAACAAATAAAAAAAAAAAATCAACAACAAAAAAAACTCCCAAACACATTTTTTTTTATCTTAAAGCGACTTTTTTTCTCAATAGCAATACCTCAGTTTTTGATGGCTTACTATACCAGTAGATTAGAATTCCTCAAATGCCATTAAAATATATTGCATATGTTAATTTTATTTTGAAATGAGATTGTTTCTTGTGTCACAGATAGTACAGAGGCCTGGTTTTTTAAGGGATGTGGAATCTCATAGCTGCTTTTTGTTTTTCTGTTTTAGCGTCTTGAAATCTTCATTGCAGCATTATCAATGTGCAAAAGCCACAGAATGAAGCTGTAAGCAAATGATTGATTCAGAGACATAATTAACAGCTCCACTGGCTTCAGTGTGCTGCTTTTGATTTTCTCTGGAATTAGCGACAGATTAATCTGGACAGTATTTTTACAATGTTCATGATGTATTGAGATAAATGTTGAGCTCTTGCTCATGTTTATAAGGTCAAGTTTAACAATGTATATATTTATTCCTGTTGGTGTTGCAAGTTGCAGTTTGAAGAGTCCTCAATCTTGGTAAAGCAAATGGTATTGGTGTTTATAGAGTCCAGTCCATAACAGGCAAAAATATTTGCTATTGATCACTGCCAACTCTCAGCTTGCTGTTGGCCAAACTTCCTCACAAGGAGCATTGCTCTACTCCACAGATGAGACTGAGTTAAGTGGGGGAGGCTGTTCTAGCACTTCATGGCCATTACAGGCCAGTTTGACAAACAGACCCTGGCCCAGTTTCTAAGGCTCTGGAACAGAAATCTGCTCTGGCTGAGGCTCTGTGTGCTCTGTATCTACAGAGTAGCACAGAGATGTTCTCATCCCACAGCTCCCTCCAGGCCGAATGGGACAGAAAAGAGAGAGAAACACAAACTGTAGAGCACATTTCTGCTGAAGGCCCACCAGGAAGGTCTTGGTGCAGAGTGGTTCATGATCTTCCTTGCAGTGTCACAGCTTTGTGTGTTGTGCCCTTTTCATGTAAGAAATTAAAAGTGTGAAAGTAGAGAAATAAGATTCTGGGTAGTATGGACAGATGTTAGCGTGCTTTGTATGCAAGATTAAAAATTACTGTGGAAATATTGTGCAAAAGGATTATAACTGTGGAGACAACTTCAGTAATGGAAGAGAGATTTGCTTTCCTGCAGTGGATTAGGAGATTTTATTCTGAAGGTAAATGGAAAAGAAATAAATGGTATTTCATAGATGAGAATATTCTCTTAGCTTTAAGGCGATGGTTGAAAGCCAAACTATCTTCTGGGGTTACTCTCTTAATTTACACATTTGCGGATACTAAATATTTGATGATCACTCTCTGGCTCTCCAAAAAACCTCTCATGTTCTTGAGAGGCAAGCCAAAAGCTGATTGTGAGTCAGATACAGAGCCTGTTTCTTTGAGCGTGCTTAGCACTAGAGTCTTCCTTGGTACATTATATGTTTTCTATGTCTTTTTTTGTTTCAAATTTTCTCCAGGAGGAAGTAACATTTGAATAAAAGCTTTTGTATTTAATTCTTTTTTTTTAAATCAGTGCATAGGTATTTGCACATGAGTTTAGTTTGAATTCATTTCAAATTATAATATTTTACTTGTTGAATTTGTATTGATGGAATCCTCATATATTTAAATATTTTGTTCAGTTTTTATTGGTATTATTTATTGCTTTCAAAAGTAATTTTCAATGACTTTTAATGGTATTGGCTACCGTAATCTTAAAACACATTCAAGGACATTATTCCTTGCCTTGGAAAATTTGTTACGTTTACCAAAAGAATAGAGCTACTTAGGAATTCTATTTCTTAGACATAAATGTATTATGAAATTACAAGTATTTATCTAGAAAATCAGAAGTTGCCTGGAAATATTCAAATAAGTTGTATTCATCCTGTGTTCTGCAAACGGGACATCTGAAAAGCAGCTGCATTGTGAAATGTTTCCTGGACCTTTATCTACCAAATGTGTGGTCATTCCTTTTAGTCTGTTTTTACCTGGAGAAAATAGTGGGAATGTTATTAGTGGGTTTCAGAATTTTATTATCTATGTGGCAGGCTTGTTTCAGCATGGGAAAGCTGTCAGCGACCACACAAGGTTGTGTTTGATGGGACACTGGGAAAGGTTGGCTGGTTCCCACATTACAGCACTCCTTTCTGTTAGCACACCAGTGCTCAGTTTTATGTTGTATTGAAAGAAGCCACTGGGGAGGCAGATTTTGTCCTTACAGCAATGACTGATAATAACAGATTGGAATATGGAAGGCAAAAAGTCTTCATTACATTGTATACAGACAGAAACACACAGGGAGATTCAGTGGTTGAACACTCAGCTCTTTCAATTTGCCGAACCCCAGTTAAGTACTGAGGATGCAAAAAGATACTGGAACATTAAGGAAAATGCATCCCTTGGTGACTTGTCTCCAATATTTAAAATTAACCTCTGTAGTGCTTATCTTGCTTTTCTTCAGAAGTGACACTTATTAAGGCAGCAGTAGTAGATGGGTCAACACTAATACCAGAACTACCAGAATATAGGTTCCTTGAAAATTTCCCAAACCTGGTTCTTTTTTATTCTTCATCTACTTATGTCGTGATTTTTTCAAGATTTTTTTCAGCATCTTGGGAAAGGCAATATGCACTTCTGCAAGGCATACTGGGAGCTCAGCTAAAATAAACCTTGCATTTCAATGTTACTTCATACTATACAGACTGCTGAAAACAAATGTTGTAAATTGCAATCTCAACAAGTTTGGAGAGAATGGACCCACAAGTGAGTCAGCTAAAGTAGAAAATTGCTATGTCAGGATGAGAATTAAACTTAATCCAGTGTTTGAATGTGTGAAAAGAGTTGTAAGTGCAGATAAAGGAGTACCTTACCAGCCTTTCTCTCTCTCTTGTTTTCATGTACCATGTAATCAAACTGTTTGGAATTGTACGAATTGTAGGATAAGTTTTTTGAGGGTAAAATTGAAGCTTCAACATCTAATGGATTGAGTGTGCACTCTGGATTCTGAAGAGCCAGATTTTCAGTCTGGCTATTTCACAGTCCTTACTCTTTGGGACATTTTAATCATATCTCGATTTCATATTTCTGTTTTTAAAGATGCCACATGATCAAATTTTGACGTTAATAGAATCTGTCCAAGAGTACATGGAGAATTGTCTGATGTCATCTCTGTCAATATAGTGTTTAAATTTAATATTTACGCAACCTCCCAACTGTACAACACTTCTGAACATGGCTCACAGAGCCTATTGCAAATAGCATCTAATAATATAAGCTAAAATTTGAGGCAATCAGAAACAGCTGCAATATTGTCACCTCTGGATTTAAAATGCAATGTTTCTAATTCTATAATAGAGAAGAGGCAGTAGAGACAATACAAACAAGGAAGACAGAAGAAATAGTTTTTCTTTTTTGTGGTTTTTTTTGGTTTTTTTTTGTTTGGTTTAGGGTTTTCTTGTTTTTTCATTTTGGGTAGTTTTTTGTTTGTTTTGTTGGGGTTTGTTTTGGTTTGGTTTTTATTGTTTTTTTTTTTCTTGAGGTAAAAAGAAAAATTAGATTATGAGTGACTTGAAGACAGAAGTAATGTAATACATCCACAACAGAGGATGTCATTTGTTCCAAGAGAAACTTGCAATCTAGGGAAATAGTTGTGCATGTAAGCACCTAATCTGGCAACACAGTAATAATTTAGGTTAGAAAGATTTTATCTTATAAAACTGTGGTTTTGTATGCCCTTGAACAGTCTGCCCAACTTCAGAGTGGGAGTTTATATCTCTCATGGTAAACCTGAGCTCCGCTGCAGGTGTTTTAGTTTATCACTGAAAGGAAATGACTTTTTTTACACCTAATTTAAACTGAAGCTATTCACAGTTTAAAATGTTCAGTAACAGTGACCTCTGTAATGACTAACACATTGCAGGTGGTCCGATAGCAGGCCAGTGGTTAATGTTTGCTATCGAGAGACACAGAATTAAATGTCCACTCCACAGTTGTTTTCTTCCAATTTATAGTATGGACACAACAGCTGGCTCAAAAGTAAGCCACAATTAAAGGGCATCTGAAAAGTTGCAGTCAGTTTAGTTCCTGCAATGGGAGAGCTTTCCTGGTGGCATCTATTAAAAAATTTGTCATTAAATTTGAAAGCAGAAATCCAGGTAAATAGTTGCAACCTAAATCTCTGTATTAGACTTATGGTACTTATGTTCCAGCTTTGCAGTCCCTGCTCAGTCCTTCAGGCAAAACTCCTGTTTGTTCTGCAGTTACTTGGTTGGGATCAATAATTATTTTTTCTTGGAGGACGTGAAGTGCTTTATCAGACCCAAGAATGCTTAACCAAAGCTCTCAGCTTTCACAAATAACTAACTGAGAAGGCAGTTCAGATTTCCCATCACAACATTGAAAGCAAAACTGGGGAGCCTGGAGCTTATGTTTTACTATTTTCATTTTGACAAAAGCTAAGTATCTTTACTGTATAGCTGCTGTGCAGATTTTTCAAAAAGGATAGACTGGATGCATCTAAACCAAGCTTAATCATTGTCACCTTGATTTAAAGTTTGAATCTTTGTAATGCGTACTGAATTCTATTGCATGAACAGCTGATCCTGAATCCCATTCATACAATGAAATTAGAGAGTCTAGCATAATTCTGGGAGCACAAAAGCACTTGGTAGAAGTGGGTGTGAAATTTAGGTCTCTTCAGAGGACAGTTTTCTACTGAGAGACAATTCTGCTGTTTCTGCTGTTTGCGTGGAGTGACATGAGCTTTTACACAAAGAAAGAACCTCTGAAAGTAAAGGCAAATCTGCTTCACAGGAGATAATAGCCTTCATAATTCAGAAATGTTTCTTCAGGAGATGTCTTCAGCAGGAGTTTAAAGCAGACACATTTTCTTAGAATACCGGGTAACTGAGCATAACATCTGAGAAGACATGATGTGAAAACAGAAGTTGTTCTGAAAAGTATGTTTCAGTGATGTGTTTGTTACTGCATAAATCTCTAATGAAATGACCAGGTTTGGGAGTTATCAGCACTTTGTGAACTATTCCTTAAAGGAAAATAGTCACCTCCGTAACAGGGTGCCTGGATGGGACCCATTTCCCTGCTTTGTTAAATATGCACAGATGAGAATCAAGGGCACTCCTGTAGAGTTACATGAAATACATCAGCTGACATTGCTTTTTACTGCATGAATGAATGTAGACAAAAAAACTCCACAGTATAACCAGTAGATAAAGTAGACTGAATTCTGATTGGGAAAGGGATTGGAATCCAGATCGTTTCTGTGTAGAGTAATCAGTTTGGATCAGACTGAGAAAAAGCCACGCTAGAGAGTTTCAATATATATTTAATTATTTTATCTTCACCTGGGAATGACACATAATCTGTTTTTTTAGCTTTCTCTTCTAGGAAGAGGGAAACTTGCATTTGAATGCTGTCAGGCAGAGGGTGGGGCTGAACTCACCTTCTGCTAGATATTACCCTAGAAGATCTTCTAGGTTTTATAATGGCTTTCTGAAAATGAAATATTGCTTCCATCCATAATGAATGAAGCACGTTTTTTCCTCTGCAGTTGTCTCAGTTTATGCAGTAAATTTTCAGTTCAACCGAAACAGTCTCTTTGTACAACTGGGTGAACAATTTCACTCATACTTTAATTCTCCTCCTTATATTTCAAGATCTAAAAAGAGCAGTGGCATGAATCATTAATAGGTTTTATCTATGATTTGAGGATAGACCCACAGCCTAAAAGAGTTATTGAAAAGAATTGCATTGCTATCAGTCCTATATTCTTAGTGCATTTTCGTTGTCAGCTCTTTGTTCTTTAATTAAAAATAAGTAGTTTGAATACTTGTTCAATACTTGTTGGTATGGTTTCTGAGTAGGAATGATAAGGTGTCATGGCCATCTTCTTTATATATGTAGCTTTGTATATTTTATAAGTTAGTAGAATTGTTCATACTTATAATTCCTTTAAGGTTATGTCATATTTAAAGTGTCAGAAATATTAAAATTATACTAAATCATGCAGAATTCTAGAGACAAAGATGTCAATTTCTTATTAAAAAATTGAATCCATTATTATTAATTTTCTTAAGCTATACCCTATATAGTACTCATATAAAGAATATATTTTTGGATGTGTTACACAAATAACACACAAAATGAATATTTAGTTCTGACCCACTTACATTTATATCTTTGACACTAAAAATTCCCTTTTGCAGTTAAAGTCTGTACATATATTAGCAAGGCCCTTTATTGACTTGAAATTAAATCTTTTGAAGTTTCTTCCTCTCTGAGACAAAAGAAAGCATATAGTTGACATCAAAGTGGAGACATACTGCTGGCTAGTAATTATGGTAGCTTAACGTTGCCCAGTTCCCACCCATTTACAAGCTTGCCTTTTCTTTCCTCAGCATGTTCTTTGTTTCATCAACACCTTTAGAAATAACTGGATTTCCCAGTTACTTTTAAAGTTTCTGCAAATTTGGTTAGAAAACAGAATAGTGGTTTCATAATTTATTCTTTATATATAATTTTAGCTTTTTAAAAACCTCCTTTAATTACTCTAAGTTGTAACTGTTAACTGGGTGTTGCCAGATGTGAAACCAGACACAAGGGTGAGATTTTACAATTCAATCACAGCTGCTTAGGACAAAATCTGGTTTAGGACACAAGAGATGGATTTAAAATACTTAATTTATATTAAAAAATAGTAGGGAATCATATGCAGGATGGCTAAAGTGTTTTTTTGCAAACTTAGGAACTTCAAGAGAATCAGTCAAAGTCTAAAAGAGGCTTCAAAACTCAGCAAATAATATTTGCTTTCAGTCTTCTTCCCTCATCCACCAAATCAAACATACAAATGTAGAGCACTGCTCTGTTTATAAATTAAAGCCTCAATTCTCTGTAATGTGTGTGTTAGTAAGGTGAGCACTAGAACTACGGCTGAAGTGCCTCTGCATCTTGGAATATTTTTAAACTTCTCTAAGTAGCAGGATGATGATCTCAGAAGAAGTTTTTTTATCTTGGGGATTTGAGTTTCACAGTTTAAGAAAGAATAACTTCAGAAGTCCATGGGAGGCAGGGCAGGGCTTGGTGGGGCAGTGTCCTCCCCATTCTTGCAAGTTGTACTGCAGTGGCCAGATTGTTGATGTGCTTAGCAGAGCAGGTTAGGCAGTGCAGAGCAGCTGAAATAACTCTGCATGTTTTCTGCATGGTGACCTTTGTACTGCCCGTGTGTATGAGGAGAGAGATGGAGAGGGAAAACATTTATATCAATATTTTAACAAGAGATGTGGGACTGGGAAAATCTATCCAGTGAGTAAGTCATGGTTTTTCATAACTAAAACTGAAACAAAAATAAGTGTGTACTTTCATCATAAAGTGTATTTGAATTACAAAGCTGTAACAGTTTTACTGGTTTAACCCAAATCTCATGGGTACCATGTTTGCCTTCATTGTATTTTGCCTTGTGTTTAGGTGATGGGTGTACAACAGTTTGAAGAGAGATTTTCCTTCTGGGTCCCTAAACCCAATAGTGACTCACAACAAGAATAAGGAAAAACAGCTATAACAAAATTCAAAACAGTTTAGCCAAAACAAAACCCTTAGAATCTTCCACCTAACAAGATTCTTTATTTACAAAAATGGTAGCTAAAAAGTCAAATTTTTCTATTGTTTCCCAAGCTGCTCTTTTTCTTCCTCTCCATGCAGATCTCAGTTACTGCTTCAGAGCAACAAGCAACTGCAGCAGTTAATTATAACCAGCAGTCTCTGTGCTCCCCCTCTGCTTACCAGGTCATGGCAACATTCATTTGGAGAGTGTTTTTTTCTAAACAGGAAAACATTTCTCCAACAAAAGTCTGTAAATATTTTTCTCAGTAGTACTGGTAGGCAATATTTATCCTGGTACTGAGTTCATTCAGAGGAGATCAGCTGTGATAGTGCTGAGCTTTTAGCTGTAAGCAGGATTTTCTGGCATTTCCATAGAGTTTTCAAACATGTAAGCATAGAGAACTCTGTTTTTCTTGTCCAGGCACACTTCTAATTTCCATCACTATTAAGAGGTGTTGTACAGTCATATCAGGGACGTTACAGACCTCCCAAGTGTTCTATGGCCACTTAAGTCTCTCATGTGTTAATTGATTGTGACAGATAACAATGTACTGTAAATGTGTGATTTGATCAAGAGATCCTGATGAACCTTATAAATTTTCAAAATTAAACCTGAGTGTTTCATGCATATTTTCCAAACCTGGTGATGGAATTGCAGAGTAACATGGGCAATGCGTGTTTATTACTGTGGATAACAATAACTACTCTCTTCTCTCTGCTTGCCCTATCTTTTCAGCTTGTTTAATCACTTCTCAGATTTTCCTCATTTAATTTCAGGTCAGCTTTTTTATTATTTTCCTTTCATTATGACATTAGCTTTCTGTGTGGGTCTTCTTGACACAGTTATTCTGAATTGTTGTGTGTTATAAGTCAAGTAGCTAATAGAGTAAAGCATTTATAAAATCCTTCTAAAGCATTTATTAACTCATCCAACAATAATTAATTACACAATGCTTATCAGGATGTCATCCATTCTATTTATTTACTTGCCTGCCCATTATTTTCATAATGTGTATTTAAAAAAATATGAAGCAAGTTTTATTTTGATTTCTTAAGAAGTAAGGAATTACTGAAGTAATATAAATGTTCTGCTACCTTGACTAGGAAACACAGAGTTCTAAAGGTGAATCCTTTGAACTTCTAAACTGAGTGTTGGGAGAGGGCCATATTTCTACCCTGGCATACATTTAAAAATATTAGCATTTCTTTTATTAAATGACAGTGTTAATACACATGTAAAATTTGTCCTTCCTTGGTAGTGTTACTAGGCTTCAAGCCTGATCAACCAAATCTCAGGTTTAGCATGAGAAATCAGTTGATGTGATACAGGAGATTATCTGACTATATCACAAATATGTCAGAAATACTTAGATTTTTATGTAGAAAAGGATTTAGACTTTTCAGTTCAAGTCTCTGTGGCTCTGTCTTTTTTTGCCTCTTTATGTCAGGTTTTTTTAAGGGGTCTCTCCTCCAAACACAGTTTAACTGCTCTGACTGCTGGGTGTAAGGAAGAGGGAACAGGAATCTGGAGATGGTCAATGACTTTGCTTCCCAACACATTTGAAGATATTACTGATTCCTTTTTTCAAATAGAGCTTTCAAATTGGACTTTTGATAATAATACAGCACTTTATAATGGCTTAATTTAATGAAAACAGGTCTATTGCTGATTTTGAATGTGTCATCACAAAACTCTGATCTTGAAGCTTCCTATGAGATGTCCACTGACATTGAAGATACTCTTTGTTACTCAGAACCCTAATTCACTGTGTGTATTAGGATGGCAGATTCCTCTCACTGCCTCGAAAGAGCAGACCAGTAATGTGGGAAGTCATTGTTGAGCAGAAACAAGATTTTGTGATACAATATGAACACTTGTTACTTCTAACCAGTTAAGGACACTAAAATCACAGTATTTTCTTTTTGTTCCCACTTAGAATAGTAACTTGTCATGCAGAGTCCACTGCTAATTAAAAATATTAGTGCTGTTAGCACTGACAACTACCTAAGTAATTTACCTTAATAACAATTCATCCAAACTAAAAGCAAGAGAGAAGACTTTTAAAATTAATTACCTAAGATTATGCATGTCAGTGTTATGATTAAAAGATGGTAATGAATTCCATGAAATAACTTAGTACATAAGAGCCTATTAGCTCGTTAGAAACCATGACCCCATTTAACAGTTATGGACCAGCATAGCATCTAATCTATATTATTTGATTTGTATACTCTTTATGATCTAACCAGATCCCATAATGTCAGAAATCATACCTATCACACTGAAATATAACACATTAAGAATACAGGATTGGAAAATTAGATATGTTTGTCTCAAGAGTGAGCTCTGTTAGCATATTTACTCTACAGTGAAAGAGGTTCTATTCATTGCATTTAAAAAAATCATGAACCTAAGTGCTTTTAAAATTAAATGGAGCATGAAATAATAATTTTAAACTACTTTGGTTGGCTTTTCCCTATAGTCTTCAAAAAAACCAAAAACTAATCATCCTTAATTTGAGTTATTATGAATCACATGTCCGTAGATGGCTTCGTTAATTCTGTGCATGTTTGTTTGCTGACAAGATTTAGATGAGCAGATAATTTTAAACTGTATCATGCTTCTAAATCATACAGCGACTATGATTACCTGTGATGGAAGAAGAAAAGTATTGTTTCTACATAAAAATAGGGTGGGGAAAAAAAAAAATGTGCCTGAACTTACTCTCATTTGCTCATTCAAGAAAAAGCCAATGGCTCCTCAGGACTAAGATGTGAATGCATGACAAACTTAAAGAAGTTAATCACAGAGCTTTAATTTAGCAAAGCATAGCTTAAAACGGTTATAATTGTGTGTGATATTTTTAACATTTCATGCTTTATTCCAGAACCTCAGGCTTTTCAAGGCCTGTTAGTGTTTGCACATGAATGAAGTAGAGATGAGTATGAAAACTGATTTAGGAGTGAATTAATAAAAATCATTAATAATTTTAACTCTATGTATGTAAAATAGCAATCTCCAAAGACACCATCATCAAGTATTCACACATGAAATATGTATTTGAAGTTATGCATGAAATTTCTTGGCAATATATGTTCTTTTTCTGATAGGTTGTGTGAAACTTGCAGGGACAATGTTCGGCTCCGTTCTGTTTAGAACGGGCACTTACCCAGAGCAAGCTGCACTCTCAATCCAGTGGGACCTTCCTGCTCCCTCGGAGAAACAGGCAGAATGTTGTCCCAACCTTGGAGTCCTCTTCCAGTGTCCTCTGCATGTAGAGCTGCAGTCGTTTTTGTTCAGGGTTCAGCTCCAACATACAGGGACAGGGTTCAGCTCCAACATTTGCACTTCTTTCACATTTTTTTGTCATGTAGAACTTCATACCCTTGTGTTAGTGTGGCCATTTACAAAACAGCTGCCTGTCAGACAGGTTTGGAGAAAGGCGTATGTACAATTGCGTATGTACAATTGCAGGAGAGGCACAGAGAACTGCTGTTCTTTGATGTTCCAGAGCACACCCACACGTGTAAAAACTGGACAGGTGTGACAAGTGGGTTTGCATTTACCAACAGATAACCTGAAATCCCTAACACAAAGTAACCCCTTACCAGGAAATCTGTAAGTGATCGAGAACTCAATGTCGTGAAAATATCACCAAAGTCTAATCACTTAGTCGCAAGTTTAATGAAGTCTTTAGGCCCAAACTTGCCATTAATTTAAATGGGAAATCAATGAGAAGTTAGAAGCCTAAATGCTTTGTTGAATCAAGGCCTCCAGGCTCAATTGAGATTCCCATAGTGATCACTAGAAAGAATTCTGTTAAAGCTCTGGATTGTGTTAATCATTTCCATACCTGTCTGTGGGTACCTACCTGGTTCATTTACAACATTTATTTTATGTGTTTTAAAAGGGACTAAAAGTGAGACTTTCATGGCTTCTAAAGTACAGCTAGAAACAGAACTCTGAGTATGATCTAAAGTATTTTCCAAAATCTTTCCAGTGCCTACCTGCATTTCCAAGTATGTATCTACAGCAAAAGCTGGCGCTAGTGGTTGAAATACCAAACTCTACATTATACTTTCTCTCCACTTTAAAATCATTTCTTTGGAATTTCTATGTTAAATAAAACCAAGAATCTGAGGAGTTATTGCAATAATTTTTCCTACCACTCTGCTATCAATCAAAGATGTTTGGATAATTGGCTTGTGGACCTTTCCAATAGAATATTTTAAAGATACTAAAGAGTTTGGGAAAAAATTGCTAGTTTTAAAGTTTTTCACTAGCAAATCTCATCAATATAGATAGATGAATAATTAATTCTAAATAATGTATCCTGGTTTGTTACTTCAATCCTACTAAGTAATTATTCAGTTTTATCTTACAGTATTCCCCAGCTCATACTAACTGGCTTCACTTAAATAATTCACTATGGGCCAAAGCTTGATTGCACTGAAGTCAATGGCAAAAATCCCATTTTCTCCAGTGACAACAGTATTTAACCCTGAGGAACTGACCTTAAGGTTAATTAAATGTTTGAGAAAACCTGAGGTGATTTATAGTTTCATGCTGAAAGCAAGAAAAATTTACAGTTTTGTTAGGTTTTGATGTAAAACAAGATAAAACCTAGTGCTCTCGAGCTGAGTTTCACTTTCAGTTTTTATTTTCTTTTAAAATCTGAAACTCAGAGAAACTCAGGTTGAAATGCACTGTGTGGATTGCAACTTTTTTTTTTTTTTTTTTGGTAACTTCTTAAGAAGCTGTACCCTGAAAGTTTTGTACACCTTTGCTTCTATGATCTGCTTCATACATCCTACTCATAATGAATCTCTTTATTAGAGGTTTGTTTTCATGGTGCCTTTTTACTGGAACTATTGCAAGCAGTGCTGGGCATATTTCTTCAGTGTGCATATAAATAGTTATGAGAGAAGTAAAAAAGAAAGCCGCCTGTATACACATTTCATGGGATGGACAGCATTAGTTAAGGAATGTTATGTACTTGATTTGATTAATGAGTTTTAGGGAGATTATTTCTCAGCTTGATTCATATGCTTAAGGATTGTAAAGTAATTTAGAATCTAATTGCAGTTTTCCAGAATTTTATGTTGCCTACATTATCCTTACAGAATAAAGAAATTCCAATCCATCCTCTACATAGTTCCTTGATATACAGTAGCATAATTCATTTTACTAGAAGCTAACCAGATTACTCATGCAAGTTTGTTATTCATTTGAAGATATTAAACTTTCTTCTGTATATGTTGATAAAAATACCCAGTATCGATATGTTAATATACAGATTTCTCAATGCTCACTGTACAGTTCTCCTATTTAATAAAGGCAGAGAAAGTTTTTTTTTCCACTGTAATTGCATAAAGAATATTAGAATTTTTATATAAAAATAATGCTAATTTTTCCTTTTCATTTCCTCACCTACTATCTATTCTGATAGAAGTTGAATATGTATCTGAGTGTGAAAAAGGCACTGCTATATGCAGAGTCAGTAGGTGGGGAGGAGAATTAAGGGAAGTATTTATCAGAAGCCATACAAAAACCCCACAAACATGGAAATCATCAGTAGCTGTGACAGCAGAGAGATCAAACTGAAAGGAAGCTGTGATGTAGAATTGAAAGTGCCCAAAGTTCAAGGCTTGATAACTTCATTAATTCTATGAAAGGACTCTTTTATAACAGAAGGAAGCAGAAGGCATCTAAACCAGCTGAGAGTTGCATGACTCAGCTGCTCTAACAGTGAGATGATCTTTGTCCTGAGAGCAAAATGCAAAAGTAGGAGAAAGTGTTCAAGAGCTGCTTGAACATCTCAGCTCTTTGAAGCTCTCTGTTTCTTGCCCATGCTTTAACACCACTGCTGCCTTCATATTTGATAAAAAGGGCTGGATTTTTTACTTTATTTCCCTGACCAGGAGTTGGCAGAATGAAATTATAACCACAGACCCCAAAATGGACAGAAGGAAGATCTTAGGTGTAGACACCTGCAGAAGAGTTAGGTGTAGACACCCACAAGAGAAAAGGTAATGAGCCCTCATCTTTTAGAGCACTCTTTTGTCTCTTGTTTCTGTGTATCTACATCTGGCTGGTATTTTATATATTACCTTTTCCTGCTACAGGACATTTTTCATGTTCTGTGTTTTCACTTTGCCTAGGATTACTGCCCTATAATAGGAAAAAAAAATATATTTTAAGGGGAATTTTCTGAAACCTAGACATTTAGAGAGAACTTTTCTACCCTTTGTGTCCTGGATCACGCAGAACTAAGACCAAGATAATTAGAGTAAACCTGCATTTTATAGAGGCCATGGCTTTCTTGACTGTTTGTCCACTATTTCAACTTGAAGAAGGTTAAAGTCACAACATTCAAAAGAGTCTCTCAGTGTCAGGAGTTTCTCTTTTTTCATTCTTACTTGGGGCTGACAGGGGATGTTTTTTGCCTGCTTCAAATTCCACATCTGTTTTCAGAAACTTCACTTTTCTGGGTGTTTTGGGAGATGTGTCAATGTGCAAGTGTACGTCTTTGCATGCTTGTACTGTGCTAAGTGTCGTGTATGTGTTAGGCTTGCCAGAATAGTTGAAGAGGAAGTTCTGAATGTTGAGTTTATCGATGGCAAATAATGTTGTTTGAAACAGCTTGATAGGAGTGAGGTATCAAAATTAGCTCCTTGATTTACAATCTGTTGAAAGCTGACAACTTTTTGCTTTTTGAAAATGTCATCAGAAGATTTTTTTTTTCTCTATTTTATTCTCTACTGTGAGGACAGATGCTACAGAGGATCTAGAACAGGCTTTAAGATTTTCCTTCACTGAAGACAAATCAGTAGAGGTATTTTTGGATAGCATCTACTGTATTATGTGAAAAAAAGATACAGTATAGTATCAGTAAGATACAGCATAGTGATCACGCCAATTGTTATCACCAGTAATTACCACAAAACTAGGCAAAATGTAGAAGAGTAAGAATGCTTTTGCTTAGATTCTTGATAACTGAAGTATCATTACTGAGTCTCTTGAAATTTACTATCCCTGGATATCTTTAGTTATGTAACTGCTCTTTACTCCTGTCTTTCTTTCACCTGGATTTTTTTTCTCAGTTATTACATAGCAGTAAAAACTTGGCTCGCAGGTTGAAATCCACAGATTTCAAAAATTTGAAATTTATCTATGCATTATTAGGTATTTACAAGCTAACAGTAAAAAAAAAATTGCTTATATTTGGAGGTTAGGAAATGAGAAGGACTCCCCCAGGTTTCATCTTGCTACAATCCAGTATTGAGGCCTACATTTGATATACAAACAGTATTAGTAGATGTGTTGGAATACAGGAGTGGGCAATGTATTTCACATTATTTTATACTTTTTCCCCAGAAAAGTAAGCAAACACACTGAACACACTGAACCATCTTTGCATCTCTAAAAAGACATTGGGGAATCATTATGAGGTTCCAGGTGTTCTCTGCTAATGACTGCACTGAATTAGGGAATAAACTTTTCAAGTTTGTTTTATTTTACTTTATGCAGATTTGTAAATTAGTGTGTTTCTTAGCTATGTTGAGCAAAATAATTATGAGAAAATGAAAAGATGCAGGAGTATTTTTAAAAAGGATTTGTAATTGTGAGTCCCTAGACTGAGTTGTACCCTCGGGAGATATTATGAAGTATCCAAACCAGAATGGAACATTGATGAGATTTTTGGTCTTGGATAATTTAGGGACTATTTTAAAATCCTGTTATGGGAACCTTTCTACTTGCTCTGAGTCAATTGCAGGATTAAGTTGTCACAGCTCAATAGAAGAGTTTGAAATATTCAATTCTTATCAGTTTCCAGAAGAATAGTCCAGCTTCTGCTCCTTTTTGGAGTATATAAAAAATTGAGTATATAAGGGTTTTATGGTCCTGGAGATCGGCAGATCATAACTAATTAGGCAGATAAATCTTTGGGTTTGATATGATCTTGCACAGTGAAAGCACTAAATCTGTGAAAATCTGCCTTTTGCTTTCCAGATTTTGGCCCTCAGTACTGAATGGCAAGTTAAAAATCTCCCGATTTTGTTGGCAAATGGGGAGCCCCTCCTCATTTGGAGGTAGCACAATCAAGTGGATTTTTAATTGGTGCAGCACATCTTTACTTACAACTTGTAAAGTGTGTTTTCTTCGAAAACTTTCCATGTGATACAGCTCTTTATATTATATTACACTTATAAAATCTCACCAAACCCTTATGAATTAAAAGATAATTAGTGGTTCAAAACACATAAGACATTAGGCCAGAAGTGTCAAAAATGTCATGAAAGACCATAAATCATAGTATACTTGCATTGATCCCTCATATAGTTAGTTTTTAAATCATCTCTTTAACACCTTGTAAATGTACAAACAACTATGAACCCAAGGGAAACTTTAATATGTTTTTTATACATATTTTAATTTCATCTCAAAGTACTGGCTGCATAAAAATTAAGTCAGACTCACAAAACCTCATTGATTTCCTCTGGATAAAACCCATCTGTCCAAACTAATTTAGAACCTTTTTGAAGCTGTAAAGTTAGTCATGCAACACTGAGGTCATTATGGACATCCTGTACTGTAGGAACTCTAGTGTAATTTTAAGAAGGTAATTTTGTTATATTTACTGTATTTAAATACAGTGCTACTTTTAAGGAACAAAAGCCTTACTGTGTAACTGTATTGAAAGTAAACCAGAAGCTGTGAAAAGTGAGATCTGTTCTTTTCCTTGTGATTAATGCACCTTTCTGCCAAAATTGAAACTTCTTAACTGAGCTCATTTAATACAAAGTAAACGAATTCTGCTCTTTGGATTTGATCCGCTGGCTAAGCTCTATAGATAAGGGTCTAACAGTGAATAGCTTTCATTCTAAACAAAGGATGTTTTGATAGAAAGGTCAGAGCTAAGGTCTTTTATATTGTGATAACAGGAAAGGGAAATGACATATTAATGGCAATTCATGCCATGGTGGTCTGCTGAACATGGTGGATCCAAAAGAAAAGAAAACAAAAAAAAGGCTGCAGTGCTATTTTTTAAGGACATCAGTTTTTAATTGGTCTTATTTTGAATGACAATTTCTTTCATTACAGTTGGCAAGACAGCGATGCCAAAATGTACAACACTACTACCACAGAGAAGATTGAAAGAAAATTGTATATATTGATCTGGATTCTGCCCTCGAACATTTTGCTGCCAACCAGAATATTAAGCAGGCTTAGCCTGTGTGAGTCACACTTGTAACAAATGATGATCTGTAGCTAATTTTTATAATGCGATAGACTTTAATTACATACTGAATCACTTGAGTAGGGCAAATAAGTTTAAATTAAGAGGTTCTCAGTGTGGCTCAGGACATGTACATCGTGTTGTATGCTTTATGTTTAGTGTTAGATTTGAGGAGCAGGGTTTGCATAGCAGAATAGAAAACACTGAGTTTTAAAACATTTCTGCACATTATAAAAGATCTCTGACCTATGATGCAGGACTGATTCTACCACAGAAATCTTTATTCTGAGATAAACAAAATTATGCAATTTGGCAAGGCAGTCACTTCAGTGAAGACCCTCAAAGCAGTTATTCCACTCCCCTTCCCGCCCTCCCAGCCTCCTCCCCTTTGGGCAGGCTCTTTATCTAGAGCCAGCTGATGTTATCTATAATGCCTGCAGCTTTTTGCATATCCACACTAAGTCCAACAATTTCATGACATGGGATGATAGTGTAGATTCCCATGTTACCTTACCAAGTCTGAATTGAATAGCATTTCTTTTATGCTTAGTAGAGTATCAGCACAGAGAACAGTAGAATCAAGTATTCAAGAAGCAGTGTAGGATGACAGCACAATAGTACATTTTTCGTGTTCATGTCTCACATCTCCAAAGAGAAAACTTCCCTTTGCTTGCTTCCCTGCCTTCTCCCTTGAGATGCATTCCCTAGTAGTCAGTCACTTTGAATGTCAGGCTGCAGCTGAACTGGAGATGTGATCCCCTGCTACCATAGCCATGCACTCTAACCACATTCTCCTTTTCTGAACTACCACGGCACAAATAATTTCATTATACTTGCTTGTAAAGGTCTGTCAGGCACTTTGATGATGCCAGATAATTCTGAAGAGCATCACATAGGGAGGATACCAGAAACCAAACAGCCCCCACCACACTCATGTCTGCTGTTTAAACAACCTTCCACCCCCAGACAGAAAATTAGAACCAGTCTCATTCCTTCAGACTGGGATATTGCATCCCATCTCTCTGGATAATTGGTATGAGTACACAAGCCCGTGTTAGACATGCTTTGTCATGCCATGTCATCTGGAAGCAGCTCTGGCAAAGAACTCTTTTATTAAAAAAGCAGCAAACAACAGATTAAAGCTCCAGCAGAGAAATGCAGGAACTCTAAAAATGTTGGTTACTCAATAGAGAAAGTGTGTGCCTCTAGGTAATGCAGTGTAAAGGTAGCTCACACCCAGGGTGTAGGTGAGGTTGATGTCAGCCAGATATTAGGCAAGAAGCATTAGAAATTCAAATCATTGGTTCCTCCTTTCAGTACATCAGTATATCCCTTTGTCCAGTGTCCATTCTCTTCTCTTAGTGCAACCCAGCATGAGAGCTGTATATGATTCCTCTAGGCAGTGAAAATATAGGATCTTGGACCAGTATCTTTTCCTGAACCTTGATGAAATCCCAAATCAATCTGGAGTCATGATCCACCTCCTCTCCTCATCTCCTGTCCTCCCAGCTGATAATTCTCAAATATCTCAAATATTAGGCTCTGCCATCCATTCACACAGTTTACCAGCCACCCCACCAAGAAAATACCTGCTTAAAACTTATATTCCTTGATATCTTTCTACTATTGTATTTCCCCCTATTTGCACACAGCATGTGGTGTCTCCCTGTCTTTCTTGCTATATCCTGCAGTGGTGTGAAAAACTTATTTCAAATGGTCCTTGCTTGGGTAGCCAAACGCTTACTTTACCAAAGTGTTGTTGCAATGTACATGTTTACCTCTTTACTCAATGACACTAAATGATACCTGAAGAAATAAGATATCAGCTAAAATTTTGTTTTAGAGAAAACTTTTAAATGAAGAAAAATCTGTATGCTAGTGATCTATATGCAAGTGAATAAATGTGACATCACTTTGAAAATTTTTTAAGTTATAAAATAATAAACAGCTCTTTATGAGATAGTTAAATTTTGTTAGATTTTAATCTAGACATGGAATGAAAACAGTTTTTCATTTTGTAGTGTGTTACCAAGTAGTACTAACTTCTTTCAAAATCAGATTTCTCCCATTTAATAGGTAGCTATTTAAGTAGCATGGAAACAAGGCAGTAGTGTTTTCTAAAATGTTTAGGAGTACTCGGAATTTTTTTCAGCTCTTGTTACAGATACGTAATTTTGCTCCTGCATCTGAGCAATCATGCTTCAAAAAATAAACCTGATATTATGGAGTTTTACCAGTGACAAAGTTCATGAAAGTAAATTGAAACTACATTTATTTTTTATTTAAAAAATTAATTAGGAGAACAGCATAGTTGGGGAACATGATTTGAGATATGACTTTACTGTGAAATAACTTCATGAATGCCTGCCACAATTGCAAATTATTGTGTGGTTGTAGGTGACATCAAAGACAAGATTGCTGTGAAATTCAGTGTGTTTGTACATTTAGTGCCTCCTTATGTCTGTATTCTAGAAGATGGGATAGATGTCTTTGGAAACAACGCTGCTCTTGACGGAGCTGCTAATTGTACAAGACTGATTTGGATCAATATGCTTAAATGATGGACAATTTGTTCTTCCATGTTCCCACTCCACTCTGTAAACTGGAGAAGAGTTCAAGCAGAGCTCAAGGGAGATGTAAGCAAAATTCTGTTACACAGAAGAGTGGATTTAGTCCTCAGACCTGGCCTGTCACTTAGAGGTAGCATTGCAATCTTCACTCATCAAATCTCTTTGCAAGTACAAACTTGGATTTTCTTTTGCAGTCTTTTCCATGAGTGAAGTTTCTTCTCCTAATCTTTTTCTTAGCATTAAAAGAACAGAAAATCCAGTAATAAAATTGTTAATGAAGGAGTAATATGCTTGAAGCAAATGTGTCAAGAAGTGACTTTTGTTTTTTCTGATTGATAGAAAAAAAAGGGTGAATTCATTTACCCCATTTTTTTTTTTTCTGTCATAATGCTCTGTAAAATTTTTGCCTTATGGTGTCCTACTGCAAGTTTATTTGTTTCTGTCTCTGAGGGGATAGCTCATCATATAAAAGGGGAATACATTGGAAAAATACAATTATTTCTTATGTTCCCCAAAAAGTCTTGTTATGCAAGGTTCTCTTCTAAAATACATCTGTCACACTCTATGAAACATTTATATGGCCTCTGTTTTCATATCTCACCATCCTAATGCTTCCCAAGATATAGCTGTGATACAGGAAAGTACTACTGTCTCTGTTACAGTGAGGGGAAATTAAAGTGCAAAGTGCCTATGTGAATTGGCAAAATCACAAAAGAGGCCTGTGGGGGAGCAGGAAATTGGGTACCAGCCTTATAGCTTAGGCAGCATGTCAGCCTTCTCTTTGAAAAGAATAAAAGGCCCTAGAACTACTGAATGGTTATTGAAATCAATAAGCAAGAAATAAAAAGGAGATTTGTTTTCCATAATTTTGCATCTGAGATAATGTTTATATTTCAAATTTTGAAATTGGTGTACTTTCAAAGAACAAAAATAGGCAGATCAAGCGGAACAAGTGAAATATTTTAATGGCATAATGGCATGGAATTCTGAAAAAAATCAATATACATCACAGTCAGATTCATACACTTATGTAATTTATGTGATTTTATATCTATATATATATACACATACATTCTATTTCAGAAGATTTATACTCCCTCTGTCACTTCTGACTTTATTGTTAAAGATATTTTCTGTCAAGGGAAGACAAAAGCAAACTCCAGATTTTTGTACAATGTCTTGCTGACAAAATATGTCTTCTTGTCCTATGCTAGTCAATACTTCAAGCATATCTTACATAACTGTATTTATTTGTTACTCACATAATTTCTATTTTTATTGATAGGATTCTCACAATTGAAAAGCCCACAGTTTTTAGAAATGGATTCAGTATCAACTATCCTTCCAATTATAAACTACAAATGTACCTGGTAATATTGCATGTTCTTCAGGATCTTGATTTAACAACCTTATTTTAGTACATGAATGTTCTGAAATGCCAAGACAGAAACAAAACTCAAGAGGCAAGAACATGGCATATTTCTGTATGATATTCAATTCTAATTATTAGCTGTGTCAAGGAGGTCTGGAGTTATAATAGTGAAGTCATTAGCCTGACTGTTTATAACCTATTATTTAACTGCAGTGTAGCATTAGAGAGTCAACCACTCACATTTGCTACTCAGGCAGAGATATTTATGACCAAACAGAAATTCTATACTCTGTGGTTTTCCTGACATTTTGCTCAGCTCTTCGCTACATATTGGAAACTGAGATTACAAAATTGTTTGCTAAATTCTGTATAAAGTTTAATGAATTAGAGAAATATACTTTACTAAGAGTTATATTTAACAGGGATGAGCCTATGTCCTAACAACAGCATTGGTGCAAAGAAGGAAAGAGAATTTAGGAGTAGAAAACTTCCTACTGTGAAATGAAGAGACTAGAAACAAAAGAAAAAAAACAATATACTTTTCCTTACCCTAGTTTTACTTTTATGGCTCAAATCAGAAATAAAGATAGATGAAATCGTATAGTCTTTGCAATGAAAATGTTTTGAAACTTTATTAGAATTTAATCTTCCTGTCTTTTTGGGCCATTCATCATCTAGTTCATTTCAGACAATGACAGCTCTATAGTGATTTCCTATTGATGTGAAAAAAGCTTTTTTCCAGAGTCATGTCACTCAATCCATCTATTTTTATGCTTCTTAAGATTTGTGTAGAAAATATATTAATTTTAAGGCTCTTCAAAATAATAAGCATCTTTCTGCATCAGTTATTCTGTTCTTATACACCTTAACTTTTCAGACATTATTTTATGTGAAAATTTTACATGTCATGAGTTACTACTGTAAATTCAGGATGAATTTTCCAACTAAGCAGAACATTTTTAGTGTTGCAAAATACCAGTAACTTTAGTAGCCACATTTATTTGATGTCAAGAAAAAGGAAGAGGATTACAAGTTGGAATAATTAGTATTGGAAACTAATCTTCACGCTGAATTCTGGTGGAAATGAATGGGTTTGTTTTTCACAGAGACTTTTAATCACCCCTTCTATAAATAGTGAGTCTCTTCACCTCCTCTGCTTAAAAATTTATTTTTTTCTTTTCAGACATTTCCTTTCGTTTCCTTTCAGACTTTGAACTGGTTCTTCTAGTCCTAGCAATGGACAGTTTAAACACACAAATAAAATCTAATGTGTTTGAAGAAACCCTGAAAGAGAAAAGAACATTCCCTGTGCAAAACATGTGATACTCACTATAATGTTGAGAACAAAATTAGTGTGTGCAATGGACATCACCCCAGCCCAGTGCCAGTGAATGAACCAGCAATCCCTGAAGCAAAATTCATGACTTTCTAAAAACTTGAGCTAAGTGCTGTAACAAATTGGATTTTTGAATTAGGCTTGTAAGGGATATAGCAAAATTACCTGAGCCTTAGAGCTCAGTAAATTGTTCAGCTCTGTGATAAGACACTTTGGCAGAGGATGGGAAGGATATGATAAACCCTTGAGAACATATCAAATTTAGATCAGTGACGTTCAGAATGATGAAGAAGTGGTAGCTGCTCAAATAGGCAGATGTTCCATTCAGTTTTATTTTATTTTTTCTTAAAAAGGCAACGTATCTGATACCAGAAACTTGGCATCATCATTGATAATACATTGATCTGTACAGAGTGAGAAATTAGCAGAAATGGTATAATGTCTTTAACACAAAAATGAAGAAGTATCAGAGCTTTTAGAAATGTATGTGAATTTTGAACTACCCAATTTTCAATCCACAAGTACTTTTATTGACAGGAATAATTACATCTGCCAGTGTGCTAGAAGAATAGTTACTTTTTTTCTTCAGTGCTATTTATCTCATTGTAATAAAACAGCACTGCCACCCCTACAGATCAACACTGATATCATATCACTGGTAATAGAAGCTACTTCTGAATCATATGGAAGATCAGTATAATCAAAAATCAATGATCTAAACTGAGGCTGGTTGTTCTATAATGTGGTTTATGTAATTTGATAATGCCAATCCTAATGGTGTTAAATATAATCCATCGAAATTTCAGGATGCAGGGGTCAATAGGGAGTGCAATGCTTCACTTCCCAGCAATTACCACCTATTACTGGGGCAGTGCTCTTGCTTTGCTGTTCTGCTTGCCTCAATAAATAATATTTGGAGACCCTGCAGCTGCAGTCAATAGAGTACAGTTTTATTGTCACAGCTTCATAGTCAGATCAATACCAACTCTTCTGAGACACGGGAGAGAACCACCACACGCCAGTCTAATGAAACCATGTTTTTTTATGATTCTGAAATTATACATTTTATTCATTGCTCATGCTTAATGTCACTGTTGCTTTTAATAGGCCCCTTTTGACTAAACTTTTATGTGCCCTTCACATGACATTTATGTGTACAAAGAAAGGGAATTTGTGTTCTTAAAATGAGTTATAGTGAACCAAAATTGCAAACATTTCCTGATTTTTTTGTGATGTCGAGTTCAGTTACAACATTTCTCTACATCGCGGTTGCAGGGCTTGAGAATAAACTAGAAAACAATAAAAGTGTCTAAGTGGACCTCATGCTGCCATTTAAAATCCGCTGAAGCACAATGTAAACTTCACTCAGGAGTGTGATTTTGCATTGGTTAAAAAACCTGATCATTTTAAAATATGTCCAAATAGTTATCTGCATCTTTATGAAAATTTACATGTTACAACTATTCCAAAAATACTGGACTCAGTTTGGCTGTGCAACTCTAAAAGCTCAAAAGATTTAAAGGAAGAAGTTCCATCAAAGGAATCTGGGCTCAATTCAGGAAGAACATTTAAGATGCAAGTTAAAGTCTTGTGTAAACACTAGCAGTGATGTGAATAGGCATCAGGGAGTAGCATCATTCCATGGAAATAATTTTCTTTACAAATTATTTTTCAACTATTACTTGTATTTTTTACATCTTATGCCAGTGATGATTTGTCACAGGATTATAGAAATAAGGTGATCAGTCATTTCCATTGGGTTAACATAGACTTTTTTCAGTGAATGTTTTGGAAACACCAAAAGCTCAATTTTTGCTGCTGTTAAAAGTCCCAGAAGATGTATGGACACTGAAAGTCTGTTCAATGATTTAAAGTCAGGTAGAAAAGGTGAGGAAGGATTTCAACATTTCTTTGAAACAGAGACCCTCTTTCCAACACCTTCAGGAGGGAGTTTTCCTTTGCAGTAGCATAAATATTTATAACACTTGCCACCACCTGCACAATCATCCCCATAAACTGATATGCTCTCATAACTACTGGTAATGAGATGTGTTTTACACTACAAGCCTTTGGCAATGTGTCTGTGCAGCACAGACTTTATCAAAACAAGAGCACCAGCAAGCTCCAGCCACTGCTGTGGCACAGCCACTGCCTATTTCGAGGTGTTTTCTTTCCCAAACATGCACCTATATATGTATACAAAACTAGAGGAAGCAGTGTTGCTGCCCTACAAATGGAGTCTTAGGATTCAGATTTTATTCCCATTTCCCCCCACTGATTTATTGTTAAACTTTCGGGAACTTTATCTGAAGTTGCCACTCCAAAACCAGATTATTGACACCTGATTATTTTCTCTGCTTTGAGATGAATGAATGAAAAGTAGCATGCATGAGGCAAACACTTTTTATATAACAGTTATATTTGTATGTGTCCAGGCTTTTAAATAACCATTTTGGAGCAGAAAATGTATAGTTACCTCATTTTAGAATAGTAATGTTTGTTCTGTTTGGGACACCTAAGTTACCAAAGCAAAGTTGCTTAACTACTTCAGCAACAATTTGTGACAGCTTCCAACTTTTAATGATTATAGAACAATTATGAATTTGAATAATAATGTCAAACCAGAAAAATTAATAAATGTCTTAATTTCAAATCTTTCTAGAAGATATAATTACTTAAATTCATGTCTGAGATCCAAAATTTTGTTTATAGTGCATAAGCAGTCTTTGTAGTTTTTTTGGTCATTATCCAGATTCATATATTTTCAAAACCATATAAAGGAATAAGTAAGATAGAATTCCAGATTTGCAATAAAATTTTGGCAGAACGGACATTCAATTTTATATTCAACTGTAAAAATCTTCTCATTGTGTATATATATAAAAAGGCAACTAGTTTTGCACACTGAGGATATAATCTGGATAAAGACCATACAGTACACAAAGTTGATCCCGCTGAAGACAATAGAAGTCTCTCTTCCACTGATTACAATGGATATTGGATAGGGTCCTAAAGAAAAATGAAGGCATTTATCCAATGAAGCACTTAAACATGAGAACAGTCTCACTTAAATCTCACTGAAAACCTCTTAGTTTTGGTTTCAGGGGGATTATTTGCAGGATGAGGAGCGACTCTGTATGAGCAGGGGTAACAGCACAAAGCCTCTGGAGCCAGGCTTCCTGGAGCAGGCCTTTGTGTCAAGGAATGCAGAGTGTTTCCTCGTCTTTGAACAGTTGCAGTGGCTGCCCTCGCCCGGCTGAGGCAGAGCTGAGGAGGAGCTGCCCAGCCAGGGGATGGAGTGAGTCTCACACATCTCCACCACCTTCCCAGGAGGGGGCTGATCCCTGTGCTGCATCGTGCACAGGGTGGGGCTGTTCCCAGCCTTCCACCACCACCTGGGTTCTGCGCTGAACCTGTTGGCCATTCAAGTGCTTATTTCCATCTGAAGAGTGACCAAGGAATTGAAGCATGGGACTTCTCCCATGAGTGGACTTTCAGACCGTCTTAGTAACAATTCTCTGAGTGCACAATAGGGAAGTTTTGAATGATAGAACAAGTTGTATTTTAGCAAGATCGTAAATGATGGCAGATGGGAGGATATTGTTTAGTTATGAATTTGTAAAGGTGAACAAGAAAGCATAGCTTATCCCTACATAAAAATAGTCCGTAGTGTATGATCTAAGAGTAGGATATTATTGTAAATTTAAAATAATTTTTTTTTCTAAAGAATACACCAAGTTATTTCTTAGTTATCAAAAGAAATGCACACAGTACATGTAGAAATCAAAACTATGCAGTATTTTCTCTTTAAATTGTCATATATAGTCATTAATTATTCAGTGAAAACAGAACAGGTAGAAAAGTTCTGCTTTGACAGTCCTTGTATCCTTGACATACAAATCTTATAGGTGGAAGAAACATAAAATGAGGAGGCTACATATTAATTGCTGAGAAGAGTCCAAGAGCAGAACAGATACATTTAAGTGTGATTTTTATAATGAATCTCTTGACAAATGAGAAGACTGGTGCGTATGGAAGTTGTACCAGCATTTTTTCCTAATAGAAACGTTTTTAGGTGGAGAAATGCTCATATATTTTATGATGAAATGTTATTGAAAATGGCAATGTCTTGGGAAATGAATGGGATCTTATATTGTCACTGAATATATTGAAAGTCACTAAAGGCTGTAAGTTAACTCCTTATGGTTCTCATTTGAAATGTGTCAAAGCATCACTAGAACTAGATAATTCATTACAATCCAGTGCAGTTAAATGCCTCATAAAGTTAATATTCAACACTTGTATTTACAGCACTTTCACTTTTTAGGTTTTTAGGCACGTTGTTTAATCCAAACTGGTGTTGACGCTATTATTTCATTTTGCCTTGTGTCTGTGTGAGATAATATTTTTCTTTATTGAATGTTTTCCCAAAGTTAGAGCATTTACTCTTGTTACAGCACAACAGAACAGCCCCTGAAAACACACCATCTCTATTGGGGAGGACACAGCTTTTATGGAAGAACCAGAATTTTCAGGCCTTTTTCTTAGTCTTCCAAGAAATAGTATCTCTCTTCAGCTTTACAAAAAATGAGGGACTGGGGCAGAATTCCCTTTTTTATGGTTATTCAACTTATGTTTTGCTATATAAGGGATTTACAGATTTTCCATGCTTTTCATAACAAACATCAGAAAATAGGCTGCAGTTTTCCTCTTATTTACCCATACAGTACATAGAAGACAAGAAAATACAGTCACACCAGTAAATGTACAAGGTATTTGCTACTGTCTTACCTTTCTCCCCCAAAATGAAAATATTTTGACAATGAAGTGGTATCCAGGTTACCTAGATTTTGTTGTAGTGATTCCTACCCCAATCCACTTCATCATTTTCCCTGTAAAACTATAAAAAAAAAACAAACCCAAAACTTCCTTTTAAAAACAGGCAATGGTTCTGATGTTCGTATTGTCTTTTTATGACACAAACATTGAAGAAAAAGAATATCTTAATATTTATAAAATGCTAGCATATGATTTAATTTAGATTAAAATAATGACTGACAGTGTTATTAAAGTACCATGGTGTAAAAATATGTGTGGGAATGTTTATAGTAAGAAGAAAATTTTTTTTTTTTTGCTATGTTTGTTTTAAATTACTGTAGTTTTTAATTTTATCAATTGGCCTAAAAAGTTGTTGTCATTCCTTAAAATCCTATTATGAAGAAGGAATAGTAATAACGATGATAAAGTATCATTGAAATGCTTCTATCTAGAATTGTGTAAAATTGCGATGTTTGGAAAGATATAGAATTACAATATTATCTATAGTCCATTCCAATTATTGCTTGAAGTCACAGACAATTAAATATGATTTGAGAGTGTGCAGTTACACTAGTTCTGGAATTAATTCACGCATTGGTTGTTTTATGTATACTTTGTGATTCTGTTCAGTGTCACAAAATATATTGAAAACTCTTAACACCTTTTAAAACTTGATTCACTTCTGATGCAATAACAGAGATTGGTCCAATAAAGTAGAATGAAAATCTATTTGTGAACCTTTTTGCTGAAGTATATTAAAAAAAAAATCTCCTGTTATTTGAGCTTACCTTATAAAATGTTTACATGCCATTAAATAGTACTAACATCTCCTGTGTAAATTAAATGGGCTGTGATGTTCCCTATGTCCTAAAGAGTAGTAGTACTTGAGGCAATAAAAATACCTTCATGTAATAAATCAAATGCTCTGCTCCTAAAACTGGAATTATAAAAATAAAGGGACAAAATCCCAGCCTAATTAGCTTGTCTGTACAAGCATTGCTCTGCAAGCACTATAAACAAAAGTATGTTTAAACTACAGTAGTTCCGACCACTCAGCGTATTTTAAGAGCTAGTACCTGGTGTAGGAGGGGGAATTTACTTGCCAGAATAATGTTGAAAAATAATTTTAAAGTGTATATGCTAGTTTGTTAAAGATTTTCCCATCTATGTAAATAAAAGGTGGTGGGTAACACAGTTTGACAGTATAGATGTTTGACGGTGATCTCGATTCAGAGAGGAGGCAGGGAGTTGATTTAAGTTGATCCTTTTAATACTGACTTAAAATATTTGCTTTCATCCATTTATGTATGTGTAAGTGTAAGGCAGCCTAACCTGGCATGAAGGCAGGTACAAAGTTGGACTGAACTAGAAACCCTTTTCTTCTAAGCTTGCATGTTTCTGCATGCCATGATAGTTTCTGTCTTTGTTACATTCCCGTGAACCTTTTGCAAATAAAGTTTGCCAACATGAGACTTTGGCAAACCTTTCTGTTTTCATTTAATTTCACTTTTGGAAGCATTTTTGGCTTCAGCCATATAGAGAAGTAATATCTTTAGATAAACCTATTCTACAAAGAATGAAATGTAAATTGTAGTGGCTAAGGGGAGCTCACCTGAATCATTTTATCAGCTAGAACCATTTTTCTGTCTGCTACAAAATTGAGTGTTAGTAAAATTTAGCTAAGAGCTGAAAGAATTATTTCAGTGAGGAATAGCTGCTTTATAGGGCTTTTTCTTTTTTTTGGCATTGAAACATAATTGGATATTAATTGAATCTAAATGCAGTAGGTACTGTGACTATGATATCTTCTTATGGTTTAGATCTCACCTAGATGGATCCTTAAATGAGTATTTATTGACTATATTCCCACAAATTGTATTATTTGATGTTACAACTGTTCCCATGTGTGTCGGTTGGTATAACAAGCTGCTGGGAGGCTGCAGTCTGCACTGCTCTCACTTTTCTTGAAGATGATATAAAGCTCCAGATATAAAGCCAGCTTGTATTAGCATCCAAGAAAAATAAACTTGAGAATGTAACTCTTTAATGATACAAAAAGATTAAAGAGGCTGAAAGCAAATCTCCCCTCTGCCTAGCAGGGCTTTGTGGGATCTCTCCCTTTCTCCATCCTGCTTTCCCACCCAGCAGCGTCAATGCCCTTGGGGGTTGTAACGATCCCAGTGGTGACCCGCTGGGATCCACAGACACTTGTCCTTGTCCCTCCATCCCCTGGTGGCCTGGGAGGCCCATATCTGTCTCACAGTCCTGCTGTGGAATGGCCTGTGCTGCTGGCACTGTCCAGGCACCTGTGTCCACACACGCTGGTGGCACCGACCCCAAATGGCCCAATCCTCCTTTCCATGGACTCCTTTCACAGGTCTCAAACATTTTTGTCTTTCTACAGGGCACACAGTGAGTTACAGACAAAGAGAACCGGAGTGAATGTCCTGGGGAGGTGTGCGGGGCTCTCTGCTGGCATTGCCAAGGCTGAGGCAGTGCTGTGGTGGTAAGGTGACCCCTCTGTGTACTGGGGGTGGCCGTGAAGGCCCTGGGCTGGGCTCGGTGCTTGCAGCAGGGCAGCTGAGCCAGGGGGCTGGAGGGCACAGCTGGAGGCTGGGGAAGCCTTTGGAAGGTGATGCTTTGTACTTTTGTGCTTTGTTCCTCTGGGGCAGCCCGTCCATACGGGCACTAGGGACCGGGCCCCAGCAGAGCTCATGCCCTGGAGCCCGTCCCCTGGAGCGGGTGTGAATTGAGTGTGGGAGCCTCATGGGAAGTAGCACACGTCGAAGTTTGACAAGGACCAGGTGAAAATAGCTGGCTTATTGCTGGTTTTCTTGTGTGCATTTTGTTGGGTACATAAATTTTATGCAAGGTGTGCCCTGCTGGTTTTGCCCATGCCAAAAAGTGTCTGTGTTTTCAAAAGAGAAAAGAAAAAGCAGGGTGATTATAAATGGGCTTTTGGGGTCTGTGCTGACAGGTTTTCACAAGCCAGTTACTGGTGTTTTTGTACTGCCAGCCCAGTTAGAAGTTAGAAGTTAGTTCTATTAAGCTCCCTTTCCAAAATAGGGTACAAGAGCAGATAGATGTGCTTTGCAGTTCTAAACTGCTGTTTCTTTAAAAGGTACTCTAAATGTACATGAAAAAATAAATTTATAACTATAAATTAATACCTGGGTAGCATCAAAAGTTTGAGGTCTTAGTATCTTTTACACGTGTAAAAGCTAATTTTACCGGCAGCAAGTACTAATTTACTTGTGAGCAAGCTGTGTTTATCTCTGCATACTGATGTTATTTGTCCAACAGCCTGGCATGTGTGTACCCTGCTGCCCCAGTACAGAGCTGCCTATGAGCTGCAAGAGGCACGGGGGGCTGCAGGGGTGTGCAGGCAGAAGCCAGGTAGGGGCAGGCAGGGAGAGAGGAAAAGGCTAGGCCTTTTGGCAGCAGATCAAATCTGGGTGGATTAATTGTACTGTGACACTTTGATACATAATTTAATTGTATGTTTGTAAGTGAACGGGCAACTGCTCTAGTTATGCTGTGAGTAGTGTTCTAAGTGTGGCAGAGCTTTGAATTCATTGATATTTTTAAATAAATCTGAGAGGAATAATGTGCTTCTCTAAGATAATTAAGTTCCTTTTACCTTGGAAATCATTATCTGAGAAAATAGATGGAGTCTTAACTGTTGAGGTAACTTCAGAACTGCCTTCTTGTTGTTCTGCTTGGCCTGATGCGTGTGTGTATGATGGTTAGTACAGTTGCTGAAAAGCATTATTACATTTCACACAAGTGAAGTGTGTGTCTTGGATTTCTTGTCTCTGAATAGCAGAAACCAGAGGAAATAACATGTAGAAAAGCAAGGAAAAGTGAAGAGGCTTTTGATCATGATGGAGGTGGAGATGAGGAAAGGACATAATGTTCTGTGTTATGAGCTGCAGCTGGGTGTGTGAGAGCAGAGTGAAGTCTGTGGCAGCACACCTTAGCTTCTGTATGTTGATAGTGTTCTTGTATGCCTGAATACACAGTGGTACTTGATAATTTTAATGACTTGTTACATGATGCTGCAAATGTGATTCTTGATTAACTTACGTGCTCCAGTGCTGAGTTGTAGTTACAGCCTTTCCTGTACATTTTCCATTGGAGCAAAGCCGAGTATTTGGGTTGAATTATGGATGAAATGTTGCTCGCCAGTTCATTTCTAGTTCACTGTAGGAAACCTGAGATGGCATCAAATGTGTATTTCTTAATAGGAAGCCACATATTATTTTCAGGCAAATGAAATTTTAATGTTACCAAAAAAACTTTACCTGTCCTTTATAAAAAGTCATACTACTGTATTGTTGGATGGCGTCTGGGAATGTGTATTGATGCATGGATCTCAATTATTTTTATTCCATGACACTATCTGGAGCAGGCCTATGACTATCATAATGCAATTCTCTTTAGCACAGTCTGTAAAAATGCATTGATTTTATAGCTCCCCAAACTGATTACATTAATATCTGTGCATAATTAGTTTACACATTACTAAATTACTGACAGATTAAAAGTGAAATAGTGCAGTTCATACATGGCCGCATAACTGCCAGAAAGGAAATTAATATGGATTCAAATGGTCCTCAGAGACCTGCACTGAAATAGCAGAAATCTATAAAGACTGCTTGCGTTAGGAAATTTCCATCACCAACATGTTTGTGGTTGATGCTTTTCTAAGTCTGTTAATATGGGTAAAAATTTAGTACAGGAAATGATGTTTGAATGATGCTTTTACTGTTACCAGCTCAAGAATGTGTTTATTAAAAGTAAATTCCTGACTTAAATGGTAATTATATCACATGTGAATATGAATTTTTAAATACCTTTTAAAGTGTTCCTAATGAAGTGGTAGGAGCATAAAGTAGCTACTAGTTAAGATGCGTTTGCAAATTATATTGTTTTTAGAGACTATAAAAATTGAGAACTTGCTCTTGGTGCTTCTCCCTCAGGCCAAACACACATTAAGGGAGATAACCCTATATTAAAACTTGATCTGTTTATACAGCCTCAAACTCCTCCAGACTATTTTCTGTTTTCAGAAGAGTTTTGACATAAACTGTGCAGCCCAGCTTTATCCACAGTTCATTTACAGTCTACAGGCTTTTATTTTTTGGATATGTCTTGATAAAGACTGGGTTACTTGGATGCCAGTTCAAGCTATCATTATGGAAAGAACTATAAAAGAATTGGTTGTGTTTCTTACAGATTGGTTATAGTATAAAGCTCCGTAAAGATGATATTTTTTGCCTTTTCTTTTTTTTTTTTGTTCATTATCTCCTCAGCTTCATTAGACCTGTGTGAAGTATGACATAAAAAAACAAAAAAAAGCAAAACAAAACAAAAGAAGTGAGAGACTGATGCCAGCACTACTTTTCGTTTTAGGCTTTGATGAAGGCCGGGTGTGACCTCAGTGAAAGGGTAGCACTCGTTAGTTGAACAGGATGGCAGGGGTGAATTGTTATGCAAAGAACTGCAGCCAGATTTACTATCTACAACTGAACACAAAATGGAAATGTAGATGAATTTAGTCTCAGTTGTGTTTCTTGAGGCAAAATGCCCTCCAAGGTCAACCAGCATGATGTGCATAAGGATTTGGTTTCGTGGAAGTCTCAGTATTTATAGCTTCTATTGCCTTTAGCAGAAGCTGTGGAGGTTGGTGGCTGACAACTCTAAAGCCATATTACAAAGGCAGAGCAAATCTGTTTTGGGGAGAGAAAGATTGCTGCTGCTTCCCTGCCTTGTTTTCCTTCTTTAGTGTAGCATTTAGTTCACTATTTCTTGCTGAGCCTCAAAAAATTTAGATTTATTAGTTTATAAAAGATTTGGGAACACAGTACTAAATATGCCTCTTTCCAGTGTTCCTGTATTTCTTAAGTGGGTTCATTTTCTTCTTTTCAAGACAACTCTTTGTTTCTTTAGAAACATTCTTTCTTTAAAAAGAAACTTATAGAATCATAGTATGGTTTGGGTTGGAATGGGCCTTGAAGAACCCTTGGTTCCACCCCTCTGCCATGGGCAGGGTCACCTTCCACTACACCAGGTTGCTCAAAACCCTATCCAACCTTGCCTTGAACACTTACAGGGATAAAGTGGCCACAGCTTGTCTGGGCAACTTGTGCCAGTGCCTCACCACCCTCAGTGTAAAGAATTTTTTCCTTATAGCTAATCTAGATGGAACTTTTTTTCAGTTTGAAGCCATCAGCTCTGCTATCTCATTCCTATGCACCCTTGTAAAATGTCCCTGTCTTGTGAGTCCCTTCAGGTACTGGAAGGTGCTCTAAGGTTTCCCTGGAGCCTTCTTTCCTGCAGTCTCAACAACCCCAACTCTCTCAGCCTGTCTTCACTGGAGAGATCCTTCATCTCTCTGATCATCTTCAGGGCCAAAGTTCAAATGATAGCTGTTTAAAGGTACCAAGGTTTTGTTATGAATGTGTTACTGCTTTTGCTTGAATGGTAACAAATATGTGGCTTTGTTCAATACAGATGATATTTTAATTCATAATTTCACATGAAGTTGCCTGAACGTTGCATTTTGGAGGAGATAGATTTCATGTTTAAGTTAATAACAATTTTCACATTGGGATTCATTTCACTAATAGTCATTGTGACTTGTTAGAACTGTATTTATGTTTATGTTTGCATGGTAAGCACTTCAAATTCAGCAGTCTTTGCTGGAATTAATCACATGTACATGCCAATTTACTTTCTGGATTTAGAATTAAGGTGGATCTGCATGAGACATGATGATTTTGTTTGTAAGTATTTTTTGGTAAACGTTTCCATCAGCTATAACTCATTCAGTGAGATGCCATCTGGGAGGTCTGCCAGGTTTCTGCAGTTGGCAAACCTGGTGTGTGTTACTGTGGCACTGCTGCTCATCTGGCTGAACCAGCAGGAAGTGCTTCCCTTCTTGCCAGCTGCTGGTGCACTTACTGTCACGTTGGGCTTGTGGACAAAGCAGTGGCCAAAATTTCTAGGAGGAAGCAAGGACTGCATGTGGATCTGAGAGACCAAACTTCATGGAGCTCTGTTTTTAGTATTAGATACTGAGAAGCAGAATGAAAATGAACTGTACTTTTGTTTGTTTGTTGTTTGTAAAAATCATTTTCAGGAGTAGAAGCTTCTATTTTCATGGATAGGAGAGTTCTGCAAGGTAGAGCTGTTATTATTTGCTATATTAACAGATATATATTATGCACCAGGATTATTGGCACCAAGTCAGCCCTGTGTTTGAATGATGTTTCAAGTGAAAAGAGGCGATGTTACAACTGCTGCATCTTCCTTGTTTTAGGCAGAATTTTGAAACAACTGTAATGCTTAATATAGTCTAGCTATAGTTTTAATTATATTGTCAAGTAACATTTAATGCATAAGGTATTTAAAATGACCAGCTATCTAACTTAAAACTACTTTGTGGATCTCGAATGCTTTGTTTTGGCAATGAGTATACCTTGGTAGTGTTATTAAGAATTGAGTAATTCCTACTTTAGGTTCACATCCAGTAGATCACTCTAAATGTTGTCCTTTATATACTTTTCAAAGTTCCTTTGATTCTTAGTGATATGTGTCTCCTGAAATATTTTTTTGTCAAAGAGAAAAGCTTTGTTTACATACATTGTATGTCTTCCTAGCAAGTGTAGTGAAATAGGAGACAAGATTAGATTAGTACAGTTTTACTTATTACATTAGCCATCTATGACTCTATAGGTCTTGAAGTTGTATCTTTTCTACTAAGATGAAGCTGCAGAAAAACAACCCTCACCCCCAAGGGAAAAAACCAACCAACCAAACAAACCAACAAAAACCAGCTTTCTACTTTTTATTTATTATGAGCTTTACACTGCTAATGCAGAGTTAAGATTGCTTAGAAGCTGGTCACAAAGACTGTTTCTGTTTAATGAGGTATGTGAGTGTTGGAAGAATTGTGAAACATTAGACTGCAGTTTCCATAGATGTTAATTTGACATTTTTACAGGAGTATTCTTTTTGCTTGTCTGTATCAAACGGATCTGTAATTAAGTAATTATTTTGTTTTAGAATTCCCTGTGCTTCAGTACCTTCTGGTTTTCATATGGTCTCTTGTAAAGCTCGTATAAAGGTTGCTGCATTCAGATAGTTTGAGCATCATTGTTTTACCAGTTCTACTGGTTTCTTCACAAATCTTACAACTTCATGGGTTTTCTTCCTTATATTAACTTCAGGAAACCTAAGATCATGAAAGCTGAGTTTCTTACAATAAGAGGGCAAATTAAATTGGCAGATCAGTTTTTGCTGCTAAAGTTGCAGAGCTTTCCCTGGTGATTCATGATTAACATTGTTCTGAATGGCTCAGGACTTTCCATTTTCTTAGTAGAATGATCTTGAAAAGTGTGGTGGCTGGCAATTGGATCATGTTGGAATAATCTTTCCTGTAAGAATATTTGCACAGATGCAGAAATAAATAAGCACCAGGGAAACTGCTCTGGCATTGCACTGTCCCCTCTTCCTGCCCCAGTTCACTCTGTGGGACCTATTTCAAAATTTCTCCTCTTGTATTATGTGTAAGATGAAGGAGTCTTTTTCTTACAAAAAAAAAGTGATTAAAAAAAGAAGTGTGCTTATTTTTATTTATATTTATTTATATTTATTTATATTGAAATTGCATATTCGGGTCTGCATAAAACCAAATTTACAGCTGTTTGGCAAATGAATGAAGGAAGTTTGCAGCCTAAGCAACAAACTGCACAGACATAGCCCTCCATTAAGAGTTGCTTGTGTGAGCATATCAGATTTCCTGGAATGTAAACCAAATAAAAAAAAATACATTTGATATGCTGTAAATCTCATTAAAGCACTGAAATGAACCCAGGTATTTTTTTTATATTTTCTTCTACTTAGCAACATTTGTGGCAGTACTTTAGAATATATGACTTCTTTCTGTGTATTTCTGCGTGGTTAGGAGAAAGTGTGAATGCTTACTATAGTGTTTTTCTTGCAACAATATACTTAAAAGTTGTTGCACCTTTCAGATTCCTTCTCCTAATGATGCTGAATACGCATCAGTACACAATGTGAAGATTCAAAGTGTAATTTTAGAGGCTCTAATTACATTTTGAATTCAAAGCACACCACAAAAATTATTTGAATGTTTTCAAGAAAGTCGAAAATCCTACAACTGCTCCAATTCTACTAAATCCCTACTCCTCTGAAACCAAGAAAATGAATATTCAATATTTTTTTTCATTTGAGTCCCTTGACATCCTATTGATTCACTTTAT
The DNA here is from genome assembly GCA_013400175.1 of Phainopepla nitens. NCBI lineage: Eukaryota > Metazoa > Chordata > Aves > Passeriformes > Bombycillidae > Phainopepla > Phainopepla nitens. The sequence continues at coordinate 1,079,022 of VXBQ01010779.1, forward strand.
TTTCCCAACAATTTCTGACAGATTTCCCAATGTGGATTACTTATGTGCTTTGATATTCATTTTGTGACTGCTTTTGAAAAGCACATAAAATTAGAACTGTAGCAACCTGTTCACTGGAGCTACAAACCAGTGAGCACAACCCTTGGCTCACTGTGCTCACTGCTACTGGTGTGTGCAATGAACTTTCAGCATCCAGCATACTGAGTATTAACTGGTGGCAGAAAATATTTAAGATTTATAAATTAAAGAATTGATTGACTTATGCCAACATTATTGAAATAAATATAACATCTTAAAAAGCACGTTCCTTCCAGGCTCCTTCTCTGCGTGGTAAATTTCAGCTCTGATTAGTTGGGACTCTTTATGCACCCTTTGGGTAGAACTGGCCCTCATCACTGCTCGATGTTCTCTGTATGATAAGGGATTCCTTTCCTGTGGAATTAGGTCTTCTGCTAGATTACTCTTAGCCATGGAAAGGTGCATATAAATTCTGAAAATTCTTGAAGCTGACCAGTTCTTGCCTTGATACCCATGCTGATGATGGGGGAGAAGGCTGACCTCAGAAATATAGTTTCCTTATAAACGTGTGTCTTGAATTTTCTGCTGGTGAAGAATATTGATTTTCTTATAATAATGGCCTGGACTGGCTACATCATGTTTTCTGCTCTGGATTCAGATAAAATGAGTTTTCACCAGGAGAATTCAGACTTGTGTTTTGTGGACCTGACTCTCCTCTTACCCAAGGTCTCTGGAAGTGGATGGTGCAGCTAAACACCTGCAGCAACGTATTAGTTAAACAATCAAACAGAAAGAAGTTCCTCAAACAACAAAACCATTGTGTGAAGACAGTGTTTGTGTGAATATCAGACCACAGTAATGTTAAGGCGCACTGTTTGATCCTGATTTTCAAAGCTTTTTAGACTTTATTCTCTTTGGGTTTTTGAGCTCAGATTTTTAAAAACCTTTTTCTAGATAGTTCCTTCAATTTTGGAACCAGATTCAATGAGTTAAGTGAGGCCATTAAAATTTAATAATTCTTTTTAAGCTGCTTTATGAAGGAGGTTCCAAACTGGATTAATTCAAATTACTACCTTGGCAATACCTAAGCACCTAATGCTAATGTCATTACTCAGAGTTCTACCTGGCAAGGAACCTGTATAACAATTATGCTCAGGTAAAGTTTGGATCCCAGGGTATCATGATGATCATCTAGCTATAATTTAGTATTTAAATTTGTGATATATTCTAAGTGAAAAGGAGGAACAGTTTAGCATCATACATGTAGCTTTTAATCTATAAAATACACTGGTTTTCAATTGGGAAAAGCATAGGAATGTGTAGGAATTCAAGGTGGGGAAGAAAATCAAGTGGGATTGACGTTTAATTTTGAAATTGAAATACCATCAGGACACTATAGTGAATAATTCCCTTTCTTCAGTTTCTCGACTGGATTAGTAAATAAAAAGATTGTTTTGTTGAAGTTTCCTAAAATCTAACAGTTGCATAGGAATGATCTCCTTGTTCTATTTAAAATAGGAGTTTTTTCTGCTTCATGATGAGAATATTATGGCAAGCCATCCTTGGAGGTCAACTTAGTTTTGTAGACATCAAGATGAACTTATATGGACTAAGAGCAGGTGCTGCTGTGGATTTAAGATGGCTGACAAGGCATACAGAACTCTGAGAATGCATACAGAACTTCCTAGTTCATGGCCCCAGAGTTTCCCAGGGTGGTGACACAGAAAGAGGAGTTGTGTGGACATTATATGGAGGTGTCTGTACATCCATTGCTAAAAACTTTTTGATTTTGTCATTCCAGAATATATGTGTTGAAGAGCTAGAAATCTGAAGCCCTAGAAAAATAAGCAATGGTTAGAAGAGAAAGTTCTTATTCCCCTGAGAGGGAAAAATATAATGTAACGTTGGCCTTTATTAGAAGCCAGTGAAGCCACATGAGCCATCGACCTTGGTGCAAAAACTCTACAGGAAACGAGGATTTATTAGTTTTCCTCCTTCAGAATCTGCTTGGTTTGGTTGGGAAGTGCATTTCATTTACCTGAAGTAGAAACTCCTATTACTGTGGGAAAAACACACCAGCAGCACAGAAACTGACTGGCTAGATTAGAAAACTTGTATAAACAATGCTGTGAAATGTGCATGCTCTTGTGGAAAAAGGCTGGACAAGATATTTTCATTCTTTCATTCTCTCACCTGTATGTTCACAACTGTTTCTTCACAAACAGGCTGCAGTTTTGGAGAGTAAATTGCTCGTTAATATTGTCAGAAAGTAGTTTACTGTCTCAAATCCGGTGCTGGTACCATTAGGTTATTTCTGAGAAAATTTACTTAGCCCAACCTCCTGCTCTGAGCAAGAGCGACTTCCTAGCTGGACAGAGTTCCTAATGATTTATCTGTCTGAATTCAGTAAATCTCAGAAGCTGGAGATAACATAATCTTTCTGGGTGTCTGTTCTAATTATTAAAAACCAGTGTCTTCTAAGGCCTGCAAGATTTTCTGCAGAGCTGCTACCTACGAAATTGGTCCTTAACCTGAATTACTGCATGAAACTGATATTCCAAAAGTGGTTCTTTTTTGTGAGCATTCTATTGTCTCACTTTTCTGGCTTGCTGAGATCCCTTTGAATATAAAGTTCTTCCATCCACAAGCAGTTTGGCATCATCTGCAAACTGCAGATGCATTTTTGCTTGGTCATGTGAAATACCACTTGGATTGATCATTTGGACATGTGGAAAATAAGTCTGATTTGAAGTAAATATTGCATCAGTCACTAAGATCTACTAAGTTTTTATGGTGAGAAAAGCATCTCTAGTGAAGGAGCCTGGTAAGGACTTAAATTGCAATTGGGGTTTGTCCATAGAGTTCTGTTAATATCTGTATCAATGTAACCTGTAAAAATAATTTTGGGAGAGATGGCATAAATCTGCCTCTGAATCATCTTGTAGCCATGATTGACTACAATTTAATATTTGGATCTGAAGTTTGGCACAGAGGGTATTTTGTATCTTCAAGGTTTCTGTATCTGCTGACGCATAATCTGGAAAGCTTGGAATCTGAATGAGATTCATTTGCTGCCTCTAAAACATATGGCCTTTTATATTCCAAAAACACATCTTCTGGCTCCATTTTTTCCCCTGAAGACTTCTTGTCCTTGGGTTATGCATGTCCTCAGTAAGAGGGAAAGTAGTCTTTTATGGGCATCAAAAAATATTCTCTAGGACGCATGTTTTGAGGTGAAGGTAGCAACAACAGATTCCAACATGTTGCAGGGGTGTATTTGATCCTATTCTGCTTCATTAATTAAAGCCAGGGAGGGGATTTGGGTTTAAACAGGCCAGCTCTCAAAGAAGAGTTGAAACATGTTCTTTCCAAGTATGATGTAGTATATATGTATTCAGAAGTATTAATATAAATTCAGCACAGAGAAAAAAGGTATAATTTTGCTTTCTGTTGTAAACTCTCACGTACTGCTTGGGTACTGCGACTTAAATCTGTTCAGGAAAATGCAACAGCATAGATGTTACATCAAAACAAACCAAAACATTTTCCATTGTTCTTTCCACTTACGGTTTTTCTACTTAACAAATCCAAGAGAATTTAAAGATGTATAATTTTAAGTGTAGATGTATAGTTGATGTATAGTTTGATGTATTGTTGATGTATAGTTTGATGTATTGTTGATGTATAGTTTTCAGTGATTTAGCCATCACTCAAAACTTCAGTTTTCTCCTTTCTGTTCTTTTCATGTTTTCTTTTACGTTTTTACAAATTCCTTGAGATGTGTATTATTTGCTAGTCCCTTGTTACCTGCTTGCAAGGAACTACCTTCTTCTTTCTTGTGTTCTCATGCAAGTCAGATTTATATACCCAAGCAGTAATTTAGCACAAGAGGATGGGGGGTTTTTTTGTGTTAACTAACCTAGGAACACCCTTATTCCTTCATAGGTGAATATACTCAATATTTGGGAACTGATAATACTAAAATTATTTTTGTGTGCTAATCTAAAAATTGAAAAACATTTTAAACCATAATATTCTTTCTCTGTTTGTATCAGTGCCTTTTTCTGGCACACTGTCAGAATTTTCTTTAAAGAAAATACTTTGAAAAGGCACCTGCTTAATGTCATTGGAGGCACTAGCTCAAATGGAACTGTTAAGTCTCTTATTTTTACGAAATAGTGTTCTCAGAGCTCTGGCAGTAATGATCTTAAATTAGGTGAAAGCTTAAAATAGGCAAGGAATGACTGCTTTAAGATACCATTCCATCAAATGGCTAAACATTATAATACATTTATCCTAAAAATGTCATTAGAATGCCTAATAAGATATTGTAGTTTATGCCTGCTTATGATTGTTTGCATAGATTTTGTCAGGCTACTAACATGCTTAAACAAGGGCTCATATATAACCTTTACAGAACTGTGGCAGTGGTTATACAAAAAATCAATATACTATGCTAGGATATTGAAAAATAGGATTTTCTACTAGTTAGATGCACACCATTGAGTAAGGCTCGCAGTAATACCCTTGTTGCTTTGCTTGCCAGTTTTTTTCCTATCTGTAATATATGCTCATAGAAATTTGTGACAATTACTCTAGCTCCCTGTGTAAATTTATTTCCTATTTTGAAGGGTGTAATTTTATTTTTCAGTTTGAGGACGTTTGATTTTGTGAGTGTGTGGGGCTTGGGAGTGGATGTGGGTTTTTTTGTTTGTTTAGGTTTTTTAAGGAGATAGGAATGTACTGAATCCTGCGGCTTGATCCTTTCAGGATCCTTTTGCAGCAAATTTTGCTGGGTCTGCAGCCTGTAATGGCAGCTCCTTCTACAAACAGGCAAGGTGTCTGTAAACTCAAGGGCACAGAACAAAAATAGCCAGGCTAGAAACAGAGATGACAGTATTAATAATAAAGTGAAATACAGGAGTGTTATAGTGCAAAGCAAGGTTAAGGTTCTGTTGAGTGGAGGCAGGTCTGGTGGAGGGATTCCCTGTCCACAGCAGGGCATTTGGAACTGGATAACTGAGCCAAAGCACTCTATCATTCTGTGTTCAAAGTAAAATAGATCCATCCTAGCCTCTGACTTCTGTGACCAGTGCTGAGTGCTTTGGAAACTGCGCTCAGTGCTGTAAAACCCACTGTGGTGGAACAACTTCTGGGCTTTGTATTCTAGATTTTCTACACCATTTTATCAAATAACAGCATTGTGTATTGGCTCTAAGTTTGCATTTATAATGATTATCTTAATTTTCATATGCTAGATTTGTACATTCTCAAAACTTTTGAAGCTGTAGGCACAATATGCGTTATTACTTGAGGTAGTTCTTGCGAATTCTTTAATTGGTTGCAGAAGTTAGTATTTATAGTACTGTGTTAGTGGAAAAATTGCATGTCACTATTTTAAAAACAACAAAGATTTGTTTGTGTTTATTTGTCGTAGGCATTTACATTTGTAGTCGTCCATAAGCAAGCAATGATTCACAATCATTCTAAATCAGGATGTAGTGGCTTCAAATATTCAGTAGTCCGTGGGTAATCATTCTCACACAGTAATACGCTTGAAACAGAGTTTTGAATTGTTTTTGCCATCTCCAGTTTTAACTTTACTTTCTTGTGGCCCTGGGCCACATGAAAATATTTCTATTGGAGGATGTTAATCTTTGATAAATACCATGTTGTGGATAAGTACTTCCACATTAGTTCAAAGCATATGTATCTTGTTCTCATGCAATTAAATAATATTCAGTTCCTTAAAAGTGATACCTTGCTGAGGTTTTTTTCCTTTCATAACACATATATCAGTTCTCAGTGAAGCTGCTAAATAACTGGGATTTCTTACTGATTTTTTCTGGGTAGTATTTAATTAAAATGTAGTTTGTGACAGGACTTGTTTTGGCTACAACAGATTTTTTTTTTTTTTAAGTGCTTTGTTAGGGGCACTTGGCACAAATGTGGAAGAAATGTTTCCTGTCCCACAGAGACTATAAAACAAATGGCTAATCCAAATTCCCTCCATTTTTTTTAAATTAATATCTTTTCTGGTTAATTATTTATAAGACAGCTTTGATATTGTTTTCAGATGTTGAGGTAATTTTTCAATATTTTTTAAAATTTTATGTTATATTTTAAAGTGATTGAAAATGAACTCTGTATCTCTACAACATTATGCCTTTTTTAAACTCAGGAGAAAATGTCCAGCTCTGTACTGTTATCTGTGATCCTAAAGTTTCATCTGGGATACTGGATTCTTGGCACATAGATATTTAATATGTTTGGAAGATGGTATGTGTGTAGGGGTGTCTACCTAGAGCTTTAATCTGGTGTTTTTTGCATAGTTTATAACATCTGTAGTACTAGGAATTAGCAGGAATTCAGTAATTTTAGTAGAACAAAATTCAAGTGTTTTTAAATAAGTCTTGAAACAGCTGCAAATCTCTTGGTACTGATGATTAATTATTCTGTACTTTTGTGATACACGAAACTTTCCTTTACAAAGCTATGAAGGAATTAAAAGATGTGCTAGATGTTATGTTAAAGATGCTGACAGGAGTTCATCTTTCTCTGTGCCAGGAAGGTAATGTACTGCAGCTCGAGATACCACTTTGGATCCCTTTTTCTCATCTTTTTTTTCGTTATTATTGTTGGGATACGTTTATTTTTCTTTTTTTTATTATTCTTTGTTGTTGATTGTGTTTAACAACTATTTTCTTAAAACTAGTGCAAGTGTCATCACACTGAAGAGATTACATATCACAGTGACAAATAAAGTTATGCTTAGTGCGTACCATCTACGGAATCGCTGAAATATAGCACCAGTTCTCTGATGTAATTTGAAATAGATGCATATTTTGGGATCAACAATACCAAATAAAACTTTATAAAAATACTTGTAGGATAGAGAGTATTCTAAACAAAAGGCATGAGATTTTTTTTTTTGAGGTTCTGGCAGATGGTACTACTGCCAAAGAAATCCGATGAGTCTGTCCAAAACTTTTTCTTATCTATTACTTTGATCTTTTCCTATACACACCAGTGCCATCCAAGATTATTTTTTGTCTCTATGCCTTCTGTCCTGTGGTATAGACGCACATGATGTGCTGTGATTTGGATTTGTAGATCTCAGGAGGCTCTTGTGCTGGCTGCAGGAGGGCATGCTGGTTTGATTCCTAGTTTACTCTTGGGAAAGCAGACTGTTCTGAACTTATTTTTTTTACTTCAAATGTTGCACTAGCTTAAATATAAAGTAAGGTGTATACTAATTGGAGTTCCTTGTAGATGTAACAAGGCATTTGACTGAGTTTTTGGGGGGAAGAAAGAGAGGGATTCTTCTGACTTGATTTTTGCCCTGAAGACGTGAGCTAGTTTTTTTGAAATTGGTAAGAGTCTGCTTCTCTCACCAGGCATTAAGCTGAGTTCTGACCACACTCGGCTCAGACAGCTCAGAAATAGGATTTCCAAAGCAGCCTGTCTGATTATTCTGAAATATGAGTTCTCCTAAGACTGCTTACCTGTTGCTTGCTGGTGTTGCCCAGAGTGCCATGCCTGCTCCCCAAGCAGGGCAGCTGTTTATCATCAAGCTGTCACCGAGCACGCTGTGGCCAGGACCCCACAGTGGGTACTGAACGTGTGACATTTTTGGTATGCACATGTACCAGCTAAGGCCTCTACGCACCTCATGAAACAGACATCAAGTAAACAAATTAATTTACAGGGAGCAGCCAGAGGTGTGGGCAGAATCTGGGTTTCCCATCTATAGAGTTCTGCCCCCAAAGTTTAAACGGTGTCACCAACGAAGGACTGTCAGACACAGCCCTGTCGCCTGTACCCTCACACTGTGAGGGTGGTGCTTACACAAACAGCTCTGCTAAGGCTGCACGGCTTGACTTTAAGTTGTTTTAAATCTATGGCCATTGCTCATAGGTAAACTTCGTTAAAAAAGCTGTAATTTCAGAGGCCTAGATGATCCCATTTTGGGGGGAAAAGTTATTTTTTTGTGTTGATATAGTGAACAATTGCAGTTGAAGTGAGATTGGTGGTAGCTTCCTTTTAAATACCAACAGAAGTTTAAAACAATAAACTTGCTCACCAGTCATTTCTCAGAAAGTATTCCTAAGGCTGTTTTATATTTTGCATTTGTAATTATAACATTCCAAATATCACTTTTCATCAGCTTGGATATCTGTAGCCTGAACAAAATAAAAATACACTCTTCATCACTTCTACAATATTTTAATGTCTTTATTCATTATATCCCGAAATAAAATAACTGTTTCTGTATTTAACATTTATTAAGTAAGGATTAATCTAGCATAGAAGCTGTTATGACATCCTTGCTTAAGAAAAAAAATTCTTCCTGCATCCAGCAACCACCTAAATTTCCTCCCAAAAGAGAAGGTATCTAGATTGAAGAAGAAAATGATGTTCATGGAATAGTTTAAAATGAACACTTTGCTGGACTGGGACAAAGGAAATTCAGCAATTTTAAAATTTCTTTTTCTTCCAGAAGTCTGCTCAGATTTCATCTCTGTATGATTTTCAGATGTCTTTACGTACACCTCTGACTCCTTGTCTGTGTCTCTCGGATTCTCTCTCGGACTGTGCCGCGGCTCCGCGCGGAATTGTCGGGATCCGGCGGAGCTGAGGCGGGTGCCCCGGCTCCCTCCGCGGCCGCGGAGCCGGGCCGTTGTGCTGACCAGCAGATGGTGCTGTGCAGCGGCTTATGGCTCCTCCGACCGCCTGCGGTCACTTCTGAACCAGAAAACTGCTTAAAAGTTTCTAGTGCCATTCCTGAGCTGAAACAAATGTCTGTGGAATTAAGTAGTGATTTCCTTTAAGTCTGGGGGAATATTTTAGTGGGTATGTTTTCAGTCATTAGATGTTAACATATGCCATATATTGTTTTGTTTTGTTTTTTTTTTCTGATGGAATCAGGGGTACCCAAGCACACTTAAACCAACTGTAACTGTTCATGTCACTTAGTAAAGGCTTGAATTTTCTGACAGAATAACTAATAAAACTTTAATATTAAGAGCTAAAATATTTTAGAAGAGAAAAATTCTGGAAACTGTAAGTAAAAACAGCAGCTAGCATTTTATTTATGGAATACAGATGAGGGAAAGTTTGTTGTTTTTTTTTTTTTTTTCTTTCAACAATAACCCTTGCTGTGTGAATAGAATAAACCAGTTGAAATATTCAATTATATACTGCATACTGAGGAGCTAAAAGCATATAGTAAGGTAATGCAACCTCTGTGTATCTTTTAGATGGAAAACTACTTGTAACGAATGAAATGATCTTGTATTTAGCTTCGAATTGTAGTGTAGCTGTGCCGTGCTCTAAGATTCAGTTATTTAACAAAAGGGTTAAGTGAAAATTCTGATGCAAGAATCAAATATGGAGCACTTGAATAGTAAATAAGATTGTTCCAAGGTTTCAATTTGTTGTATTAGTCAGTGACAAGTACAACATTTTTAATGCATGCCATAAGATTAGTCTACCCAAAGTAAACAAGCAGTAGTCTGTGTGCATCTCCAGCAATTGGTTCGGGTTATATGTATGCAGCTTTGTTTCTGATAATGGATTCAAGTTCAACATAAATAAAAAGAGTGTACATTAAGGAGGATAAATATCTAATTGCCATAATCTGCATCTAGAATTGAATGGATGTAAACATGCTAACCACAGAAGACAATTCCTCAGAACAGAAAGTAGCTGGTTGGATGATTTTTAGCAAAATAGCTGTACTTCTTTTGTCTCTTAAGCCTTTCCTCTTTAAAGATGGAAACTATAATTTTTGAAACACCTTTTAAAAATCATAGTATTTGAACCTTTTAAATATGAGATGAAATTATATTATGTGGTTTATATACATTTTCTGGCACTGCAGTAAAATGCATCCTTTGTAGGTTGAAAGATGGTTAAACTGCTAAAAGTTTTGATTTAATTTAAAATAGTTTTTCAAGCAGAACTCAATTTAAGTTCAGAAATTTTATTTCTTTTTATCTCAGCACTTCAAAAAATGAAGTAATATTTTTGTCAGTATGCATGAACAAGATACAAATAGTGTTTCATGTTTTTTGATTATAAGTGATGTTTTAAAATGTACTGTAGTTGCTTCATTTGAAAAAGAATGCAGAGCATTTGTTTTCAAAATGCACAGTACAGGCCCAGCAGAATTGTGTTTCCAACAAGCATACTGTTTTTTAAACTTGCATCTAACAGAATTCAAAACTATTAACGCTGGGTTGAGATGTTTGAGGTGAATATCTTGGCTTAGAAAACTACTGGGAAAATGTGACTGATCTGAATTACACATATTGCTTTCTCAAGAGCCAGAGTTTGTTATTTTTGACAACTGGACAATAAACTTGAGGAGCTGCATTCACCTGTTTACTTACTAAAAAAAAAAAAAGAAAACCCCCCTCTTTGACAGATTTTTTTTTCCTATTTTTCTGAATGCTTGTTTATGCTGAAGTATATTGGGCTTTTGAGAAACATAATTAAATATGTACCTTCTAAAAATCTAGTAGTCTCAGATTTACATTGAACACATAAGACATTGAAACTAAATGCCTCGTGCATTAAAAAAGATAAATGCGATAAGAAAAATATAATATTGATAATTTACAAAAGATGAGGCTGAATTTGAAAACACAGTTAACCACTGTGACAATGTTCACACTTAGTACCTTCATGTCAGAGTTTGTCTCTTACAAAGCCGATTAATTTCTTTTTAAAGAAAATCTATTATCTAAACAGACATTTCAGAATTTGACTCCTCTTTGAAATTACTCTAAAATGGTGATATTTTTCATGAATTTTAACAGTTTCAAAACTTTTGAAAGAAAATGCTGACAATTATGTGTAGCTAAATTACTTTTTTCAGCTATAGTTTTAATGATTTTAAAAATTAACAGTAGGTTTCCATTATTATTGCTCTGGAATTAATGGGTGAAAAATTGTAGTTAGGAGCACAGAATCAGTATCATGTCTTCAAGACTGTAGTAATATAGATCAAAATGTAGTAATACAGATAAAATGTATTTCCAGTATAATAATATGGACCTGCTATCCCTGGGTTGTGGAAATATACTTACTCCCTACACAAAATTAAAATTGTCCATAGGGAGTGTTAGATCTTGTAAAGATTCTACTACATTTGTAAATAAGAGATATATTTATAATGTTTCTTTTAGGGAAAAGTAAGGTATTTTTTCTCTACATGAGGGAAACTTTTTAGTATTATCTTTGAAACATTAAAATTTGAGGAATATGTATCATTTGCTTATAAATGCAAATTACTAATTTTGTGATAGATTGCAGTCTAGTTTCTTCAGGTATTTCTATTTAATATCCTGGAAATTAACATTGAAATGACTGAATTGCTTGTCCTTCAACTCGTTGCATTACTACACTTCATCTCACTTCATCATTTAATTTGTATGGTTTCCAAATCCACGTGATTATCATCTATTAGTACCCTTGGTGACAGAGGGCAGGACACTGTTGTATCAGAGTTAATAAAGCAGAAACACAAGCCTAATTACTATGGGAGGTAAGCCATGCTGGCAAGATTTACCTTTCACATAAGGCCTATATGTGGTTAATACTTACAAATAAGGATGGATAGATAGGCATCTATGTCTGTGTGTTTCTGTCCTATGTTGACACAATTCATTTTTGTATTACAATTTTTGATGCATTCTCCTTTTTTTCCTTCTCCTTTATATCCCTGAATATATTACTGTAATCGCTCTCAGATGCTTTATGTTCAATTTTGAAAACTTAGCTAGACATGGAAGCTTTCATCTGAGTTAAATGATTATGCAAATATAGTGTAGATGCTCTCAGGCATTGCTTCTACCTCTGCAAATTTATATTAACAAGTGCATATTGTATATATTAATTTCAGATCTATTCAAAATTGTCTGTGCGTAGCAAACTGAAAACACTTGTCGTGGTAGTATTAAATATAATGAGTGCAGAATATTAAACATGATTTTGTATGGAATTTAATTCAGTGGTCTGTATTTGTATATATTTGTATGCAAATATGTGCATGTATGTATACGTAGAGAAATCAGTGCCAAAAAACCCTTATTTTGCTGCCACTGTGTTATTACTCTTCATGAAAATATAGTTTTTTCCACAGTTCCTATAAATCAGCATGATTTTAAAGATGAAATTACTTAACTATGCTTCAAATCTCTACAAGTAATCCACGTATTTTAAAGATACACAAATTTCACATTTGCAAATATAAGTGTATTTTATTTGCTGGACATTATGTCAGTCTGGAAACATTCAAGTCTTTGTCCGAGTGATATTTATGATAATTTTGTTCTGAAGTGATGCAGTCTTTATTCAATAAAAATAAATATGCACAAGTTATTGTGCTATGAGACTGAAAAATGTTACAGTAGTTTATACAAGACTTTATATAAAATGTTTTATTGATTGACTCTATGTCAAATTTAATTTAAGCTTTATGATTCAATCTGTGTCTATTTTTAATTTAAGTGGATTACATTCCGTAAAGATCCTTTTACTGTATTGACTTGGATGTACCATATTATTAGGTACTATGAGTTCAGCTTCTACAAATCTGTTAATACATAAAACCATAAGAAGCCTCTTATGTTCAAACCAGGTTAGAGTGAAGACATCAGATTAATATTTGATCATGTAGAAGTGCCCTTAATCAGATTTACTTATTTCTCAGAGTGTTTCTGCAATTATCATAATTGTTGTGCTAAATATGTTTGTCTTTATATCTGGCTTTGGGCATAATCTTCTCTCTTGAAACCCTCTCATTGTGGGACTTGGATTCCTGCACAAAACCCAATTAATATTAAGATGACAGTCCCTGATGAGTTCCCAAGGAGCCAGCAGCTGAACAGACTCTGTAACGTTCTTAAGTACAGACTACTTGAATGATCAAGAGCATCTGAGGGAGACATACAATTCAATAATCCCTTTCTCAGGAAAGTCAAGAGTCCTGTGAGATAAGAGTGAAATCAAAGGAACACATCAGAAAGAAAATGACTGGTATAGTCTTGTAGTGTCTCTATTAAAATGCAAAAGTTATGGATTTTTTTAGGGGTGATGGGAACCTTTTCTGTTTTATTGATTTCTTTTTATAGTTTGATGATTTCTCTAAGATTATCTTAAAAGCTTAAAGAAAAAAGAGACTTCATCAAAAGGTATTCTGTGTGACAGGCGCATACATACTTTTTGTTTCCATTATATTAATTAATACAGCACATTTCAGTGGTTCTTAGTTTTGAGACCTAAACTTGTGCACTTTATGTACGTGGTACATTGTTGTTTTTCCTGATGGTGACCCACAAATTATAAATAAGCCACATGTGACTTATTCCGTAAGATTTATTCCTTGAAGAAACGGAGTCACAGAAAAGCAATACTGTTTACTGGGTTTTGCATGCATCAAAATGGCAACATCTGCTCCTTTCTGATAACCTCTTCTATGATCTAATATCAACAACTGAATTTACTCTCTGATGATAGTGTTCTAACCTATTGATTTATAATCAGAAATTGGTTTCCTGTCACTTTAAAAGGGAAGCACTAAGGGGCAGTAAAAACAAGCCTGTCTGTTCTGGATGAAGCTCTGGTTCAGGCTCCATGCTGTATGTTTTCTTATTTTAAAGAGTTCACTTTTTTTCTTTTCTTTTTTTTTTTTTTTTAAGAAGGTACTTTAATTAATCAGAAAAGGCTTATTACTTTTTAGCTTATGATACTGTGCAGGATTGACATGTTTGAATTGATGTCCTTCTTTTATCTGTAGTCATATCCATAATTAAGATTTTATTTTATTTTATTAATGATTGTATGGCCTAAACTGACATTTCTAGAGGTTAAAAAAACACAAACCAAACAAATCATCTCAACGCTGGCAAGCATTCTTTCACTATAGATTTGCATATTTAACAAAGTTTCATTATCTGAAACTTGTTAGACAGTAAGATAGTAAATGTTACTAACTGATCAAAAATGCTCTCCTGTATCTTTGTTAGTGTTCCTGCATTGTCCCTTAAGTTTGTCTTGTGTATTTCACTGAATAGATTTATTCAAGTGGCTGTATAAAGATTCGTTTCAAAACCGGTAGGACTGTAATGGAATGCAGTACAGGCACTTTCTAAATGTACGTTTTTAAGTCTTACTCATTCTGTGTTTTTAGTTCTGTTTATTGTATATTATGGTCAACTTTGCAGCTGAGGACATTATCCTAAGAAAGTCTAATATTACATTAGAAGTATGACCTGCCAACATAAGTATTTTTCTTCATTCTCCCGTGCCAAACCAGACTAAATTATGAAGGATGTGAAATAAAATGTGCCTTCTAGTTTTCTTCTGCCTGATTAATATTCAAAAGAATCAAGAGGAAAAAATGAATACCTAAATCATACATATGTATATGCCTTTTAAGCTTTATAATAAAGGCAAAATATCTCCTTGGTTAAAATCCAACTTAAGAGTCAACATACAAAGGTGACTGCTGTATAATATTAGACATATCTGTATTATGTGGGCATGTTACTGTTCCACCAGAATCTCTCAATAGTAATTATTATGCCAAGCACCCTGTTGGCACAATTACACTAAAGCTCTAATTAGTAGCAGTAAGATTAGAACCCCTACATGTTAAATCTGTAGCAGCAAAGCTGAGTGAAGGATTTAAAACAGTTTCAAAACATTGTATTGTCTTTATTACAGTCTTTATATTTCAGTAAAGAAGGGTTTTCTATAAAATGCACTTAAAATAATCTGGTTCTGTCACTAAAAATAGGAAAGATAAAGTAATTGCAGTCAAACTTCAGTACTCTGCTTCTATCTAGGTGCTTTATATCTCAAGTGTCAAATCCAGTGAACTCTAGTGGAAGTTGCATCCTTCGAAGATTTCCTTCGATGAATTGATGGGTTTTGGATGGATAAAGGCTTTTCCTTCTGCCTTCAGTTCCTTCTTAGTGACTGCTGAGTGTTCTGTGCTGGAAATGTCTGGCACGTGGCAAGTCTTATGTCACAACTTTTTCGGTAGCTAAACATGATCCTTGTTAATTCACGCCTTTCTCAATTTCACTCTTCACCGTTTTTTCTGTAAAGTAATGAAAACACCAAGTTCATTGTCCAGCTGTAGCTTTACAGACAGCACACAAACACTGGGCACTGCCAGCCTGAAGCTGCTCACTTACAGGGGACGATCAGAAGCCAATGCAAATGATATCAAAGTGTTGATTCCACTATTTGAAAAGCTGTTGTCTTACCACCTGTCCAGTACAAGGAGGTTTTAGCAGATTTGAAATGACTGATGATGCATCTTCGTCTAGATTTGATATCTACTAAATCTGAGTTTAAAATACCTGCTTCTGTATAACTCTGTATATACTGTGAGAGCTTTTTTTCCCCTGATCTGGATCATTAGATATAGTATATACAAGTAAGGCATCAGTTAATTCTTAGAAAAAGTAGAGACTTACATGCCTAAAGTGTTCTGCTTCTGTTTCTTATTATATTTTGTATTTGAGAGGGAGGAAGCCTGCATTTTCTGTATTCTCTGTTTTAGGAACAGTTTCTTTATCTGGGCTGAATTGTAATAATGATTGCCCTCATCAATTTATTTATTCTTATTTATAGCATAAGCCAATTTCTCACTGAGAAAATGATTGTATGATTGCTTTGTCCTAATGTTTATTGATTGCATAGTGCCACTACCATTAATGAAGGAAGCTGGATGCAAAGCTAACTGAACCTGGTGAATATATTCCCACTGGCTCCAATAAGATTTGAATTATGCCTACAGTAGAAACAGACTTTATTGAGCTCTCCTCAAGCTTCTCCTAAGGGGACGAGGACACCTTTTGTGCTTCTTATCTAGGTTGCTTTAGAGGTAGAGTTTTAAGCAAAACAGGAAGGCAGAAACTCAGGAATTAATTTTATGAGGAATTTTGCACTTGACTATTTAATGTTTTAGGATACTGTTTAATACTATAGTACATCTCACTAACTTGGTCTGACAGAAGGAGCACAAGACAGTTTGGGGAGCAAGGGGGTTGCCTGCATGGAAAGATTTCTCCTACCGTGCTTTTCCCCAGCAGAAGAGGGAGTCTCACCTGGCAGTGCTACTGTGTTTAGTCAGCCCAAGAAGAGACATTAAGGTATTTTTCTGTATATCTTCAGGCTGGTTCAGTGATTTGTGCTGTGGCAAAGAGAAGCACAGAGCAGAGTCTCCATTATATTACACTAACTCCACTCAGACAGCCTTGTATAATCAATCTAGTTAAATACCTTTCTTTGTAAATGCCTGGATGTTGAGGGCACAGGTGAAAATCATCAAATGCTCCAAAGGTATTGGGATTTTATACGTATTATTCAGACTTAATTTATATACAGTCATTGTTATCTGTGATATGTGGCAGACTCAAGAGCCTGTTATCTTAGTTTCAATATTACCCTAATTTTTTTTAATATATTTTTATTCTTAACTTCAGAGAAGAAGGCTCGTAATGCAAAAGAAAAGTTATTTATGAATAATAAAATAGCTGTTGTTAAATAACATATTTCATGATTTTAATGAATTAAAAAATTGTTAAAGTTCATGTTTCTCTCATTGTTCATGCTATTAAATGCATATTAGCATGGTCATTTTTGTTTAATGGAAACAAATAACAGTTAATCTTATTGGGAGGTTAAGTGGGTTTACTCTGTAAAGGGCAAATCCCAGATGAATGTTTTCTTTTTTAAAGAATAGCTTTAGTCACTGACAGATGGTCTCTGTCTGAGTCTCCCTGTAGACAGATACAGTTTCTTTTTACACGTTTATGAAAGTTGTAGATACAGATATTCAGTAATATGCTGTTGTGTAGGACAAAGAGCAAGTCTGGTGGATTGATAGGATTAGATTTCAGAGCAGTGACATATGGTTGGTTTACCAAAGTGGACAAAATTTGAAAGGAAAAAGAAGTATCTACAGTTAAAGCTACTCAGATAATGGAAGAATTTATATTTGGCCAATTACCTATTACAAAAGACAGTATGGTAGCTCTTATTTAACTCTGCTTAGAGTTGGGTATATCATTTTTAGTTTCTGATTGTGTGCATTTCTGGCTTTCAGATAACTCTTCAAACAAATTGCCGTGTAATCTTAAGTGCAGAAAAGCATTAATACCTTAATTTAGAATATTGATAATTTGATCCCTGGCCAATCAGATATCAATATCACTTACATGTCTTTTGCAGATTTGTTTTATAAGTACAAATAAGAACCTCCATAAGGCTGCATGGTAAGCCTGCATTTTGCTTACCCCATATGCTACGTGTAAAGTTATAACATCATTATAACCTTAATCAAATAACTATACAACATATTTAGTGGTAATTTGTCACAGTAAAATTATTCATAGATGTCTTGAGTAAGTCCAGTTATATTTATGTGTTATGCCATACCATGTTTTTTGGCAATGGAGTTTGCTAGATTTCATAGATTTACTGTGTCTGCTTTTTTTTATGACTGACATAGCAATAACCAGATTGCAAGGATATTTATGTTGTTTGTGGCTTAGCAAGATAATTAAAGGATATAAATTAATCAAGTGCAATTAATTAGAAACTTTATGTTCACAGCAGTCCTTCTTTGCATGTATAATTTATATGTATTGATTTCTCAGCTTTCATTAGCCTATGAGATAACAGCAAAAATGCATTAGAGAAGAAAATGTACAATTAGCGTGAGAGTGAACCCTGGCATAATTGATAGATCAGCACATGTTTGGGGCAAATATAAAGCTTTGTTAACTGTCATAAGCAGTTAGAATTGATAAGTGGTATTTCACTACATATCTCTCTGCTGATTAATGGTGTTTTTAAAGAGTCCTCTTAATGGGAAGCTGATAGGTTGGTTGAATTTACATTTTAATCAGAGTATTTATGATGGAGGCAGCCATAAGAAATTTATTGGCACAGTGGTAAGGACCTTCCCTGAGGGATTTGGGGAAAGAGAAAGCATTTTAATATGGCTACTCACCTTCCCCTTCTTTGTGTGACCTGGTCAGCTCATAGGAAGGGCAAGCCTTTTGGCTATCAGCTAATAATTGTTATTAGGGGCATTTTTTGTTTCTACTGTGTTAATTAGTAAGGTGAAATGAGGATTAAAACCTACAGAATACTTGCAAACTTACTAGGGAAAGAGTAGCTCTGTTAACAACAACAGTCTCTAACAACTACTTGTGGATCCTCACAGTGTGAGATGCTCTGTTGTAGTTATAGTTTTGTTTAAACAAAACATTTATTTTATACCTGTAAGCACTTCTATTGTAGGAGAACTCTTGATCCAGACAAGTCTCTGATCATCTACTGAACAAAGATTTAGAGTTGGTAGGTATGTGGGAATAGCCTGAGTTGATTTACAAGTGGGGTTTCTGATTCATTGTTCAAGTGTTCTTTGTTAGAACAACTGTCTGTATGTTGCTTAACAAAACCATATTTGTTATTTTCAGATACTTGCTTGAAACTAGAGGCTTTCATATAAAAATATTTTAAGTCATACTTTGTATTTGAGATTATTCTCTGATTTACATATATAT
Organism: Phainopepla nitens; assembly: GCA_013400175.1. Lineage (NCBI taxonomy): Eukaryota > Metazoa > Chordata > Aves > Passeriformes > Bombycillidae > Phainopepla > Phainopepla nitens. The sequence continues at coordinate 1,097,636 of VXBQ01010779.1, forward strand.
ACATGTTCTGCTTTAATAAAAATATCTAGCTAATGCATATATTCTTATATAACTGAACTTCTGCCTAGCAAATAAGCAGTTTTTCTTACCTAGTTAAACTAGTTGTTCAAATGGAGGAGAGCTAGACTCAAAGTATCTTGCTTTACTGTTTTTATTGACATGTCTCAGAAGTTAATAGCCTCATGCATCACTTTCTGTCTCGATGAATTGTTTGATTTTCTTTTGTATACCTATTCCACAGAAAAAACAATCACTGGGTTTATTTTGTACATAGTACATTAAATAAAGTTTTTTAGCTTAGGTATTTCAGTTTTCTTATTTTGTTTTACACTGCTAAATTAGAGTAGCTGACGAGTAAAAGTAATTAATAGACTATTAGATATTTGATATGAGAAAGGAAATTACATCTACCTATGAAAAGAAATGAAGGTGCTCATACTTAAAAGTCATAGGTTATTTGTATGTCATTTTAGCCATATCAGATAAGAACCTTAGGCCATCTATAGACACATTAGTTTTGTATTATAAATGTCTTAATTATTCAGAGTTCATTAGTTTCCTTTTTTCAAACAACTCAAAATAAATGAAAGTTGGATGGGTTTTGCTATTCAGTAGCAGCAGCTACGCAGCATCACCAAGTGACAGTTTTATAGACAGCATGGTAATGGCTTATTCCTTTAGAAAGAAGGAGACAAAGTGATTATTATATCACTTATTATTTTAATGCAGAAATGAGGGTTTCCTACATTTGTAATTTAGATAGGTTGCCACCTTAATGCAAAGTTGTCTTTTGTATTGTGTCCTTACTTGTTCAATTTGCATTGTGCCTGTTGCTTTACACAGTATCTGTGGTTGGATTTGTTGGCATTTTGAAAGTGAGAACTATTGTTTCATCTGTCTGGTGGCCCCAGGGTAGAAGAATATCAAGTACTGTCTGCAATACAATTCCCTTTTTTATTTATAGCTACCAGAAATATAAAGCTGGAACAAGTATACTGTGATATAATTTGGAATTAACATTTCTGAATTAAAGCGACTTGATTGTAATTCTGCAGGTTTCTTTGTGCACAATCAGGAAAATGAGTGATAGAGATCTAAACACGTGTGCTTATGCCTGGTCTTGTTGAACTCCAGGGATTTCTTCTACTGGAACAATCCTCTTGCCCTGACTTCTTTGCCAGTTTCTCTCATACATCCCATGCCTTTGTGCCCATTAGTCCAAAATGGCAGGTGCTTGCTCAGATTTTGGAATAATGTGCTTTTTTTGCATTCTTACTGCTTGCCAGTTGAGAGTCTGGGCAGCTCCCCTGCCTCTCCTCGGCAGAGAAGGCCCTTCTGGAGCCACTCACAGTGGCCCCAGAAAGGCTCTCTCTGGAAAATCCCATACTGGAGACTCTTGTTTCCCTTATTTCCTCTTGTGCATGTGACATTCCTGCGCCAGGTTGTGTGTATACCTTAAGTGAATAATTGCATGCTTTACTGGCAACTCACTTCCAAATGAACCAAGTCTATGTGTAAAAGTTAAAATGGTAGCTAAAAAAACTATCTACATTTTTCTATATATCATTTTAAACTGAGTTAAATAGAAAAAAAATACCTACTTTGATATTTTAAAGGGAATAAAAGTTTCCTTGATTTTCAGTTTACTTGAAAGGTCAGATGTAATACAGGTGTTTGTTGCATAGCAGGTACATTGGATAGGTACGTAATGATGTAATTTTCCTTGCTATGCTATACTTCATGTCATCTTGAGAATAAAAGAACCTTCTAAGACTTTTTTGTGCCAAACTGAGAGGGCATCTTTTGGAAAAGTTTGACTGGATAGTTTTCCAGTTAGATATGTATCTGTTTTATCTAAAATGTTGGACTATGACTAGGCAACTCCAGATTGTCTGTTTACAGATACCATATTTTTAGGAGATTTAATAAGCAAAGATGGGGGATAATAGCTTTATCTGAGCAAAATACAGAAAATATCTATTAGTCCCACTAAGTTGTTGCACATGTAATTTAGCATTTTTAAACTGAAAGATCAGGCACTTTTATTTTATAATAGTTCAGGTTCTCTCAATTTAATGCTAGGAACACTCTGGGAGTGAAATGTGACAGTATTCCAATAGCAAAGATGAAGTGGCAGGGTGTGATAAGGATGTGGTATGTAGGATGTTGATGTGAATGTATTAAATTAGTTTATATGCACCAGGAGAAGAGCTACTTGAGCAAGGTTACTGCCTGCTAACCACTATAAATTCTCCAGTGAATGGGAGCATGCCCAGGATTTTACATGTGATTTTTTTGTTGCAGGATCCCCATCACTGGCTGACTTAATAGCAGCTTTATTCAGAGCCTTATACTGTAAAAGAAGTTTGAGGGCGCTGCGCTGAGCAATTCATGTCATGGGGGATATTTCAAACAGTACCTCAAGAAATCTCTATCTGAATGTATTATGGATGCTGGTTGTTTTCTTTTCACAGATCAACATTATTGAGTGTTCTGTGTGAATTTCAGTGTAGAATATGCTTCTGCTGTGCCCTCTGCAAAAAAACATTTTTTGTACAGAATTAAACTGTACAAAATAGGTTAATTAATTAATGGATTACATAGATGTCAGCTTCCTCAGGTTTTATCTGAAGTCTCTGTACTTTTGTGTTGGAAAAATAATGAAAGCATTCTTCTGATCAGGCTGCTTCTGTAACTTTTATGTTAGCCGATTTAAATTCACAGGTTAATGGGAGTAATGAGGGTTGAACAACTTCATTTTTCAGGAAAACAGGCCATTTATTCAGAAAGAAAGAGATACTCTGTTATAAATACCTAATGTTTTTGTAATATAGAATATGGTGAAAAAAATACCTAATTGGTCTGACTGGTTGATGGAGCCAAACTTTCTGAGGTTCTGGAGGAGAAAGGAAAGGAGCTGCAGGGAGAAACCCCAAAGCAAACATGCAAAAATGGGTTTACATATAATGGAAAGGAATGTGGTATTTCAGGAAAACAGAAAAATTAGGATGTCCACTTGAAAAAAAAAAAGTCATAATCACGGATAGCTTTCTGTAAACAGCCCTCTTCTAATGCTGGTTACCTCTATAGATCTTGGTGAGTGTTCTGGAAGTGGGCTCATGCTTTTATTTTTCCTACTAAGCTCTCACTTTATTATCCTTTGACCATCTTCTCCACAAGTGAGATCAATCAAACATTTTGTTTGAAAGCTATAAAATGAAGTCCAAATCTTTTCCATTCCTCCAAATTCCTAGAAGTCTGGGTGCGTGGCAATAAAATGCATTGCCATGAGGCAAAATTTTTCATATATATTTTTCATATATATTTTTCATATATATTTTTCATATATATACATTTTTCATGTATGTATATCTTAGGTTTGTCTCTTTGTGGTTAGTTCTGGCTACAATGGAAAGTGAGAAGTGAACAGTACTTATTTGAAGTACTTAAGTGTGAACCTAATCCTATTAAGTTAGTTCTGTAATTCACCAAGGTGCCTGTGTGTGTTTCAGTGTGTGACTATTGTTGAATGTGTGGGAGGAGGTTATGAAACTTGTGGCTTCAGTGAATGTTGCAGCATCAGGGTTCAAGCATTAGTCAACAAAATGATACAAAATAGTAATTTTTTTAAAAAAGTTGCTAAATATTCTACAATTTAAGGCTGCTTGTTGTGTCCTTTAATGTTCATATAATTGTTTGAATTTTTTACAGACTATCATGAACATGACAGCAAGAGAAGAGAATATCAGTGTCTGTGCAGATGTTGAACTCATATTTTCGGGAAATATCTGCAAAATGCTTGCCTAGCCTTAAAATTGATGGTAATTACATCTAAATTTCTTTTTTGTTTTGGTCATTTCTCTTTAATAAGAAGGGAATTTTTATTTAGCAACAGCTTTGTCTGGCTTCCTTAATTATGTTTCCATCTATTTTTGTTCCTGGATTGCACCTGCTCAGTCGTTATCTAATCTTTCTTAGAAGTTTACACTCTCAAGTAAAAGCTTTGAAGTTTACACTGATTAGTGTTTTATGGCATAGGAGATATGTATAGTTCCTTCTTTTACAGTGTTAAAGCTATTATGCACCTGGTAGAAAGATAGACATTAAAGTGCAGATGACAAACCTTTAAAATATTTAGTAGATTAAAGTACTGAATTACTCCCTACTTCTCGTTCAAGGTCCTTCATTTTATAAAAAAATTCTGCCAGTTTCTGTTTTGAAAACAAGGGCCTTTCATGTGTGGTTGTACACTGGCAGACATCAGACATTTTGCAAAAGGATAGTAGACAGTTACAGAAAAACCAGTAAAATACTACTGTATATGTTAGCTCATTAAGTGATGGGTTTTCTTTGGGGATAGACCCCCTTTCCCTAAATATTGACAAATGGGGAGACAAGCATATTTTGAAAAAGAATGGACTGGAGAAACTTGGCTTAGATTTCTGGGGTGGTTTTCATTTTGTTTGGGGTTGATTTTTTTGCACATGACTGATAGTATTGACTGGAACCTACAGGGAGGTGCACTCGGTGTGCTCAGAAAGGCTGCAATTGGATCTAATCAGGGCCTGGCCTAAGAATGTAATAAATTGTCAATGCAGGACTTTTGCATTCATTTACACTAATACAGAGTGTCTCATTTCTGAGAAGTAAATCACAGTGGCTTTAGTACTTTATTTTCCATCTTGTATGTAAGTAAACTGCAGGATCAACTAGGAGGTTGAATCAATCTGCTATTTATTACCTCGAAATGTGACACCCTATTTTAAGTGCCTTATTCCCTTATGATTTAGACAGAGTAGTGCATTACTGTTTAAACAGTATAGAAACCAGCTTTACTCTTAGTGGATTTTTCACTCGAGATGTGATGGATTTACATTTGCAAAAACTTTCAGTGCATCATTATGTTATTACATAAAATAGTGTTTCAAACAGACTGAAATTGAGAGAACAAGGAAAGTGATTTCAGTTTTTCTTGTCATCTAATAACTGTTAATAATTCTATAGGTTGTTTCTATAGCACTATATTCAAGTCAAATACTTGAAAAATATATTATTCTGTTTTTTTTTTTTGGTTTTTTTTTTTTTTTTTGGTCTAGAATGGTTTAACATTTCTTAATAAATTATTTTTCAAGGGAACTATGATTTCTTGCAGAGCACAGAGCATTTCAGATGCTTTCCCCAAATGGTTTATTTTGGTTTAATGCAACTTTTCTCCACTAATTTATGGAAAGACGAGACTTGGGTTTTGGTGTTGGTGTTTTTGTTTTGCTTTAGGTTTTTTTGTTTTGTTTTGTTTCTTCCTCATGGAGATCATAGAATGAGAATTAAAGCCTAGCTGTTCTTCCAATAGGGGCCATATACCACTGTGATCTCTAATAATGTTACATCATTGAGTTTTTCATCATACCCTTAAACAGAATTTTCATGTGTTTATCTACTTTTTAAGGAATAATTGGAAACATATAGGTAACTTAGCACTTTAAAAACCCTATAAATTTAGTTGAATAAGAAGGCAGCACCCATAGTACTGGTTGTCTGAATAATTTTGACTTCTTGATCACATTGTATAAGACTTAGTTGGGATAAAAGTCTCTCTGATTATTTTTGTACCTCTGATCTGCTTTTTCTACTAGAAAGTTATATTTAACTTCCATCAGGTTGTTTTTAAAATCTGTGTTATTGTTTTGAAAATATTTAACTGAATAAATTAAGGGAAGTTTTTCTCATGCAAATGAAGTCTCATTTTCTGAAGCTAAGCCTTTGGACCCCAAAACTGAAAAAAAATTGAACATATACTTTTTTATTTTAGCATGTTAGTGTGAACCTTTAGTGAAGTTTTGTCAAGTCAAAGTGACTTTCTTTGCTATGTACTACTTAAATGGAAAGCATATAGAAGCACCCAATTCTTGTAAACTTTAGCAAAGTTCTTTTGCATGCTCTGGTGGCAGGCATGATTTTTGACAGCCTCTGTGTTCTTGCAAGTAAATCTTACATTTGGAGTAGAGAATTTGATGTAAGGAGGAAATATACCCACACTACCAACTTCTCTCATGTATTTAGCACTCAAGAAATACCTGCTATGTAGGAGTAGTGGCAAAGGGCTAACTATTTTATTCCACCAATGAACACAGCTGATAAAAATTTTAGCATAAAAGTCAAATGAATAGATAAACTATATTCAGGCACACACAATTGTAAGGATATCTTGAATCATTACCTGGTACTTGAAACATTTTGCTTTGACCAGCTTTTTCCCCTTCCTGTTTTATTACAGGCATACTGTATGCTCAATAGTAAAGAAAGGGGAAAGCATATGGCCTCCTGTTTGAACTTCTGTAATTAATCCTTCCAAATACTATTTCCTTGGAAAGTTATTTTTAATTTTATTACAGTCTGTTCTTGTATTCTCCCACACAATCACTTGAGCAACATTTGTATCGATGAAAACGACATAAAGCAGCTCTTAACTGAAAGGAGACTGCTGTTTTACACAACATGTAAATGATTAAGTGATAGATTTTTATTACTATTTGTGTGTAGAGTGCACTACAGCATTTGAGCATTAACTCTCCCTCCATCCTGTCCCAAATCTGTGCAGCCCTACAGAGTGTGTTTAAGATTTTTTGCTGCTAAAAATCATATGGCTTATTTTTCAGAAAGCTTTGTAAAGTACCAGTTATTCCTTTATAGATAAATTGACATTTCTCTATATGTTATCTGGATTCATGGGGTCATGCAAAGTGAAATTCTGCACTGTGGAATTGCTTAAAAAGAAGCTAAAGGTTATAGCTGTAAGTGATGAAAAAAATACTGAGAAATAAAAGATGGTCAGGTTGGTCCCATCCCAATCACTGTCTTGTATAAGAAAAAGACTACAAGAAAAAAAAAGTCTATGCATTCCTAAAAACCTCCTTTGTTGTTTGCCTACATAGAGTTAGAGGGGTGTGCACTGAGCATGGCTACTGGACGCTGTAACCCTGTAAGGACACGTAAGGGAAGGAACATTGCAAATGAAAGTGGATGATGATGGAGAGCTGCAAGGATTATACTTCTGAATACTTTAAAATATTTCCCAGAAATCTATGCAAAGCAACTGAGTTGAATTGTATGATTATTTTTTGAGAACATACTATATGTTCTTGGTTTCAGTTGCCTACAAAGGATTGAAAAGTGACACATGCTTTATAGATATTTTCTGAGGTTGTCTTGAAATGTAGTTTGAGAGAAAATCTTCCTCTGATTTAATCTTGAAATGAACTAGAGTTATTCTAAATTTCATGCTTTTAGATAGCTTATAGGCAAGTCCACCCTTTTAAGATATTTCCCAGAATGTTTCTTTTGTCTCTTCCCCTCTTTGTCCATATCAATTTTTCATCAGATTTAGTAAGGGAGCTTTGTACAGCTATATTAGCCTGAATGTTGTTGATTTTAAAGGTTGTAATTGGGAGCATAATTTCAGTTAAGAGGTCTACTGGCATGAAATAAAACTGACTAGAAACAGTGGACATAAAATGTGGTTTTATTCAAATAAACTAAAGGGTGAAAGCAATGTGTAACAGATATCTCTTAGCAACTTAATTCCTATTCAAGGATCACAGTAAGTTCACATTTCCAGGATTGTGTTCAAGGTCTGCCTGTTAGGAATGTTCACTTGCTGGTTTTGTTCCTTGAAACTGAAATTGCTGACTTGTACCAGAGAGAACAACACAGGCTTGATTTACATAGGCACGGCCCTCATTAATTCAGGTGGAGTATTAGGTCAGCAGCTCTGCAAAACCAGGATTGGGTAGTCCCATGTCTGCAATTCAGTTCCTGTTTTTCTTCAAAGATACGCTTTTCAGTTCTGTCACATATAAACATTGGGTTTAAATGGAGCACTTCTTTAAGGCTAAATGAAGTCATGCTTCTGCTGAATCGCAACACTTTTTCTTAGCCTACATATATGAATTATACATGTGAAATAGAGCTGTTTAAATGTGAACTTTAAAATCAGGTGCTTAAATAATATTAGTTATCATGACTAGTTCATATATTTTTAAGTGAAATTAATTGGATTGTATAATAGTTTTAGGAAACTATTATACATGCTTTTGGTTTTTTGTAAAATATGCATGTGAAATAGCAAAGAAATTTATGTTTGTTAGTTATGGAAAAATCGTACTTTTAGCTTTACTCTAGTTTTGCCTCTTTTTTCAAAAGATTGCGTTATCCTTGCAGGAGTCTATTACATCTCTGTTGCACTAGAAAACCTTACAGCATTTCAAAGCAGTATTCCATTTATTTAGGATACATAGGCCATCCTCACTGATAGCCTTAGCCTTTAATGCCGTTCATGTCAAAACGCATGGCGTTGTTATGCTCCATACTAACCAGAAGATATCAGCTTTGCTTCTGGAATTGGCAGCCAATAGTAAGGCTTCGTTAATGTTCTAAACTGTCTAAAATGTTTTCATTTCCATTCTATTTTATTAACATTACTTTAAAATGGGATTCATTACAGCTCTAAGTGCTGTAGATTTATGATAAGTGTGATTATCTAACAGTAAGCTAGAGCTTAACACACCAACTGAAGTGATCTGAGGGGCATGGTGCAGAAATGAACTGGATCTTATGAATTATCAACTACTTGATGTCTTAGCCAAATGAAGCTTTGTTATTTCTCTACACTATTAAACATAAGTGAGAGTTTCAAACTTTTAGAGTATGTGAAGTGTAACTGAGGACTTCATTACTGTGGTGTTGGTGTGGGTGCTTAAGAAACTCAAAAGGCAGATAGATAAATCTGCAGAGAAAAAAACACTCGCTCATCAAGAAGTGCTGATAGGATGAAGGTGATTTTGAAGGTTATTGGACATTGAAAAATGTATCATTTTATGCTTTCCAAGGGGCAGTCGTGTTTTCTGCTGGTTAGTGTTGCAGAAAGGATCCATCCTTTGTGGGGCACAGCGGGTCGGTTTCTATGTAGTAGTTGATTTGTTTGAATGGAAACACAAATAAAACCTGCAGCCTTTAGCTTATTTAGGATCAGGGCTTTTGAGTTACTTTTATTTCACTGAAAGACAAGCAGACATGTAGAGAAAAGTAGAAAAGTGTTTCTTAGCATAAGCATTCCCTCTGTGTTTGAACTGCAGATGGGTAAATATTCAACTCAGGCCTGACTTGAAACCTGTGGCTTAATAACCAGCTGTAGCTTTAGTAGATTTTGTCACAGTGATCTCTCTGGTCTATGTCACAGAAGCAAGTCTAGTATTTCTTTAATACATGTCCTTCAGGATACCTTTGTCATTGCTCTCCATGACACTTCTGTTTCTCAATTTTTTTTTCTTTTCTCCTGTGCTAGAGTTCAGTTTAACTTGCACCCAATTTTCACAAGGCAAGAATAAGAAAGAAGTACTCTTCATACACTGGTTAGCTTTTTGACATATAGTTTACTGCAGAAAATCTGTCAAGGGAAATAGGTCTTTAGATTCTAAAGACACACTAAGAAACTGTGCCCCATTCCTAATGTTCAGCAAGATGTTTTGTCTAACAGAGGATTAGAAAGAAGCACTGCATAATTTTTCATGCATTCATGTTTTGCTTGTGCTCTCACAAATTTAATCTGCCTACAAAATAGATGTGAATCTGGCTCTAGTTGCAAGCAGTGGGAGGCTTTACCTTTAGCACGTGAGTCATGACAACATAACATTCAATTTTAATGCTGTTATGCAAATTTTTTTTTGCTGTTTTCTAATGATGTATCGTTTATGCAGAATTTATGAAAGAAGCAATTAAGTAGGGGGTTCCTGTGAATCAAGTTTGTATTTAAAATTATGCAGATTTACTGGAGTTGTACTGTAATTGAGCACTCCCACCTCTAGGACTTTAATTTATAGATAAATGTTCTCTTACTCTCTAATAGTTCTTTCTGTTTTCTTTCTGCTAGTAAACTGTTTTTCTTGTTATAAACTAGCATGAGTTAAACACCGAGTGCTCCTGACTCTTGCAACCAGAGACAATGTAGCATGACACTTCTTTACCCCTCTTAATATTGATTCTTTAATATGCTTAGGTTAAAGAGAACTGATTATAGGAAGCTGTGGGTGCTCATTGGTGAGATATTTTAGTAGTAAAACAGCTTCAGGGTCTAGTAAGCTAATAACCTTACAGGAGATAAGACACGTACATATTGAATGCAAAAATGTAATCCTGATTAATGCTTTCTGGAGACAAAGTATTGAGACTGTGTGTGGGGCAGTTGTTTTGCTTTTAAAATACTTCCTCAGCCCACCCAGTACCATTTGTGTTCTCCTGTATTGGAAGACTGCTCTCTGTAAATTGTGGATTGTGCTATGCCAGCTCAAGATGAACTGTCAGCTATGTGACATAGAAACTTATTGCCATTCAGGAAATAGTGCTCAACTGCTTCAGTAAAAATGACCATCATTGTTTGAAGAGCACAATATATTTGTTAATTTATTCTAAAATGTGTAGTTATAATTTGTAGCTCTAGTCTTCAGTGCAGTTGGAAAATTTGCATTATGAAGTAAAATATTCCAGTTAAAATAAGATTTGCTCATAAATGATTCATTTGGCAGTTATTAAATCATGTTCTAACTCTCACCTGCCATAAGTAGTTTATCAGAATGCTTTAATGGCATGGCAAACAGCTGGCTGTCTATTAGCCCTTTAAATCTGGAAAACCACTGGCCAGTTTACTGTGTTAGATTTGTTCTTTACAGGGAGTTATTTTACAAGCTGGATGGTGTTGGAAGGCATTTTGGTTTTAGTTTATGAATATTTTATTTCTGTGGTAAAGAAAGGCATAAACAAGGTTTGAATACCAGGAAAACTTTAATTACCACATAACTAGATGAAGTGGCAGTTAGGTGGCCAAAGGACACTTCAGAATTAGTGCACCTTTTGCTCTTGCTATAAACAAAATCCAAATCTGGCTTGCCCTTCCAAAGCTAAAGAGTGAGCTTTTCACCTGGGAGTTCAGCATAGGACAGAATATGTCTCTGAAGCCATCAGATGTCAATTCCCTCAGAGCTATGTTTTGCCCCTTCCTTAGCCTGGAGCATGTGCTGCATAGTCATGTCTACACCACCAGTGGGTTGGTTGGTTGGTGGGTTTGGGGTTTTTTACATGTGTTTGTATACAAAAGATGTCAGCAGCAATTTTGAGAAGTGTGTGCAGCATGTGCTCTACTGTCTCTACATGTAGATGGTCCTGTGATAAGACAGCACTGACTGTGCCATTGAAATGAAGAGGAAAGTAATTGTCCTAAAAAAGAGTCATTAGCTGGTGTAGGAGTTCCTTGTCTGAATTGAAGACAGGAGCACATAATCTAAAGGTCAGCTCTGATTAGTACAAGGGTTGATTATATGGTTAAATACAGCATATGTAGAGTATTTCATAAGGACTTCAGCTCTTGCTTGGCTATCAGGTCAATGTTTTTTCTCTATGTTAATAATGTCTGTTTTCATAACAGGATTGTCAGAAGGCAGACCACAGAGCCCTGAGATTGCACCTGTACTGCCTGTAATTTTGTTAGTGTTTAAGAAATGGAGTTTACCTCAATGCAGTTTGCAGGTAACTTGTGTTGGTCTGCAATTCAGAATATACTATAAGTAAAAAATGTAGTTTATATATTAATTTAGTTCCTTTGATAGTATCTGTGCACGGGATTTGCATTGTTGATGCCCTGGGCCCCGGCAGAGTTCCTAAATCAGTTGCTAGGGCTGTGTAGGGATGTGCTGTACCTAAATAAGCCGCTAGGGCTGTGCAGGGATGTGATGTACCACCTGCAGGCATCTCGGTTAAACGGTAGATTCCAAACAGACTGAAAAAACCAGGTGCCTGATACACTTGAAATACTTCATTGATAATGCAGATTTTCAAGTTCTGGAGAAATACAGACATTTATATTTGCATTCCTGAGACTGCTCTTCAATAAACTGAAAGTTTTTCAAAACAACAGGAGTGCTGCATATGACTAACCCTTAACTTTACTTCCTTGATGAAATTCTTTGGTATCGGAAAGAATTCCTTCCTGCTTCTTTCTGTCCCTGTGTACGGCCACTGTGCTTCATTTCATTCCAGATTATTTTGACCTTTTTTCTTTTTTTTTTTTTTTCCCTCAGACAAGTTGTGGGGCTTTTTTTGTCTTTTTTTCCTCCTGAGCTCACTCATTTACTCTTTGTTATGTTATTGAGGGGAACATGATCTGAGTTCTGTAACACTGTTTATATAAGCATGCAATCAAAACTACATACCTGCAGGCCAAGGGTGTGGCTTTTAATTACATGCTAGGTATAAATAGCATGAATACAGCAAACAATTTGAGATAGATTATGAGATACTATCTTTTTAATCATGATCCTTGCCAGATGTAATCCTTAGATAAGATTCACACTTCCGTGACTTCACCACTGATAAGATAATAAGGCGAATTACACTCAAAGGGCCTCCCAATGTCACTCGAATCAGTCACTTGCTTTTAGCATAAGCTCTGTGGAAACAGAAGCAGAAGGACTCTTACATAAGACTCATTGCTAAACATGGTATTTAGTTATACATGAGACACACTCAGGAAAATCTCAGGTGACAAAGGAAGATGCTTCAGAGCATTAATCCCAATATAGTAACTTGCCATATACTGACAAATATATCCAAGCTTAAGTAATTAAATCTTTTTTTGAAGACACACTATGATAAGGAGTAAGTGTCCTGAGCAGATTAAATTTCTTTTTCCTCTCACATTCTGCAGTTCAGCAGCGATCAGTCTGAAGCCAGTCTCTCCTTTCCCTCTTCTGCTGCTTTTTTTTTTCTTTTCTTTTAAGACCTCTGGGATTTGCTTGAATGCTTAGAGTGGCCTATGTATAAAAAGAGAGATACTATGTTCTCTGGTCTCTTAAATGCAAATTTATCACCTCTCATTCTTTCTGTGCCACATTATCTTCATTATTTAATCTTATTATCTTGTTTTCCTTTTAGCATATCCAGCTTGTTCAGACTGACAGTTTAAATATACCTTTATTTAAAACAATTGTGTCCTGTGCCTTATATCCAAAATCTTCAGTTCAAAGAGATTATCACTGAAATTGTTGAATGTCTCTGTCTTATCAGTGGATGTAATTGCATCAATATTTGCATTTAAAAGATTGCTAAGAGTAGTTTAACACCCAGGAACTTGTGTTTCCTTCCACCTAATTTATTTTGGTTTATTCTTGAATAAGTGAAAAGATGGAGCCCAGATCAGTGTCAGTGCAGCTCTGATATGTTGTGTGTGTCTGTGTTCATGCATTTATTGCAGGACAGACTTTCAGTTCAGCCAAGCAGCCTCTGGAAAATTCTGGTTGTGTTAAACTGTGTGAGAAAGGGAGGGAGCTATGATGCTGTGGGGTTGTTTTTTTTCCCCTACTTCTCTGTAGTGGCAGCTTCTCTTCTGCCTGAAAAAGTAGTTGCTCCTATTTTTAAGGGGTGCTTAAGTGTGAAACTCTGTAACTGATCACACATTCACATTTGTTTTACTTGGTGTTCCTTGCTTCTGCAGACTGCATGAGGCAGGTGAAGGAATATTTAAAGGCAGCAATTCTGTACTGCTAAAAGAAATCTGATTTTTAACATAGTCATAGACATCTGTATGGTTGAATAGTCAAGAATTAAAATGACATTCCTATTTTAAGATTTATGAAATGATTGCTGGCAGCACTGGTGTTTAAGTATTCATAAATGTGTTCTTTTCTCAGTCTTTACAAATAAATGGGAAATGACAGTGTTGTAGGAACAACCTCTACTTAACCTGCAAGATGAAATGTAAGTTTAATGAAGAGCAGTAGATGGAAGACTGTTTTCCCTTTTCAGTGGTGTAACCCTACCTTCCAGTTGCACCTGCTTAAATTACTTCTTTTCAAGGTGGGTACCAGGTGAAGTGGAGTACAGTCTAAGCTGGGAGGGAAAGGACAGAGGGGTAATGTTAAAAAATGTGTGTAAAAGGCTTTTTAAGAAGGTTCAGAACCTGGTTCATAATGTTGTCAGGCTCTTGTTATTTCTGCAGATGAGTAAATGTTAAAAGAGTTATGTGATACAAGTAACACAACACTTGTTATTTCCAACTGTTTGATTACATTAGCTCTAGAAAAACTAAAATAGGAAATAACAGCTTTAATTTGTACATGCAAGGTCACACTTCTTCCAGACCTTGAATGTATGATGGTAATTAATATATTGCAAATGGCCATACCTAAGTGAATTAAATTCCTCTTCTACTTGTGTTGTTTTATGTCAAAATTGTACTTCTAGCGTGTTGTTTCTTTAGCTTTCTGAGAATGAGACCAGCTTCTGGAGACTGTGGAGTCTTCCTTGCTGGAGATATCCAAAAGCAGGCTGGACGTGGTCCTGGACAACCAGCTCTGCCTGGTCCTGCTTGAGCCAGGGAAGTGAGACCATACAACCCACAGAGGTCCCTTCCCAGCTCAGCCATTCTGTGATTCTGCCATTTACCCCAAGTTAGTCAGATGGAGGCAGAGTACAGAACTGTAAGCTGCTGTCCATAGGTACATAGCTGTTTACAGTATGGTGTATCATTCCTGTGTGGGGGGCAAGTTGTGTTCAGTGCCCTAAAGAAGTGAACAAAAGGCAGTTCTGCAGCAGCTCCCCAGCACAATTGAGTGCTCTGACACTATGAGGAGCTTACTCTTACTGAGAAGTTGGGTAAAATATCACAGATCAAGCCACTGACTTTCTTAAAGATGGAATTACATTATCAGAACTGTTACAGGTAAGAGATCAAAAATGGACCCTGTTGAAGATCTCCACTGGATGCATGAGATTGTTTCTCTTCATGTTTAATAGAATGGAACCTAGATCATCAAAAAAGAACTCAATCCAAGCTAGAAGCAATGCACTGGTATGTTTTGAAGGACTATAGACAGGAGCTATCTCAAAAAGAAGGTGACAACTCTTCTGATACATCTAATGGTATTTTCAAATGCCTTTTTTTTAACTTTCTGCCCCTAAATAAGATCTTGTGTTTCCTAACAATTTGCCAGTATATACTCAGACAACAGATTTCATCCAAAATAATAGCTAGCAAAAATAATTTCTCAATTTGAAGCGAGTACGTTACTAGTGTGGAATAGAGAAATAAGGTGTCTAATCAAATTAATATGGGCATTGTGTCAATAATGCTGCCATTGTGATTAATGAAGATTAATTTCCCTCAGAATTAATGTTCTATGCAACAGCCTCCTCTTTTGTCAAAGATGAAAAATATCAATGAATTCAGATTTAGTAGAGTAATATACAGTCTAAGTACTTAAAAGTGCAAATTACTATTTTTTATTTGTATTTTACTTCTTAGGTTAGGTTGTAGCTTTAAATGCCCTTCTGCACAGGCTGCTGTGGTTCTAGGTATGCAAGAGGGAATCAAGCACTACTCGAATGATGCCATTGCAATGGCAATGAGGGAGATGGCTGATGGAAGGGGAGGGATGTTGGGTTCATCTCTTCCTGTTTGTGAACACAAATATGTGCTCCTTGTCAGAAAACTCTGCTTGCTTTTGGGAAGGCAGGCAGCAGTTTCTTTAGCAAAATGAGCTATTCTGCCAATATGGAGTGATTTCAAAGCAGAACTGGAATTAAGATGTTTGCACCAGTGTATTGTTGTTCTATGAAGGCATTTGAGCGAATTTTCCTATGAAATACATTTGTATCAAGTAAAAAAAGTAGCATATTTTTATAAAAAGAATTTAATAAACATTTTTATTTTTAATTTTAATTTATCCTTATAGTTTCTTGTATATAAGATACTTTCTGTGAGTGCCTTGTAAAGTTTTTGAGTCAATAGTATTAACCATTAATTAAGAAAACCCAAAGGATTATTAGATTAAGTAGAAAATATTAAGATTTATTGTATATATTTATAATCTTTTTTATAAACATTTTGAGATTGTTTTTTGAAGAGGCAGTAACTCTACACAATTTCATACTTAAGGAGTGCTTTTTACTTTGTCTTTTATCATTAATGATAAGTGCAAAAGGCAGGCTATGTCTGATGAGGTGACCCACTTCCTATTCTTGCACAATAGTACTCTATAGAATTTCACAACAAAAATCAGTCAATGTGTTGCTGAGTTTGACATGCTATATTAAATAAATCATAAACATGTTAAGAAGCTTAAAGATTTAGAACCCGTATCTTGAAATTCTTGGTTTTCCGTGTTAGATTTCTTAATCAAATATGAAGCTGCTATCTCCAGTTAATTAGATTTAGATTGTCTCTGCTGAGGAGCCAGTAAAAAAAACCAACTTGGATATCAGTTTAAATACCCTGAGTTTGCAAAAGGTGATAAAACAGTACCTGTTCTTCCCACTAGTTTCAGGAAGTACAAGAAATTATCCTTATAGGTATCCTTATATATCTTAATGTTCTGCCTTAAGAATATTATTAAATCCATTGATCCTCTTAGTGAATCAATAATCTGGATAATCATTTTAAATTTAATCTTTCATTCATAAAGAGATGTCTAGGCTTTCCAGGTAATATCAGTATAGAAGTTTTTCCTTGATAAACTGAAAAGAGAGGTTGATGTTGATCTTGTATAACCAAAGGATTACTTGGAAGAAAAAAAAATCAGCTTGGAAAGTAAGTAGGACTTACTGCTGGGTATTTGTAGGATTGTTTTCCTTTTCCCTTACCCCTCTACCTATCATTCAGAAAAGCCTTTGCAACTTAAAATACAAAGAAAACAGTCAACAAAAGCTAAACCCGTGCTCTGCTATACACTACCACATGCAGTTTCTGTTATGGAGCTGAAATGAAGAACTAATTATCTTTTCCTAAATGGTGCCTTTTATCTTTTAAAGGTGCAAGTAGGAAAGTAGGATTTTTTTTTTTAATATTGAAATTCAATGGATGAAATTACTTCCACCTAAAATATTCTCTTTTGTTTGTATCTTTAGCTAGAAAGAACTACCTGGAATTTGCTTCCTATATCTTCTAGCCTACAGATTGCCCAGTTTGAATAAATTCATGAATTAGAAATAATAATAAGAGATGACATATTATTCATAGCAGTTTCTGTTGCAGTTCTATGACACCAGAAATTATAAATGTTTGAAAATTGCTGGGGGAAAAAAATATCTAACAAGGATTAGAATATGATGAATTCTCTTGTCTTAGTTAATATAGTATATATTAGGTACACATACATGGATTAAATTGCTTTGTATGAATTCATGTCTCTGTGGTATTGGGAAACCTAGGCTTATTTTGAGTTAACATGATTTTCTGAGGATTTTCTATAGGGATTCAGTGATGAAGGAACTATTTTATTCATAGGACGTTAGAAAATAATGTCCAACTTCTGCTGGGAAACACCTAAAGTAGAAAAAAAAAAAAACAACAGTGTTTTGATAAAAGTATTTGGAACATTGTAAGTGACTACAATTTATGCTGATAAATCCCTGGAAATTATATGTACTGAAGCAGATTCAGACTGTAAGTCCATTTCTCATGTGTTGCTTTCAAGTGTGAAGGAACTGCATCAGCCTGGAGGTAAACACAGGTTAAAAAATAAGTGTTGGCTCTCTCCAGAAGCCCTGGAGCACACAGAGTGCTTGGAGTACTTGGGGGCTGTTCCAAGGCAAGGCATAGGAGCAAAGCCATTGGCACTGGGAAAGGCTCACTGAATTCAGTGGGGCAGGAATTCAGTATGCTGTTACTGAGTTATATTTTAGAAGTATTTGGTTAGGAAGATCACCAATTAAAATCGTAAACAGCTGTAAAAATTTATAAAACCAGCAGTGAAAGCTCCTTTGTTTTTCTGTCTATCCTTGAAGCCTGAGTGTGGATGGAGAATCTTCTCTCCTGTGCTTCAGGACTTCCGTCCTACTACTTGAATCTGGGTTGGATTGTTTTCTTCTAAGAATCAGTGCTGCTGGGAAAAAAAAAACAAAACAGCTTTAATTTCAGGTTTCTCTTCTCATGTTGATTTCAGAGTATCTCTCCCTCAGAAGATCAAAATGCACATTGACTCTCTTATGGCCTGGTGTCTATCTGTTTTGTGCAAATTCACTTTTGACTGTATGCTCTGCAAGCTGTGCTTTTCTTTTTTAATGTCTTTTTTATTAAAAAGATTAAAAACTCAGATGAGATAGCAGTTATTTCATATGTAATTAGAGGAGGGATGAAATGCCTGTGCTTTTATCTTGAAAAACTTTGGCAGGTAAATTTTGGTTTTTCAGTTCTGGAGATGCAATAAAATCCAGAGCTCATTTAAGAGTTCATATTACCTTATGCAGAAAATATCTTGCCTTCTTTCTCTGATGAATTAACAAAATGGATTTTGTTTAGCATAAAAAGTTGCTTTATTTTTAATACAAAGTCATGAAATATATTGCTCTAGTGAAAATGTTATCCACATTTTTTTTAAATATATATTTTTTCTAAATAGTTGTGAGTGAAGTAGAGAAGAATACCATGAAAATGATTGGAAGGCTTGAAGAGAATGTTAATAGTTTCATAATGGGGGAGGGAGGGAGGCAGGAAGAACAGAAAGAATGAAGAAGTGAAAGTGAAGTTACCACAAAAAAAGGCAAAAGTCTTTTCTGTACTAATTGTGTTTCGGTATTGAGGAGATGGAATTTTGTGACTCTCTGTTGACTTCCACTATTAGGTGAAAGGGAGCCAGGGATTTTTTTTTTAATAGAGACTCTCCTGTAAAGAAAGAAGAAAACAATAGCTAGCTGTCACAACAAGCTGATATATACCTTTGATCAGCCAAATGAATGTTGCAGGCATTTCTTATAGAAAGGAGATTGCTTATCGATCTATATCAAAATATGCATGCTAATCCCAGGCAGCAGAGAGTATTTTCAAGTGGAGTTAATAATCTGATTGCTGTCCTGTCTGGTGCAATTCACTGAACTCGAAGCTCTAATCAGTCTGGGGTCTCGCAGTCAAATGTATTTTGCTGCTTAAATTTGGATTTGTGACATTGATTGAAGAGTCCTTGTAAAGGTGTTGACAAATCAAATTGTTTGTTCCAGTAGTGTTTTGCTAGAGATCAAGTCCAAAGTAATAAGCAGTGAATTTGTTCATTACTAGTAGGGTGAAAGGAATGATAAAATTCACCTGCATCATTATTGCAGACACAGTATCAATAAAAGATATGTTTTGAATGAAGAAAATGTACTAGTATTTGTGGTTGAATGTGACAAGTGATGAAAACTGAAATACAACATTATAATTCAAGAGTTACTTAATAATGCCTTGGAAAAAAATAATGTATTTTTAAAACCCAATCTTTACAAATCAGGGAGAAGAAATCAGAAAAAAAGATCTGATACGATCCTCTTTGGATAAACATATTACCGAAATATCTGCCAAATAGTTATGCCCTGATTAAGAAAAAAAGCCATGTTTCAGCTTATTTTGATGAAATTATTTCATCCACATCTTTGTAAGCTGTCCAGTAGGCCATCACTGACTTGAAATTGTGAGTCACAAAAATAGACTGAATTAAGAAAAGGGTGTTGGAAGCTCTCGTAGTTTCTGAGTTATTATAGGAGTCATGAACTTGGAAGTGACCTCTAGGATCTCTATTCTAACTTCCTGCTTGAAGGAATCAACTGCAGGATGAGGCCAGTTGAGTCCAGGCTTTGTCCTGTGAGCCTTAAGCTTCCAGGGATGGAGACTACACAGCCCCTCTAGGCAGTATCCTCATGGGAACAGTGTTTTCCTTGTATTCACTCAGAACCATGGCTGTTTCAGTTCATGTTCTCTTTCTTGTGTTCTTCCACCTCATCTGCTGGCAAAGATTTTGGAATCTCAGCAACCTCCAGTGTCTGACTTGGTATAAATTCCTGTTGGTGTCAGGTGGGTTATTTACAGTTTAGAAGCAGACTCTGTAATCAGGGGTGTGGCACAGGGCTGCCAACAGGTGTGGGATTTTTTAGGAGGAGAACAGCTGTGTATAACCAGAATCCCCGGGTGAGAGAGAGCTGGGGAAGCTTCTTTGCCAGGGTTATTGAAGAATGCTGGCACCTGGCTTGTTTGACCCCCTTGCTAGGTCAGGAAGGTCTGCCATCCCAATACCAAAGGTTATCCAAATTCTCAAATGCCTCTTTTTTCTCTGGCAAAGCTGTCCTTGGAATCAATTTTTTTTTTTTTTTCTGCTCCAAAACAAAACATCATTACAGAAGATGTCATTCCAAATACAAAGTACTGGACATAGCCATGGATTCTTTTTCTTGCATTTTCTAATCCTTCCTGAAATGGGGCTTTGAGTCCTCTTTATATTTGGGTTTTCCTCCTACTGTGTATTGATTTAGCAACTAACCAAATGTTATTAAGCATTTTTCCTTTTGGAATATGATTGTGTTCTAAGTTTGATAGACTGACCTTTTTCTTTTTTCCTCTTGTCATGCAAGTAATTCATCCCATCAAACATATTTCTTCTGATGTTTTGCCTTTTTTTCTTTTTGGTCTCCCATTTAATTTCAGTGTCTAGGGCCCCCTTCTGTTTCAGAGAAAGGCAGTGAAATGTCTAAGACTGCAGTCTGAAAGCATTTTTTTTCTTTATAGTGGTAACTTATTTCCTTTGTAGTCAGAAAGTTTCTCTTTTCCTACAAGAAGTTCTCTCCTAGATTCAGTGACATGGATAATTTTGCTTTCTTTTTGTATCCTCAAGTAGTCCCTTACTCTCCCACCCACATACCCCTTGGGTTTTTTTGCGGGATTTCTGTGTCTGAGAACCATGCCACATCCCACACAATCCTTTATGAAAAAGAAAAAATGTAAACTACATAACCCTTCCAGAACATGTTTTGAAACCACAGCAGCCATCTGGTTTTCCAGAAGGCCTGCTGTTCTTTTCATGTTTAGAGGAATAGTTTGATAACAAACTTGTCTAATAAATATAGAGCTGAAAGACAACAAATAAGTGTTTGCCGTCTCCTGACATTTTTGATGTTTTCCTAATTTATAACATTAAAGACTGTTAAAACAGATGGGGTTTAATATATTCTCCTGTACAAACACATGGCTGAAGCTGTGTACAATATCAGCATGTTGGATTATGCATACACTATCAGATTTCACTTCAGCCATTTATTCTACAGGAACAATGTTTAACCACTAGCAAGCATTTTTTTGTTAATCTGTTAACCCTCATGAATAAAATGTAGTGTGCATTGTAGTAAACAAAAATGTAGTACAGAATAATCAGTAATCATCTGTGTAAACACTTTGTTTTATGATTGAATTAATGCAAGAAGATAACTTTGGTCAAGTTACAAATATTTATTTGACCATATTTTGTATTAACTGGATTGCAGGAACTTCTTAAACCCAGCATTGTCTGATCTGATAAAATGCTTGACTGAAATTTGCCTTGAAATAAACTATAGTATATCAGTAGGAAAGTCCATATCCCTCCCTGAGGAGCAGGAATATGTTAAAAGAGGTGTCTTGTTGGTAAAACCAGTTTGGTGCAGACTCCATAAGTAACTTTGGACCTTACCATTCTTTTCCACTTTGACATATTGAATTCATATTTTCCTAAAAGCTCACAGAGTGTTGAAATTTACTGTTCTGAGCCTGCTTTCACACATAAAGGGGAAAAAAATAGATTTCATTAAATCAGATTCAAACAAATAATCTATTCAGTTATTAATATAACAGCATTCACCTGTATTTTTGTGTAAAGTTCCACCCACATAATACTGTAACTCATGTTGGAGAGCTATTAAGATATTTAATGATTCTCAGAAAACTTCAGAGAAGGTGTCTCTGCCACCCAACTGCAAGTCATGCTAAAACATGGAGTAGGTCCCTCCTCATATGAAAATACCTCTGTGTGGATACATACTGTAGCTTGCTTTATTTTTACTTGGGGAAAAAAATTAAGTCACTAAACCTTGACTTTATGCCATTGTTTAGTTTCACTATGGTAGAACATTTTAAATGGCTGGTACTTTCCAGAAGGGGATCTGTTGAATTCTGTAAATATGAGAGAAATTTTTCTACTTGGGGTTGAGTGGGACAGAAAATACTGGCTCTAATCCAGCAAGACACTGAAAACACTTGCTAAACTGCTTCTATGTTTAGTGTTAATGAAGCACTGAACAAGTTTGGGATGAGAGCAGTCAGCATCTATTGAAATCATCAGACCTGTGTAGTCTAAAATACCAATCTGGTCTGCTTTTTCAGAGTGATGTGTTCTGGATCAACTTTGCAAAAATTCGGACTATATATAAAATGGCTGTTTTCAGCCTGATTTTTTTTTCCCTTAAAAATGAGGTTTTCAAACAATTTTCTATCTTAATTTTAGCAGTTTGATTCTTTTGTGTGATAACAAAAAAAAGTGCAAATAAGCAACCATTTTGCTTTCTAGCAAAATTTATTTTTGTGCGAACATTTGACTTTATAATGTACTTCAGAGTTGTGTCTTGTAATTACAAGTTAAATCTGAATTTCTCTTTGACTTAACCGTTGAATTTTCTGAGGTTGCGAATACTTGAATTTTCATTGATTTTAGCTTTCAGTCCACCTCGATGTGCACTTACTGTGCATTACACTTGTGAAGTTTGATTTCATTTACAGCAAGAAAATTTTAAAAATATATTATAATGTCTCCTTTGTTCCAGTATCCTGAAAAATCTATATCTACAGATTTTGTTATTTAAACTGTGATTAAAGAATGGTAAGTAGGAATTTTGCCTATATAGTCTAAAGAATCAGAGTTCACAGAAACTCTATTACTCCTGATCTCAAGTTGGTTCAGTGAATTAACTTCCAGTGCACCAAAATTATTTTCAGAAGGAGAATACTGAGGGTTGTACTCCTAACTTGGTTTTCTGATCTATTTTATTTAAAGCTTCTGTGAAAATCCAGATTTAAGGAAAGATCTTTTATAAGCTTTGCTGAATCTTAACTATAAAGCAGTCCCAAAGGAACTGCATTTCATGGATATGTTGATGGCTTTTTTAGGGCCAAAATTGCTTCAAGGTTGTTTTTTCAGTCACATGATTGGCATCTCTTGTAGTTTACCATGCCAGTCAGGGCTGTTTTACCATTTGGGATCAGCACTGACACAATTTCTGCCATTGAATTTCCTACTCTGGGTGGTTGCACAGGGACTTTCCATCTGACACATATAAGTGTTTAAGTATCTTGTTCAATTTTGGCTACAGTATAATGCACAGAACCCAAATCTGTGAAGTGAAGGGCCTAATTTTTGAAAGTAAACTTTGCCATAACAACTTGTCCAAGGTGTAGTTCATATTGAAATTTAATTTTGCTTGTGACATTGGTGCCCAGCTCAGTTATCTAGTTATGCTTATGTGTCCTTGAAGATTTGTTGCTTCTAAGAACTTATGCCTCAGCCTGTAACCATACAAAATTCCAGTCAGTGTCAGAAAAAAGATTCTTAGGACTGCAGCTTTTGTGATCTCAAATAACTTTATTTTTTCTATTCTGCTGTATTCTGAAAAGAAAAACACAACAACAACAACAACAACAACAAAAAGCAGTCAAACCTGTAAATATGCACATATTTAAATCATACATTGGGTTTAAAATATGTCAAGCTCTGAAAGCTTGAATTCTACATTTCCTTCTAACCTTAAAAGTAACATTAACCTTTAAATGTTACGTGATTGGATACCTATTTGAATTCATGTATGGGAAGCTGAATTTATATTAAATTTCAGATTCTGGATGTTTAGGAACTCATAATGCTTTCTTTGGATTTCATTGTGTTAGGAAAGGTTTTCATTTTCTTATGTGGCTTTTTTTCACTTGTGTTTTGAATATTGTCAGCTGTGTAGCCCAATGGATGATTAAAGTTATGCTGTGGTAGGAGTTTTGCTAGGTCTGTGTTTTACCACATTTCTACTGAATGTAACTGTACCTTTTGTGTGCAGGAAGGTCTGCTTTGTGTACTCTTTGCACCTTTTATTTTCTTTGTCTGTGGGAAAGTATGTAATTATCAATCCATACGTAGCAGAAAGAATATATTAAATCCTAAGCAGTGTAGTTTTGATTTAAAATATTCTGTAAGCTTTTATAGTTCCCTTTGAAAGAAAGTATGAATATTTTTCTCAAATCTTACTCTTACTTTCAGCTGAGTCTAAAAATGTAACTGTTCTTAATTGTTGCATGGAGAACAACAAATCCATAAGCTGTAAGCTGACTCAACTGGGGTTTACATTATAGACCACCAGCAAATGTAATTGTATGCTGTACACTTGATGAAAAGTACAATATATATCCTCTCAGTAAGGGTTCTTTATTATAAAAGGGCTAGGTATTGCTTGGGTATTAACTATACTGTACTAAAACCCATAAACACCTTTTTACACATAGAGGGCACACTTCAATGCAACAATCAAATGCTCCTCTATAAATAACAAACTTATGGAAAAAGAGGCCTTTGATTGCTTACCAGGAATGCATTGAAACCTTAGAGGGACTTTATTTGATTCCAGGAGTTGAGTGCTGGTTTGTGTATATCAATATTAGATCTCTCATAATTATTAAAAAATATGCTTTTATTTTAATATTGGACTATGCATAGCTTAAAAGTTGAGTTTATCATACTATGAAAAATTTAAGTCTTTTAGGTAGTGCTCTACACATTTTAACATTGTTAATGCACAACAGGTAGGTCTTTTCTGTAAAAGTAATATATCTACTAAACACATGGCTCAAGGTAGTGTCAAATACTGGGGTTAGGGTTGAAGGGGAACTTTTCTGTGGTGATTACTTTAAGTCACTCCTGTACTTAGCTTTGGGTGAAGTGTCAGACTTCCTTCCTACAAAGAATTACTGTGAAAAAAAGCCCATTTTGTTTTATGCCTGGAACAGGTGACGCCTAAATGCTAAGTGCGCATTTGGTTGAATGTTAGATGGGAGCTGCCCGTGGCATCAATCACTTAATTTCATTGTCAGGCTGCGAAAGCAGCATTTGTTTTGTCTGAAGGTGGAACTGAGTTATGTGTGGCCTGACTGCATGGCAGATGGAACGTGGCTGCCTCTATGTATGAATGGTGTCATGCAGCTATTAACACACATGCTACAGATGGCAGTTTGTAACCAAGTGCATAAAGCTGGGAACTGCAGCACAGGGGTGCAAGCCATGAAAAGCAGTTTGCCTGCTCTGCACTACCCTGTGTAAGCTCTTGGTGTTTATATGAATGAATGAATAAAAGGTGGCTAACAGTGATGTGATTCTTTATAGGAATTCCGACTCATACCCAAATTCTAAAGCTAAACCAAAATAGCGTAATTGTTTCTTTAGAGGAGATGTAGGAATCTTTTGCACAGTAAAATATAAAGTATTTATTTATCCTTGAGAATTCACATTTTTGAAAGAGCATTTGTTTTTCATTGAAGGTGCTTTTTTCCCAGACTGTACATCTGGGTACAGCTTGAGTCACAAGAAAGTTAGCAACTTGCACAAAATGACAGCTTGCCTTAAATTAGGAGTCTTGATTTCATAGTCTAGTGGTTTGGGCTTGTTAGTCCATCACATTTCTTGCTTCTGGCTTTGTAAACTATGCAATTGAGAAAGAAATTGTATTTTTGGTCTCATATCCTTATTAATTGGTACCACTGGCTGGAATAACTAGTTTGACTGGCTAATTTGTGTTTATGCAAGCCCATTGGCTTCCATGTACTTTTGGTTGGCTACAGGAAAACCTTCATCATTTTCCAACAGCTTGATTTTGAGGATGAAAGAAACATCAATTTTTCTGCTTTGTCCTCAGGGAGGGCCTTGGATAATGTGGGATTTCTGTTTTCCCAGGATTTCTTGTGTCCTTGCTTTAGTGGCTCAAGAATGAGACAGTCTTTTGGGCTTATCCAGCTGTATAACTACTTGTGAACGTGCAGGTTTCCAAATGGCTTCAAGGTAACAATTAGCTTCTTAGAAACATGTACAGGCAATCATTTTTAAGACCTAATTGCCCAAGGATACAGATTCTGTTGTCAGAAACAGAATCAAATGGTTCTTTATAATGACAATGATTTCACTCCAAATTCTTTCATTATATGTGCTGTGACTTCATTTGCAAAGAGCTGACCGTGGTATTTATTTCAGTACACTAATCCATTCCTCTGAGAATTTTAAGGCTTTTGTAGCTTCAGCAGTTTTGCTAGGTAACTAAAACTTTTTAAGGTGTTTGAATAGATGTCTCATTTGCAGAGAATTACAGTGGATTATGGTATGATTTGGGTCAAATAACTTCCTATCTATCTCTTTCCTCACTATCTTCCATAGTGAGATTCTAGACTCCTTCCAACATACTGAACTCATTCAAACTCAGCTCTTGACTGGAACTTGTAATTGTTTATTTTAGGAATTCATCTAGAGCCAAAAATCTGTCCACAGACTTCTATGAAAAGCTTTCTTCCAAAGGCTGTGCTAATTAAGGAGTGAGTACCTGAATGTTCCTTTAGCACCTGAAGTAATTTGAAAGCTATGGATGTGCTGTGTGAACTATTCCTAAAGAGGCAGCTGAGAAAAGCAAGTTTATTGTATTAGGGATTTGCATTCATTACCGTGAAGGACAATAAAAGAAATGTGAAAATCCAAAAGAAAATTGAAAATTCCTGGTTGGTAGGTGGACATCCAAAATAAGCCTTCATAATCTAGAAGATACATAAGGGAATGGGGGAAAAATATATATATTATCTCTCAAAAGTCTCAGTCTTTAAAATTAAAATAGTGGTTTTAGCAAGCATAAATATATTTAGTCCTGTTTTTCTTTTATAAATAAGTGTAACCATGAATACACATGATAGAGATTACAAAATTTTGTGTATCTAAATTTAGCTTTTATATTTGTTTCTAATAATGGCAAAAATTTTTGCTC
The DNA here is from genome assembly GCA_013400175.1 of Phainopepla nitens. Lineage (NCBI taxonomy): Eukaryota > Metazoa > Chordata > Aves > Passeriformes > Bombycillidae > Phainopepla > Phainopepla nitens. The sequence goes on from VXBQ01010779.1 coordinate 1,124,501, forward strand.
TTCATGAGCTACCATAAACATGATTTGATGCAGTCAAGACAAGGAAGAGCTTTTTGATTTTTTCAGTCTTATGCTACTGTAAATATTTAATCAAGTTTTAAACATTAAAGAAGCACTTGGGCCTTCCTTGTACAGTTTTCCCGGTAGAGTTGTAGATCTTATTAAAATCATTTGTTATGTTGGTCGGATGCTTTTAAATGAATCAAGCTTAATACCCTGGTTCTTCACCTCTGAAGGAATGGGTTCAAAGATCCAGCTCAGGTCACAAGGTAAATTAGCTGGGTAACCCTAGCCCCTCATGAGTGGACAAACTGATCTCTGCTGTTCTTCCCCCAACCCCTCACAAAAAAAGCAGTGTTTTCATCTTTACCAAGCATGTAAAAAGACTTTGGGTTTGCAAGTTAAAGGCATGTTTTGGCATTGAACGTAATTCTGCAATTGTGTGTTTTATCTTAAGGATCCAGGCTTTACACAGGCTGCTTTCTAAGCATAAACACACTTGAAAGTTTTGGAAATTCCTGTAAATAGTTATCCATGCTCTACTCATAACCTTATTTATTCAGATAGAGTTCTGTCCTTATAGTGGACCACAAATCTATTCAGTACTCTCATACCAATAACTGTTGTGTTTAACAGAAGTTTTTCCAATGAGGCATCCTTTTAGTTTTTCAGTTCTGCCACTGATTTCTCACAGAGTTGTGATCCCAGACTTTATTAGGGAGTTGTGATGTCAGCTTCAATACAAATTTGATGCCAATAAACTCATTAGTTGTTTCTCTTTTTATACTTTGTTTTTCTCACAAAAATATCCAGATATTAGTTGAGAAGTTGTCTGATTCTCTTCTTATCATTAGGAAAAAAAATGATGACTTGAAGCTTTTTCTTCTTATGATACTAAAGAACAGCTGAAAGTACAATTCTCAGGTGGGAGCTAAATGATAGATACATTCAGGAAGACTCACATCAGCCAGCTGCACTGGGGAGCAAGTAAATGTTTCTGTTCTTGGTCTACTAAATAAAGCAATGGAAGAGCTTCTGAAAATGTTATTTTGAGATAAATATTAAGGATCATCCTGTCCTTTTGGTACTCTTATCCACAGGATGCACTTGTCACCCTGAAACTTAAAATTTTTGTCATCAGGACAACTTCTCTTTGCTTGTTTGCACATTTCTAAGTATGTGAGTTCTTGCCCATAGATTCTACTCTAATATTTGTTATAAAGCTTTTTATTAATTTTTAAATTCTCTTTGTTCTAAAACGGCTGTAAAATAAGCTACAATAAATGTGAATTTGGATGGATTCTCGACATCAACACCTGGTCCTGGTCTCAAAGAAAAAGTTATCTGGAGAAATTATAGACATTCGTATAAAATTGAATCAATAACAGAAAATTAAACCTGTAGTATATTCATTTGCAGTTTATTTCTAGATTTGTTTGAAGTTCTTTATTTTATTTAGTTGTTATAAAGACTCTTTTTTACTTTTCAACTGTGTAACTCTTGAACTAATGCAGAAGAAATAATTGGCTTCTATCTTTTCAGTACTGTAAACCACAACAAGGTCTAATAATATTCACAGCTAATAAATAATGCAAGACTGGCAGGCTATACAACCCTGTTTAACAGCAAAGACTTTAGGAAAGCACACAGAATCCTAAGTTCTTTCATTATTTTTGACATTGATTTGTCATTAAGAAAATATATTAGTTCAGGTGAAATTGATCTGAAACATCCATTAATATAGGGGCTAGATTCCTTTTTTTGTTTCACTTCCTTGATATCTCAAATTAAGCAATGCAGAAAAAGCTAATTGTGCTGAATATTTTTCTTTGATAAATTTTCTTCTGAAAATAGGACTAGAGTTCTGTGGTGACAGGTAGATGCAAGTCTGAATTAAGCTTGCTGCTAATAAGGTCAGGTATAGTTGACATCATCCATCTATAAAATGGATTAAACATTACTTACCAAAATGTACCGGATTATATTCACAACTACATCTAAAGAATTGATGACCCCATAGTGCACAGAGGTGCTTGGATGGAAGGGAATATTTTTTTCTCACCCATTTTTGATATCCCACATAGATTTATTTTTTTTATACTGTTGCTTATCTATACAATTCATGCCCACTAACACTACTTTGTGTACTCCACATGGTTGAGAATCTTCAAGTACTTTCATTTTAACAGCTGACAGCAGTTTTGAAGTTCACCATTTTCCCAAAGCAAATTTCTTTCTTACTGAAACTTTTCACTGAACTCCTCTTCTGCTCCTTACCTGCTTTACTCAAAAAAGTTCAAAAAACTATTCAAAAAAATTATGCTCATCTGAGTTAAAAAACATGCTTAACTCTTTCACAAGAGGATGCAAGTCTAACATTTCACATGCTTTAGTTTGCTCTTTACAAAATGTTTATTATTGGTTTGGGGGTTTTTAAAACTATTGTCACATCTATACTAATTTACTTTGCTTCCCACAAGGAGTAATCTTAAAGAAATGCCACAGAAAGATGAGGCAGTAAATCATAGTGAGTCCTGTAAAATAATTGGTATTGGAGTATTATATACAGCTATGTTTATATGATCTCCAGCATGTCTGTGCTTGAGGTATACATTCATAAAAAGAGATTCTTTGAAAAAACTCTTTTCAGAGTCTGCTTTTATATGTAATTAATCTGTTCTGGGTTCAGTCCTCCATTGAAAACCAGTTTCTTTTCACTCTACTGAGCTTATTCTAGAAGGCTCCAAGAACCAGTAGTGAGAGAAAAAGCACCCTGTTTCTATACCTAAAATCTACCACAGTGTCTATAACGTGCAGTTGTGTGTTTGGGACTGGGGGGGGTGGATTGCTATGCATGATGTTCTGGAGCATATTTTAATAGGTCTTTGGAGCCATGGCAGAATATTTATAGAGTGTCAAAATCTGTAGATGTTTTATTGTAATTCTTTAACATCTAGGTGCAAAAAACTATCAAATATCATGGTTCATATTTAATGTTCATATTTCAAACTTATCTAACAAGGAGATTTTCCAGGTATAGCTGTTCAGGTTCCTCATACTTCTGCCAGGTATGCCATGGAAACAGGAACACTCAGTTGTTTTTCTACACTCAACAGCTACAGTTACAGTAAGACTGAAAGCAGGGCACACTATCCACCAATGCACAGCAGCCTATCACCTTGGAGTGTAGATAAATTTCGGTATCAATAGGACTGTGTATGCATTACACACGTGCTTCAGTGCCTCGCTGAACAAGTGGTTTTGATACTGCAAAGATAGGCAGGAAGTGACCTGTTACAGCAAGAAGAAAGAAAAAGAAGTGGTCTGTCAAAATAATGTATCTGTTTAACTCCTTGTGACAAAAGAGTGTGTAATGTGTTGAATTTTGGTTGGTATACAAGGGTGCAGACATTTCTTCAATATTGACTACACAGATTTTACTGTACTAATGCAGAAATTTTTTTTTAATTTTTTTTTTGCCTTTTTGTGAAAGTGAGAAAGTGATCTTATATCCTAACTATTTTTCTAGATAATGTATGGAGAGTTTCTCTGTGTTGGACAATGTTTTTCACTATATTAGGAAATATCTGTAAAACCATCCATGGCTCTGTAAAAGCTATGGAAAACATTTCCCAACATCAGCAAGCTTTCATAAAGAAGATTTTTCAAGAACAGTTTTAAAATTAAATAATTAAAATGCATCTCTCCATTCTCTAACCATTTTTTTTTAAATCAAAGAATGTCATATTGACACTTCATGATTTTTTTTTAATAATCTACCATTTATAATGACCATGTTTAATTGCTCTAATTTAAAAAGCCGCTATCTGATTGCCTGCATGCATATAACAAAAAACGTAATTGTCTTGTGCGAACCACTGAATAGATTTAGGAATCTTCAATAACAAAATTACATTAATAGCATATGCTATTAAAGATGATTGATGGCAAAATTGGAAGCATACTGGTTTTACACCACACAAAAGAGTACGGTGCTTTGAAGATGGTTCTGAGAGTGTCAACAACAGTACAAAGAAGAAAAACAGTGTAATACTCAAAGTCCCACTTGACTAAAAAAAATGGATTTGGTAGAAGTGTAGATCAAATTTTATTTTAATTGGTATGACAGTATTTCTCTACTTGTTCCGAATATCTCTTGTGTATGTGATTACATATTTCGACATATATTGTGCTTAAATCTGTTTAAATACCTATTTTATCTCACAGAAGAAGAAGAAGCAGCTTCACTTTTAGCCAGGTTTCAGAGACAAAAACCATCTCAACTCCGTATTAATTCTCAGTTCATTTGATCTATTTTTTTGGTAGCATTTCCTGCTGTGAACATATAAGCAAACATGGGTTCTGTTAATCAGTGTGCAACATTCTGAACTTTGAAAGCTTGCTTCTGTATTTAAAAGAAATCAAAACTAGAAAAAAAAGAATACAAGGCAACTGATGAACATCATAACATTCTTAAATTAGTTTGAGAGTAGCTTCTGATTTTATTGGTAGCATGATTGTAATGTGAAGTTCTCTAAAACTCTAAATTTTTACAGCAGGCACATTTTTAATATGTGCATTGTTATATTTTAATATATACATTTTTTTAAAAAGTATATATACATATTATTATAAGGACATTAATTTAAATTGTATCTACCCTACTCCAGTTTTACATTATATTTCTGATTTTTATTTTTTTTGTACCTTTTAAACTAGCAGGTATTTTTCCATGTCCTTCTGAGATGTACAGTCCAGGTTTTAAAGGGCATTTGATATTCATCAGTTTTTTAAACATTAACATGTTTTTCTTTTATATTCATATCTAAAGTAATTCTTGTACAGTGTTACCATATGTAAACAGATATTTGCACTTTTTGTAAAATAATTAGGATCAATCGTTGGATTTGTACTGGTGGATACATCCAGGAGCACATATTTAAAGTTTCCCCTATGTTTTTGTTTGGTTTATTCCATTATTTAATTTCTTACATTCTTATTTATGTAAATGCTTGATTATAATATTTTTTTATAAAATCAACTATTTTACATATAATATTAATGAATATGATACTCCTTTATCAGACTCAGGCTGCTGCTATTCTCTATTTTAAGACTGTTTACAGTCAGGGTCAAAAAGAGCAAGTATTCTTTCTTTGGACCCTGTGAGTTGGATTCTTTGGGGTTTAGTGCTATATTTTTCATCTAAAAATGTACTTACATAATGACTTAATAAGAACTATTTGAGAAGGTTTGGTTGATATTGTGACATCAGTTATTTTGTATTTAGTTGATAGATCCTAAAGAGAATTTTCCATCTCTAGTAATTACTGCTGACAAATATTTTTTTTTTGTTCAGAAAGTTCTTTTGTGCCACAAAAGACTTATTGGTGATCTCAGAGTTGCACATAATCCTTTGAAATTACCTGTAGATTTGTAGCTATATTTTAATACCTCATTAAAAGATTTTAAAATATTTTTAAATGGAAGATTTTTGTTTTTCTGGCAAGCAGGTGGAGGGGTACTGCCTGCAGGACCCACTTTGTCAGCATGAAACCAGTCTCATAAATTTTTATTGAAATGAGCTCATTAGTTTTAATTTTTACTGGCTCTTTAGTAATTCAGGGAATAGTTTTCCATTTTTGAAAAGCAACCGATCAATTACTTAAATATATGCATTATTAGATGTGTGAGCTGGCCTTTCCAAGGATGGTATCAAGCAAAAAGATATTGTTGCCATTTAGAGTGTTGGCTGGAGCATGGTTTCTGTGATTAATGAGGACCCAGAACATTTTTTGTCTCTGGTTGGCTGGCTGTCCCCTTCCCTGCCCTGCAAGATATAAACTTTATTCAGGCCATAGTGAGCATCTCCTACCTATAATCAGCATTTCTCTGAATGTAACAGATTCAGTTACCAACTTCGAGGAAATAAACCCTCAGGTGGTGCAGCTCATTAAAAGTGCAACTTTTCTCATACGTGCTCAGTACACAGCATTTTTCAGTGATATGGTGAGAAAAGTACTTTTATAATAGTCACTGGTTGACAACATTTGAAGTGAAAATTGCCAGAGTTCTTGATTCTTTACACATTTCTGTGACTGATCATCATTTCCTTAGAATTCCAGAGACTTGTGTGAATCATGCCTACGGGGTACATATGTTAGATGTTAACAAGAAAATACTTCCCAGAAATCAAATGTAGGATTCTTAAAGCTTTTGAAGTGCACCTATGAGATTGAATGATGAGATCCTGCTTGAACAGAATGAAGAAATAATTCATTTGAGAACTAAAATGTCAGAATTACCTTAGTCATAAAAAAGTACTTATTATTTATCAAAAAAATAACTGTTACTGAATAAGTATATATATGTAATGGCTATCAATCAGAAGAATGGCAATATTAGGCATTCATTTAAGTGCATCAGTGAAACGGTCTAATTTTATATGACTGCATATAATTCCTATTGTATGTATCACTGCATTCCTCCCAGCCACAGGCAATCATATAAACTCAGTTATAAATACCTTTATCAATTTCTTTGTCACCGTGTTCCAGTCTCCAGTTAGTATTTCAGTGGTCTGTCCTATGTTCATATTTAGCATCATTTTTTGTACACTAGGATTCAGTGTAATGCATTTAGGCTTTTAAACTTTCAACCAGACCATTGAAATTAAAACAAAAAAAAAAATCCCCTAGTAAAAGATGCATTCATATATGTATGTAAAATTAGATTTTATGATACTGACAATTTGTGTATTATGTTAGACTTTAAAGTAGGTCTGGTCCTTACCTAGGGCTATATTGCTGCCCTTAATCATGCTATGTTGGACTTTTTTCCACAAGTGAACTAATTAAAATCAATACACAAAAGAATTTACCTCATTAGTAAGAGTGGTGGAGTAGGGTTCTGCCTTGTTATTCAAGCCTGGGTATTTAACAGACTCACGAGATCTGACTGTGTTGTGCTCCTGGTGCTCTCCAAGCAGTGCTGGGAGAGACAGCAGGGCTGTATTGAGCTCATTTGTCACTACTTACAATAAAACAAGAAAATATGATGTTAAGGATATCACAGTCACTTTAAAATGTACCTTTAAAATCACTTTAAAATGTTTCCTGACTGCTACAAAATTCTTAATACACAGAACTATAAATTTCTTGTCTGAACATTCTTGCATAAGTTTTATGTATGCTTAAGAATGTATTAAGACAGATTGTCAAAGAGTAAGAGAATTTAAATATAGATGCACTTGAAAACTTAAAAAAACACCTCTAAGTTTGGTGAAATGGCACAGTTAAGGTTTTCAGCACTTGCTAGTCACTTTGGTTGTATTTGTATTTGCAAACAGAGTTACATTAGCCTAAATTTTGGACAAATTGTCTAGATACAGTAAAAGTCTATTCAAAAGGTCACCAAGATTTGCTAAGTTAACTGAAAGTTGAGGTCTAGGATTTTTTTTTTTTTTTTTTTCATTTAGAAAAAATGTCTACTGATCAGGACACACCCCAAAATTGTTGCTTTTTCTGTAGTGTGAACGATTAGGGTATCAGTGTTCACAAGCTGGCTAGGAGAAGTAAAATCTTTGAATATACTGATTATATTTAACAGAAATTCTACAATGCTAATATCTTGGAATTTCTAAATTCCAGGGGAGAAAAGATACATAGTTAATCTAAACTTCTGCTAACTTTCCAATTTTTCAGTGAATTAGGAACCAAGGAAGACTTTGCAATGATTGCTTAAGCCACACAGTCTTTCCAAATTTTATTTTTCCTGCATTATTTTTAAAACCTTCTATAATGCTTGATATTTTATACTTTTAAAAAAAAATTTGTAAATGTGGTTATAGATATCTAATTTACTGGATATGCCTGGGTTGTGATATGCTGTTACCTTTCACCTTGAGTAGTCCTTTTTCAGACGACCAACCCTTCACCAATGAAAACATGTGATGGTTTTGTTACCCAGGTTAAGGACGTGAATCAAGTGCTTTAGTTCTCTATCTCCAGCATTGGTATTCTGAATGGATACAGAGGAGAGCTATTTGAATAGGTGCATAATTGCCATGTGTTCTTCATGTTTAAATCAAAGCTCCAAAAGCAGTTTTGAATCACTTCAATTCATTGCCAACCTATTTTCTTAATGAATAAATTCCATGATCTTTTCTTCTGTTTTTAATATTCTCATGACGAGAAGCATCTGTAGGTTGCTTGCTACTATGAATTGTTAAACTTGGTTAGGTGTCATGGGAATAGTAATTGCTACTAAAAAATTGGATCAAATTTTAAGGCCAGTGGTAATATCTGGATTTTTTTTTTCTGGCCATGCTTAGAAGACTTAAACTAAATTAAGAACAGCAATGCAATATTTATGTTTCTGCAGAAAAGATAAAGTAGCATTGAAGTAGTTACGTTTTAATTTCTTATGCAAAAAACATTAGTGCTTTATTGTGCTGAAGTACTGTAGGATTATGTTACAAGTCACAAGTCATTCCTTTTCCTAAAAGATTCTTAATTTTCCCAAAAAGTTTGGTGAAAATCCCTTTACCTGTTTCCTTCACAAACTTCTGCACCCATCCCCCAGATTTCTGCTACAATTAAAAGACTCTCATAAGAATTCTTTGAATGCAGTGTATAGGTAGATATGCTAAACTGCTTTAAATGAATTCTTGATCTACCAGAACTCAGGTTAAAAATATTTCCAATGAAAATTAATAATAGAAGATAATAGCTAAAAGAGGTGAGGGGAGTTCAAAGCCAAGCAACCTACAAAGTAAGATAAAATTATCAATCTTCATACAAAGATATACAACACTTGTGTCTAATATAAAGTAATATACCTCTAGATCCCACTTCCTGTTTCTCCTAAAATAAATGCTGTGTGTGTCATGTGCTAGAGCAAGAGGTGATTAAAGGCCTTTTGTCGTTCCTGTAAATTTTTCAAAAACTTTTGTTGCTTGATTTCATCAAAGTCTTATTCTTTTATTCTTGTACTCTTAACTTAATTCCACATAAATTTATCTGTAAAAGCATTGTTGAAAGACTTCTGAACAAGTTTCTTCCACTTTGAAACACGCCAAGGTACTCCTGTACTTACGCTTTTCTTTACTCTTCAAATAAAAAAATAACTGCATTAGTTAAGATTGCATCCTTGCAGGATTAATGGATTTTCTTTTTCTTTTTCTTTTTTTTTTTTTTTAACTTTTACTATTACAGATATTTAAGTAGAGTGTAAATAGTGTAAATGAGCTGATCTTGCTTATGTCAGTATCTCAAGTCACTGAAACTGTCATTTTATAAACTTGTAATCTCTAATTTGGAGGGTTCTGGAAGATCCTGAAGACTTTATTCATCTGTTAAATTGGAAGTTTAGTAGCAGACTGCTGGTGAATGATCCATTCCCTACTGGAGATCATCCACTGCTATTGTAACTTGTAGACTTCTCTAAAACTGCTCAGCTAGATATGACAGCTGGAGTTTTTATAAAGAGAAACCTGCAACATAAATAATTTTAGAAGGTAGAATTTCTCTGAATGTCACAGTCCTTCAAAGAACATAAGGGAAGGCATAACATCAGAGATTTGCAAGTGGGTGCTGCCTCACTTGAAATAAAGGCTGACTTCTGTCTGAACACTCCAAACCATGTGAAGATCTGCACAGTGTGGAGGTGAATCTATGTGATTTTTGTCTTTAGACCAGCTCATTTTTCCTTTCTTTTTCTCTGCAGCGTTGAAGGGGGAAGGTGTTTAATGCACTTTAATCTCACTGTTTTGAGGAGGATAGGTATTTGTATGTTATTTTTAAACTGGTTTCTTCCCATAATTTGTTCAGGAGTCCAGAACGGGAGATAAATGAAAGTGTTGTCTTAGAGGAATATATTAGAGGAAGTGAATAAGGTACAATGAACTTTTGTCAGGGCCTATCAGGAAAATGAGTTTTTCAAAAAGAGTCTCCTACTAGAAATCCTGTCCAATGAGGTTAGGTGGTCTGCATTAAGCAGGAGGTCAAACCTTATGGCGACATTTTCTTTCTTAGAAATATGGGACTTTGTAAGTATGTAATGGAGGCAGTGACAGCTCCTCTGAGAGGTGTGACTGTACTGCTCAGCCTGTTTTATTGGAGCACTGATAAGTCTCAGTATATCTCATTCTTTTAAAGGACCTTGGTATATTTAAACTCTCATGACTGTTCTTGTTTCTAGATTTCTACATGTGTCTGCAGGATGTAGTTATTGAGATTATGAGGCAGCAGTTTAAAATCTGTTTTCAGTTTCAATAGCAGCTACTACCTTCAAGGGTCTTCTGAGAATGCCCAGAAGTATTGAGCTTATTTCAGCATTTCTGCATGTCAACAACTGTCTTGGATTGGGAGACACGAGGCAATAATAGTTTTTTGGCTGACTTATATTTGAAATATGGCTGGTGTACTGCATGTGTATTCCCTCTGCTTGGAAAATATTTCATATACGTGGTACCATACTAAATCACCCTGGATTCAGCTATAAAAAAACCCCACAAAACAAAGTGGTGCCTTTTCCACAGTGTCTTTCCAGCATACACGCACACACGAAAAAAAAAAGTTTTGAACGTCCTTGTGACTATAAAACTGTTGAACACTTTAGTGATTGTGGAAAAAATACCAGGAAGGAGCAGGCTCAATTCACACCTTCTTTAAGCAGATATATGGAAAAGCCATGGGAGATTAGTGAATGTGATCACTGCTGTTTAAAACCAGGGTCATAGAGTGTAAGGAGAAACTAAGTCTTTCGTATACTTATTATTTGGCTCACAGGTACATCTCAAATGTTAAGGAAAACTGTGCAACTGTTGGTGCTCTGATCAAAGCAGATGCAAAAACATAGGGAGGCTACAAGAAATACATATGCTTAAATAGTCTGCAGAGTTGTTTAACTGAATAAATCCAACACAGTTTCATTACATTAAAGACCAGCTGTTAGGCACAGTCAGGATGCCAATATAAAATCAACATATGTAATCTTGGCCAAGTTGGGTTTTTTCCCCATCAAAAAGAATATTTGTGCCAAGAGCATATGCTGCAAAAGGAATAAAGCACAGTCCCATTACCACTGCAGGGTACATAATTACATAAATTTACCTAAATATGGAAAAATTGTAACAAATAGGGGAGACTTGGCAGATATTTTGGTTTCACATTTGGTATTTGGCATAACACAGTGTCCTGTTTAATTCCCATTGCTGCTACTTAGTGTTTCCTTTAATTGTGGAGCACATGGCAGCTCTTATTCTATTTAATTTTCTCATAGCAGCTCTCACATTTTGGCTACAACCACATTACATGAAAAAACACGTAAGTATAGATTATACTGTACTACAGCCTGAGGGTATAGCATATAAAAATAGTAATTTCTCAAGCATAAAAGCTTCTCAAATATAGAAGTTAAACACTATTTTAGAAAACAAGTACAAGACACAATGCATTTGTTTGCACGTATTGAAAACTTTTAGTGTCCCAGAGTGGCAGAGGAAAGAAAGAAGGAAGAAGATCTATTCCAAACCTCAGCTAGTAGCTTTTGGTCTATTTGGCATCCTTTGCATTTGCAGTCTGGGCACTGACACTACTTTCCTTGTCTATAACAAATCTCTTATTCCTGTTGTGTTCTACACACGGCTTCTGTGTTAAGGAAAATCCTAAAATGTCTAAGATTTTCAGTGGCCCTGAGGATGGGTTCAGGGGTCTGGTCTACATTTAAAGCAGAAAATTAAATGTGCAGATCGGTACAATGTGAATTAAAAACATGCATTGTTACCAAGTGAGTTGTTTGTTTTGATTGAAAGGTCTACTCTAAAGATCTATTTTGTGTGTTGCATTAAGCATGTTTTTATTTTATTCCCAAAGTTCACAGAGGTCTTATAAACATTGCATCTTAGTGTTTGATACACAAATGGTCTCAGGCCAAGTGGTTACCTCATTTTATTCTTTTTCTTATTCTATCTCCATATGTATCTCTGGGCAATCTGAGTGTAAAGTTGTGCTGTAGTGCTTATTGGGATACAGGATGAGAGCCTTTATTCTCAGCTGTGGGGCTCTGGGTGTTACCATTTTACTGATGTGTTCAGTAGCACAGATCTGTTTTTAAAGTAATCTGGGAACAATTTCTTGCCATTTCAGTTGCATGGAAATAATGTTGTGAATGATCTTCCAGCTTGTATGGATGATGCTACAAGCCCCAAAGAAATCCAGTAATAGCTTGTTAATAACATTCAAAATAGGCTGCATTGCAGCTTTGGGGGAGTTTGTTCTTGCATTTTTAATTATTGGGTTTTTTTAGATTATAGTGCTTGATTAATGCACTTTTGCATCACGAAGTAACAGGAAGCCGTAGAATAGAAAATGTTGCCATGTATTTTAACCTATGTTTGAACCAATCTGAGCATTTATAGGACAAAAATTGACAGACCTCTGCAACAGTTTCACGTATTGGACTCTGTTTACTCACCACTGAGGAGAACTGCAAGAGGCTGTAGGGGTATATTATTGCACTGCTCCCGAAATTAATGTCCAGTGGGCCCATCTTATACAATATCTTGAAAGAATGAATGTGAAATGAGGATAATAATTGAATAATTATGACATCTGTTACTCCAGCACCTCTGAGTGGGAAATTAACTGAGTAAATCGCAGGTTCAAAGATGTATTAACAATTCTATAGCAAATATAGCTGAAATATGTGGTGGGGGAAGGGTAATGGGGATGAAATTGAGCTCTCAGATAATCATTTGACACACAGGTAATTGAGCAGCTATCCAGTGCACTGATGAACGTTTGTAAGGAATTATATTTATTGCTATGTGAGATTTTTTTGTGGAATTTCTCTTCTTTTGATGGCTATTCAGAATCTGCAGACTCCATGTAATAAGGATAATTGGGAAATAAAAGAATCATTTTTAAATTGTAAAATAATTCTCAAATGTCATGCCACAATACTGATAAATGGAAAAATAATCTCGAACATTTCGCCCTAGAAATAGCTGTTATAGGGTTGTATAAGCAATCACCTTAATTCTGAAGTGGCTTATCAATGTGGAGTTCCTGTGTGTTAAAAAATACCAGTCAAGGTCCCTGTGTATGGCAGCTTAATCCATGTTGAGCAAAAGATTTTATTACTTTGCTGTTTTTCTCTAAATAACTTGTAGTCATATTCATGGTTTTAGTTGAGGAATTTTCAGAGTGTAAGAATGGCTATCAGAAATATGAAGGAAGGAATATGTAATCTGTGAAAAAACAGTAAACCTCATTAAGAAAGGTTATTGCACCTATAGCTTCTTCTCTCAGTGCTCATTGATTAGAGATTAAACATTATCCTTTGTGCTATTCAGATTGGGATTTTTAATTAGGATGTCATTATTACACAGATATACTAAATGCTAAATTGATTTTTGAGACCTTTTGAAATAATGGCACTACTTCTGCAAAATGAAAATCATAATAGATTATTGACTTATGCTTGGCTTTTGGTTCAAGGGCACATCTCCAATGTCAACATTTTCAATATTTTTAGTTTCATGCAAAGAGACACTCATAATTAGGCTTATATTAAAAGTTTGTGCCTATTGACTCATATTTTATTAATGACAATACTATAGCATTGATTGTCCTTGATTTATAATAGCAAACAATGATGCCAGTTGCTGACGTGTAAACACAACATAAACTTTCAACTTGATTATTTTATTTAAGAATTTGTATTCATGCAAGAAATATCATAAGAGCTATTGGCATTCTAAAGCAGATATTCCCTTCAGGGGGAAGTTGTTGGTAGATGAATAAGTTCTTTTTTCTGTACAGAATGTATCAGGTGCTTGGGTTTTACAACGAATTCTTAAAGAAACTTTCAGGATTGACCTTCAGAATAGAAAGAGTATTTCAAAGCAGGCAAATTCTAATACCTTCATTTATTAGTGCCCATTTACTTAAATTTGGTCCAAACATAGTTAAATTCTACTTTTGTGGTCAGACCCATTCAGCCTTTGTTTTCCCACTTACTTTGAAACAAACTCGTCTGTCTTGTTAAAATCTTTTAAAATCCAGCCTTCATGATAGCTTTTGTTTGTAGATAGACTTGACGTACACTGCTCGTCAAGCATTTCCAAATCAAGCAGAAGAGCTGGTGTTGACAAATTTGTGAGTTAAAATTGGAAATTCTTAACACACAAATACAGAATAGGGACTGTATTTCCTAGTAAGTTGTGGTAGTTGGTGGAGCATTTTTGTTTCAAAACAAGGAGAAAAGTCTCCTTGTAGCCAAGGCTGTCCAGTATCTGAAAGGGTTAATTTTTCTGTGAGGTGGGACATGCCCATAGCTATTCAAATAAGTCAGTATAATATCCAGTATTAATATCCAGTATTTTCCAGGGATGCCTTGTTGCCCTACTTGCTCTTCTTGAAAAGTAGTGTGTGTTCTCTTAGACAGACGGGCACAAGGGAACATGGTGGTATCAGTTACCTTTCTGTGTAAAACAGCCTTCTGCACAGAAATTTTGTTGTTGGCACAGTCTTAAATCTCTGCTTAGTTGGAATTCCATGTATATAGTCACCAAGAACATCTCACCTATTCAAGAACAGGAGTCCTCCCTCCTACAACTAAGAAGAATATGCAGTGCGTTGAAAATCTATAGAAATCATTTCCTTCAGATGATATAATTCACGTCTCTTCTTTGTTGGCATAATAAATCTTCATGCACCACCTCTCTGCTTCATATTTATAATTTGATTCAGTGATCTTAAAGGCCTTTTCCAACATAACTAATTCTATGATTAGGTTATGATTAGATTATATATTAGATATTATTAGATATGTAGTGGTCTAAACTACAAGTTCAGCTCTACAAGCAGTTGAAGGTATGTACAACTGTATTAATGTACACATTGCTTCTCATTGAATTAATACATTCATACAAAAGCTGTATTCTATGTTCCTCATTTTAATTAGAGTGTACTAAAGTAAAATAGTAGTCTAGAAAACATTGGAAAGTTGTCTTTTTATTAAACACTTAGCAAAAAGCATAATTTTTATTGGTATTAATTTAATGTGTGATATCTTTCTCATGATTCAAGTACCAAAAAATGGAAGATGTGCATTTTAGAAGGATTTGTGATAACTTTAAGTGTAGTGGCTAAGTATTCTTAAAGCCTTTTAATTGTAGTATGGATTGCATTTGGTTTAGACACAGGACTTTTTGTAAAGTTCCTATTTATTCTTCTACAACTCTCATGTCTCTTAAGCAATTTCATCATTTATTCGTCCTGGAAACAGTTCTTTGCAAGTTTGTCAATGCATCTCCCTATTTGGTAGTGGGAGCTGATGTGACTGCAAAAAGAAAGATGGAAAAGATCCTAAAACACAAACCACAGAATCACAAACTGAAGTGAGGCACTACTTCCAGTTCTGTCTTTTCATCTCTGACTAACATTTTTCCAGAAGAAAATTGGCATGTTCATTGGTTGTCACAGTATAATCTATGCAGCACCATTATGTCTAATCTTCATCACAGATGACTAACAAGACTGGGACTATACCACACCAGGGAAATCTCTCTGAAATAAGAACTCATGAAGTCAATTAATTTGCTGACAAAAAAAATACCTATATTACCTTTTTTCAGATTAAGACAATTTCTTCAGTTGCATAACTGCATGTAATTTGGAGGGAGCATTGTTCTATTTTTCAAAGTTCTAGAAGATGGTTGCCTGAGAAATTTATATGCTTTCAAGTAAACAAATATTCAAGTTTCTTGCTATTACCATTTATAATTCATTACTTTTTCATAATATGCAAGTACACAAAATAAGTCTATCTCAGTATAGGTAGGTATATCTATATAAGATACAGGTTTTTCTAGAATAAGTATGTGTGGTATTGCATTTTAATACAGCTCTGAAGAATTTAGCAATGATGTTGTGCAGCATGGTCATAGCTTTTAGTTTTCTATAATTTTTTTGTGCAAATGGTATTGCAGAATAGGAGAGCAGTGATACCGCTGTTGATATATCTTCCACTTTGTATATGGCAGCCTCAAGTGAAGATAAGACAGCATTTTTAGAAGGTTCTGAAGGAGAAACTTCTGTATTTCTGTACTGGATGATAGACACCTCATGTTTAAAGGATGTACACAAGGTGGAGAGTAACATAATTCAAGAAATACTTGAAAAGGCACTGCTAATGATAGAAATTAAGGGATGCAATAATTCTTACATGCTGTAAATCTAACAATGTATACATACAATAAAAACTTCCAGAATAATATATCAGTTTTATTCAAAGTGATATTATGTTATTGCATTTTACCAGGATGCCTTGGCAGAACAGATCAGCTGTTAGAACACTTCAAGTATTCTACAGGGACAAAAAATTTGGAAGACCCACACCAAACAAAACATTCCATGGCTGAGTTTGCAATTTTATAATTGTTGAGGTTTAAAGATGGAGGTGCAGCTTCATAGAGAATTGCAAGACATTGTTGGTATACTAAAAGTCTTTGTGGAAGAGTTTCATTAGTTATTATTAAAAAAACCCTTTTACTCAACATTTTCATTAATTTAAGCATTTATTTGCAGTCTTAGTTTGCATCCAGAGATGAGAATATGAATGACAAGTTCATGTTCAGATTTTCTGACTTAACAGGCATGATAAATTATGTTAAAATTATTTTTTTAGAAAGCTGTGACAGATTAATTTAGGATTTTGGGGACGGCCAGGGGAGTTGTTGGAACAACTCTCCAAAAAACGTATCACTGTAGGTGTCCTATATGTGTGTCTAGTTTACTGAGATTTACCTTGTTTGAAGTTCTTTTATAGGCAAATAAATAGGTGAGAGAAAGCATTATTATTGCATTTTATATTATAGATTTCTTTATATATTATTATATATTTACATTATTTCAAATCATGAAAGGCCAAATTGTGAAATATGGCAAAGCATCCACGAGGCAGAAAATCAGTCTAAATATGCAGTTTGTGGGAAAGTATGGGCAAACCATGCAATGGAGACCAGGAAAAAAAATTTTGCTCAAACTACGAAATAGCTTAAATATTAATGCATTCTCTTTTCACTTTGAGTTCTCCGAAGTATTTTGCCTAAAAGAAGAGGAGGTTTTAGCAAAAAATTCATTAGAGTACTCTAAAAAATATTTTTAACTAGCATTTTTTTTTCCAGGAGATACCTTGGTACAGATCCACAATCTATTTATATATATAGCTTCTACCTATGGACCTTGCTTGCAATCATGTCTGCTTCAATTTTCTTAAATAGTTCTGTTCATACCCACACAAAATAGTTTCTCAGAGTCTGTCTTAATGGCAGTTTGTAGGCTCTTAATGGGAGTTAAATATAAAAATACTTGTATGCCATCTACACAAAGTCTTAATATCTTTAATAGGACCTCAAATGGGAAGATGGAGCCTCTCTTTGAGACAAAATAATTTATTTTTTTTTGTTAACAGATAGAATGTTAATGTGTCTCCTCACACTGACATGAGTGAAATTAAAAGTGTGTGTGGAGGGAGGGTGGGAATAAAAGTGCAGCAGTTGTATTTTAGTAAAAGAAGGATATATCACATTTTTGTCCTCCAAAGCCTTTAGTAGCACATTTCTGTATTGTGCAACTATATAGTATATAGTATATTGTATATGCATATGTATGTATAGTATATAATATATATATATAGTGTGTGTGTGTGTATATATATATATATATATATATATATATATATACACACACTGTATATTGGTATAAGGGGCTTTTGGATTAACATAAAAATATATGGGCATAGCGAGCTACCTGCAGGATGGGTCTCTTAATTCATTTGAAATATGATTCTTACTTTGGGGACAGTCTGTAAAGAACTCATGATTAAAGAAAAGTGTAAAATTCAAATTCATACATTAGTGAAGATATGAGAAAACGTTCAGGAAGTCAATTTTACTAAAACTGGTTTTAAGTACTCAGAACAGGAAGCCATTTAGCATGAACGTTAGATCTTTCTAATGACTGTCTAACTAGAAACAGGCTATCTTAATTCTCAGCCCCAAGCAAGTACAAATGGCCCTGCTTCCAGACTTGCAATATTTACTGCGATTGGAATGGAAGACTTTTGACACTGTAGTCATAAAAATTACAGGGGACCACTTATCTGTGTTTGATATGAGACAGAGCGTGGACCAGAAATTCCCAGTCTCCAGCAGGCTTTAACATTACTTCTTAATGGTCTTGATAGCCAAAGACCAGTCCAAAAAGTAGAGGTGATCCAGTACATTTCCTTCAAATGTATAATTTTTCCTCTCTTCTGAGGAAAACTGCATGTGTATTGTTCCTGTTGATGGCAGGAGACACAAATCTAAGTTTAACTAAGCAGGCGGTGAGTACCGTTCATGATTTCACTTTAAAAACTTTTCTCTAATACTTACTACACAATTTGTTATTTAATCTTGCAAAGCATTACTAATTAATAGAACAAGTTCTAAAAACCAGAATTACAATAGCTCTTTTATTAGCCTTAGAGGTTGCTTAATTTGTACTGTCTTTAGACATGGCCATAATACTTTCTCCTGTATTAACACTTTTCTCAGGTAGCTTGTCTACAGTTCCATCTATTCTGCAGATTGTGAAAGACTTTTAAAGTATAAATAACTTTATTAAATGTTCATAGGAATATTCTCAAAAGTTAACATTTTTCATATTTGTAAATGCACACCAGATCTTTCATGATGTAGTGTATAAAATGAAGACGTTGTACTTTGTTATACTTCTCAGTCCTGATCATCAGTTCAAGTGATGATTTTATTGTTAAAATTCACTTATATGAGAATTAGAACAACAGTGTGTCATTTAAACTGTAAAATAAGTTGCTTGTTTTGACCTATTGCATATCCTATTTCAAGCTGGGTTTACACTAACAGCAGAGGAGGTACTGCTCAACATTCTACAGCCATCAGGGTTTCAAATCTGTAAAAGAGGAAGGCTGCTCTAAGCAGTCTGTTGTCTGCTGCTCTAGGCTACAGCTTTGGGCTAGTTTGGGCTGATTGTCATATTACCCCTCAAACCACAAGGTTCTAGTTTGGTGTGATTTCTGTGAGGAAGCGTGTGGGGGAATCTCTTATATTGATCTAGATCAAAAGTAGCAAACCTTTAATAAACTATAATGTAAACAGTCAGAAAACCCCAAATATGATAATGGAAAGAAATTGATTAGATTTCTTTTTGTTTTGTTTTCTCCCATATTTTCCTACATCTCTCCACTACTCCATGTCTTTCAGATAAAGACTTTAAGATGTTCTTTAGGGAACCATTAATTTTCAACATGGGTTAATCAGGGACTTGTCACTCAATCAATTATGGAGAAATGTTTTGTTTAAGTGCCTAAACCCTAAAAGCCAAATACTTGCTGTTCACATATGAAATCAAAATAATGTTTTTCATCACTAAGATGACCTGTATTAATAACTGCAAACTCGGTGAAGAGCAGATGTGATCAATTCCTAGTTTAAGGCTGTAAGTCACGAGTATATGTTCCACATATACATAGGACAATAAATATTTATTCCCTAATGCAAATAGCTGTTAAATAGCAGAGCTTGAACACTGTGACTATTGGGGTGATGAGGTTAAAAGTTTAAAGTTAAATTTTTTGACTGTGTCACGCCACGAAGTTTGGAGTTATCAGAGTTGATATTTGACATTGATCCATCTCAGGTTTATGCAAAAATGTCTCAAGCTGATCACTTACATAGTAACTGTAGTTAGGTAATTGAACGATGTAAAGCAAATTATTTCATAGTTCATCTCTGAAGGGAATCCCTTGCTTTCTGTTTCGTCAAATTCCTAAGTCTCATCTTAAAAACAAACTATCTAGGCAGTTGATATTATGTAAACTAGGCCTAGTCTCTATTGCATAAGCATCTTTGGAAGCTTGTTATGTTTCATTTATACTCTGAATTTGATGTTTACATATCCCAAATGTACTGTTTTGCTGTTTCTGATTTTTAAAGCTACCACAAATGGCTTAACTTTACTCACCAAGTATTTTATTTAGTCACTAAAGCTGAATTTTTTTTCTGAATAGAAGCAGCTCTTCTGTAGTGTTTTCTTTTAACAGATCTCAGGCTGCTCTACAAAGCAAAGTCTATATTCTTCCTCCTTCCATGTGGAGCAACTGAAGGGAGAGGAAGTGGTATTAAAGGAATGTGGGAGTAGAGCTGAGATCTAATTAATTCACATAGTTAAATTAGGAACTTAAAAATACTGTAGGAAGTTTAATTAGTGGGAAGAAAAGCTCTTTAAAATAGGCATAAACTAGATAGGAATTTCAACCAAGTTAAACGTGCTTAAAATGCTTTTGATAGACCCAGTGCACGGCAAAAATTGTAGGTAAGCTCTGGAATTTTTGACATTTAAATAAAGAGCCTAAGTTAGTGTAAGTTATAGTTTTAGTAGGAAATAGAGTCCCGTAGTATTCAAAGTAAAGAATCATGTTCAGAAATAGGCAGTAAAGTTAACAGTGTAGTTTTCCTTGATATAAATCCACTCATTTGGCTTGATATTTAAAAAAATTAATATTTAGATTGTTTTGAACTTACCTGCTCATTCTTTTTTTTCCTCTAATGTGACTTGGAGAAGCAGTCAAGAATTTGTCACTAAGAAATATTTCATCAAATTAATTAACAATTAATGTTGACATTTTATCACATTGACCATGTCTGTTATTACAGTCAACAACAGAGCTGTTATATTTACTTGCTCTAACATTATATTTACTTGCTCTAAGATGGCTTTTACTTAATTGGTCAGTAGGATTAAAAACTTTCTGATGTAGTGAATGCATTTAATGGCCTCACACCTCACTTCCCATAAAGCTGTATTTCTATTCCTGTTCTGCATCCTTTTAAGCACTCACCCAGCAGTTTGCTGATGTAACCAATTAGACTACAAAAGAGGTGAGATTTCAGAAGCTGTTTCAGAATTACTGGCCCCTTTCAGATCTACAGCAAAGAAAGCTTATTTCCAATTTTAACTATTATTACTTTTATATGTTGTTTAAAAGTTTAGTTCAAATAAATTTCATTTGAATTAATTTATTTCAAGATGAGAGTTTAAGTGGAACTCAAGATTCATGTAGATGTTTTGCCAAGACTTTCCGAAAATTTACTTTCACTCAAACTAGCATTTGTTTTCAAGCACTAAATAAATATGTAGATCCTTTCACTAATCTCTTCCATCTAGGAAGATACTTTGTTCATTAAATGAGCAGGATGACACATCAAGGCCAGGATTATTTAATTCCAGTGATAGTTTTAGGTTTTTTCCTTCATAACACTGCTTACTGATTATCAGCTTCTTGAAGTAAATGCATGCCACTTAGCCAAAAATCTGTCAGTTTATCTTTAAGTTATATCATATTTTTAAATGTGAGTAGGTAGCAGAATGCAGTACCAATGTCACCACTAATGAGAGGAAACTCCATTCCCTAAAAGCTGCAGTTTCTTCTTTCTAGGCTTTGTGTTTGTAAGAGATTTTGCCTGTGATTAGTTCAGTCCCTTTCTTCAGTTTTAGTGGCAAAGTGCTGTTTCCTAGGATGGGCCTTATAACACTGTTTAGAATAAATGTCCAGGTAAAGGGCAGGGCAAAACCATCACAGTGCTGAGATTCAGGTGTTTCTTTAGGTACATTTATAATTAAATTGTCTAATTATCCAAATATATTAGATTTTCTCAGAGAGTTGAGGTATATTTTTAGTAATATATTTCCCTCCAAACTTTGCTATGCACAGCTCTCAGGTATATTTTGGTTTTGCAATAAAAGGCCCTTTCTTTGCTAAAACAGGAAAGGAAAGTCTGGGAAAAATATCTCATACATACCAACACCATCAGAAATTGTTTAATAGCCATGTTTTCCCCTTGTTGCTTGTGTTAAAAATAAAACCTTAGTATTAATTACACTTAAGCTGACTCTAGGATTGTATTCCAGAAGAATTTAAAGGACTAACAGAAATAAAGATCTTTTCTAATAGCCTGGGAAAGTAAAGGAAGTGCAGGTGATCGAGTGATCATATTTCACCAATTCATTGAAAACTATTGAATATTGTACTATGAAGAAAATTGTTTTCTCCGAAGAGAATTTTGAATGAAATATGAACATTTAATTTTGTGTGCAAACCAATGAACCTGAGATAGTTATGTAATCCACCTTCTTAACCTTCTGCTTATTTACAGAAGGTCATTGATTCACAAGGGGGATAAAGCAGGTGTTTTCACGCTGCAACAGGCTGTTTATTTGTTTAATTTTAATTGTCAAATCCAATAAAAAATTTATAAAGTTTCATTAATAGAAGTAGGCCATAAAGGGTACCTTGTTATAGTCAGATGTTCAACAAGATGCTGATTTCTGAGCACAGAGCTGCCTGTCCTGCTGTGCCTGCAGCAGTTCTTATCACCCATGCAGCACTTTGGCAGCATGTTCAATATCAAAGGCATCCTCATAGTTTAATTTTCAATAACTGGCATTGAGTTAATTACAAATTTTGTTTTCAGGAAGATTAAAACTGGGGGTTTAGTAATAACTTTCTGTGGAGCTCTCGGAATAAACTACAGGCAGAATTACTTTAATTGATTTTATGTTTTGTCTCTAATCATTACCAAGTATGTGTTATACCCAGACACTACATCTTTGACTTGGGCTTCTCTGTGGTCCTGCTCTATGTGTTGCATTGGTATCATGTACTTTTCTTCCAGAAATGCAGAAAAAAATCTTTAATGGGATACACTGAAAACTGGAAACTTAACAAGAATTTTGAAGATATATGTGTTTGTAAAAGATGTGCAATACTTTCCTGATGTGTAAGAGGACTCTTACCTGTCTCCTATCTGCAGAATTGTCTCCTTTGGTGAGCTGGCTCTAAATGTAGCCGTATTTTCCACGCCCATGCTTATACCAGAGATTTGAATGTTCTCTGTCTATTCTCCAGGTCTGCCCTTCTTTTTCTGTATCTTCTACCAAATACACTTGTGTGCAGAACAGTAACATTTCAGCTGTTGATTTAACTGAAGTCCTGCATTGACAAAAATTGCCATTTAATGGGCTGATGCTGTAGAGAGTCTCTTTGTTTACTCCGAATTTCAGAAGTGTGTATTAAAAGTTACCCTGACAGATTCTAAGAATCTGGGCCGTGTTTTATAAAGCTTGTTGTTGTGAGTGTTTGGGGTTTTTTTGATTGGTTGGTTTTTACTTCTCTCATTTGGCACAGAGTAGCGTTCAGACAAGATGTTGTTCCTGAGTGATATGGATTATCATCCTTGTTGTGGTCTAGATTAGTAAAGCCATTCTATACTGAGAATATTAAGAAGGCATTTTCCAATGTGTGAAATACATCATTTTTTTCCCATCTGATCTCTATCAACATTTGTATCATTTTGTATTATTCCTATCTGTTGTCAGGTTTAGGTGTCTCTAAGCCTGTGTTTAGAAGGTGTTGATCAAAGTATTCAGGCAGGAACAAAAGCAAATGGCTTATTTATTTTTTTTCCACAACTAATACTGATCAAGACCATCACAATAATATTGTAGACCCTTCACACAAAAATGTTGTAGACCCTTCATAAACAGAATGTGGATAAAAGGCTAATTTTTTAAGGAGAAATGTTTGTTGTGAGTAAACCAATATTTTTAAACCTGTGAATAACTCCATATTGCCTTAAGCCATATGCACTGAATATTGTGTCTGTACAATACATCGCCATAGTAAAGAGCCTACTCTTCAAGAGAATTTTTTCTTAAGTTAGGTCATGAGCCAACAGTGTGGTGTTTGAAAAAGTGCCAAATTTGAAGAATAAGTGTCATCTCTGATGTGATAGTTAAGGTCTGTCATGAAGCAGAAACCTGTAAGTAGTGATTCAGTTTCGTCTTTTCATTCTCCAAACAGCCTCTGTTTCTAGTAGCAGATTTAATGGTATGATTTACAGCTCTAAAAGACCTTTATCAGGGCCAGAAAAATGACAAACAATAAATATATGGAGCATTATGTTAACAGCCACCACACAATACCTTGTCAGTTACAGCTTGATAGTGATACATTTTAATTTTGTCTTTCATAAAAAATCTTGGCATGTATGCCTTATTTGAACACAGGCTTGGAAGTCAAGTGTGTCATCCAACAATGCAGTTTATCACCCTCTATATTTTTTGTCCTTTTCACTTAATGTCATCTCTATGGCAACAGGCATCGCCCTGGAAATAATTTTCAAAACAGCTTATTTGTTTGAGGGGGCCAGACTGAAGTTCAAAGATGTTTGGTTTAGAAGAGCAACTTTAGTTTATGTTTAATAATAATTCTGAAGAGTTTAAAGTAAACAGCACCAGACTGGATACAGAGAGATTAGGAAGATATTCTTTTACTAGACAAGGGTTGTACCAAGCTGTGCTGTTTGGTGTATAAATGATAATTGTCTCTTGGGGAATTACAGTGCCTGTGTGGGAAAGGGCTTTGAGCCTCAGGTGCTGCGGACAATTTGGGATTCCTCTGCTCCCACAGACAGCAAACATCTGACACAGCCCCCAGGGCTGTGGCAACCACGGGCTTGTTCCCTGCCTGGGACATTGCACCAGCAGCTCTTTGGGGGAGGAGATCTTTGCAGGTGCAGGGTTCCAACTCATAGGAGCCACCACTGAGCCTGGTGCATATCTATCTACACTTTGTAGAAAAAAAGAATTTCATTAACTGTTCCAAGCCCCAGACTGAGTTGGTGATAAGGGTGAAGAGGCCTTCATGTTTTCAGATACCCTCCTTCCTAAAAGCCGCCTAATTTAAGTAGGATTCTAAGGACATTTTAAGGACAGAAAAAACGAGTTCTTACCTAAGGACTCTGTTTCTCATTATCTTCAGTGTACCACTGTGAAGCAAAGTGAATTATGAATATAAAGACAGGTTACTGTGAGGTTTTTTATTATTCATTTTTAGAGAAAAGGTAATTTTGCTAGTATAAAGCTCTTGGTTTACACTATATCCCAACTCTAAAAATAGAAATATATGTGAATTTTAGTAGAATTCTCTAAAACAACAGATGACTGGTTATATTGGGTTTTATTGCTGGTTTATTAAACATTTAGTTTATTTAATGTAAATTACACAATTTCCTCTCAGACTTTTCTAAATTGCATGATGAGTTTAGTTGCATATATTATTCTTACTAGTTCGAAGGCCAGGCTAATTTATTTGTAAAACCTCTTCAAGAAAGGAAATTCCATCTTAAGCATATAGGGTGGCTTTCTGTTTGCTTCAAGTAAAGTGTTGTGAGCATGTAATAGATTTGCTTTATGTTTAATGGTTATGGAAAAGCCTTATTTTTTAAAAAATCCTATTTCTTTCACTGTGATCTTTTGTATCTCACAGCACAGTCCAATGTGAGCAATGTTTGCCATCTGCAATTTAACACTGAAGTCCTGTAAAATATCAAATGTGTATAGTCATAGTTATGAGTATCTGAAGTGACTATAAATTGGCCCTCACACTCCTGAATGCTATTTTAAGAGAAATTTTAGAAGATTCTAAGAAATTAAATGCCACTTTCACTATAGATAGCAGTTTGCAAGCTTTCATGAATAATTAAATGAAAATTTCAAGAACCTAACAACCCCCCCCCACATACACTTCTTTCCTTGGTGTTCTGCACTGGAAAAGGTGCAAGAGAAATCTGGTCATCAAAGCTCATTGTGAGTGATGCTGCTCAAGGGCTTAAAAGGGAGCCTGAAATTCCCTTTCCAGTACCCGGCCCAGGTCAGTGTTCAAAAATGCACACACATTTCCATTTCTTAGCACCTGGTAAAGGGAACTTCCTTTCAAACCATACAGCACGTGAATTCAGGAAAAGCGCAGATGAAAGAAATTATAGCAACTTTCCACTTCATCTGGGTTGATGCAGTTACCATGAGCAGCTTGCTGTGGGGAGCAGTTGCAAGGGGATTATATGCAAAATGGACTAGTGAAAGATATGGGATAAAAAGCAACCCCAAGGGAAGACCTCCTTTTTGGTATTTTGCCATTGCATTAACTAATGGAGTTTAGTGGTTTCCTTCCATCACCGTAAACAGACACACGCTCATAAACACACATGGATATTCCAACTTCTAAAGGAGGGGGAGGAGAAGGGAGTTTTCTCCGCAATAATTCCAAGCATATGGAAAAAAAATATTGTTTGCTATAGCTCATGGGCTTATGATACTTAAATTAAAATAGATTTTCCTAAATAAAAATAGTCTTTATGACATATGGCTATTAAAATGGTGCCATTCTGTTTCTCGGCATTGTTAAAAAGTAATGTTTTTAAATGTTTCATACCACCTTGAATTTTTGGCTGGCTTTCAACAGCACTGAAACTTGCCATTCAGAAATTAAAGCAAAAACAAGAAAAAAAAGAAAAAGGGCAGCATAGATAACAAGATATCTCCATGGCCCAATTACAGCTCCTCAGTGTTCCCACTTTGAGGATTTTTCTTCTTGCTTTATAATTAATTAGAAGCCCAAAAATTTTAACTCAACATTAAAAAAAAAAACCAAAAAAACCCAACAAAAACACATCCAAAGAAAATCAAACAAAAACAGCAAAGAAAACCTAGTTGTGAAATGATGGCAGGGAATTTTCTCAGTGATGTCAACTCTTGTTAAAATTGAGCAGATTGTTTCCACAACAAACATCCTACAAAGCAAAAATCCAGGCGCTTTCCTACTTCCCACACACCTCTACTTTTTTAGTTCGAAGATGGATTCTATTTTCTCATGAAAAAATGATTATTTCATTTGACTAATTGAAGAACACCTCCCTTCTTGATGAAAATTTATCCCTATGTTCACCTCTCAAATTAGAATCCATACTTAGGCTTACTTGGTTTTTAGCTCAGTGTTCTAAATCACCTAAAAACTGGTCAGATCACCTAAAGCTTTGCTCCCACAGGGGAGGCTTTTCAGATCATGCAAGAGCTATGGAACAAACCTCAGAGACAGAGAGGAGTCGTTACTCTCTGCCTTTTTTCAGGCAGGTGTAAGTTCAGGTAAGGGGCCAGACTGAGATGTTGTCCAAATATCACCTTTGGAAAAGTTCTTTGACCTGGCAGGAAAGGTGGTAGAATTTCTCAAGCGCAGATTTGGTGGACATATTGGCCCATATAAAATCTAATGTGCATTCAAATGGATTTATAGCAAAGTTTTACACTGCACCTGCCTTTCTGGTTCTTCAATGTGGGAAACTGTTTTAAGAGCTTAAAACAGGCTGGTCTTCAAAGCTAGTTTAGCATGCTGCCCTGAGCATTGTAATTAGAGTTTGGGACAGACAGGTGATTTCGAAAACGAATCCCAAAAACTGCCTTGGGCAAAATTTATTGAGTCTTTGATATCTTGTTGAAGTGTGAATGCAAAGAGATCTATTCTTCAGTTTTAAATGGCAGAATCTGATGGCTGAATTGGTGAAGCAAAAGGCAATGCACCCAAACTGTCCTGGTGTCATGGTTTGCAGGGAAGCTGGGACATGGCCATGCTGAAGAGCTGGAGTGTTGGGTCAGAGTGGAAACTGCAAAGGGGAAGCTCTCAGCTTGGACTTCCACCTTTATTTTTTTCATGAGAATAAACAGGCCTTGAGACAGTGTACAGAAACTATACATAAAGAAACCTACAGAAGTGATGTTAACTTTACCAGTGCTAGACGATAACCTGCCAGAGAGGAGAGGAAATGGGAGAATACAGGCTTCACAATAATTCCCTCTTTTTCCAGGGGACAGGTTAACAACATGAACTGTTGATGAGGAAGACAGGAAAATTAAAAAAATTTGGAGTTTTGCTGATAAACAGAAACCTGCACAAACAATTTCCACTTTTCCTTCTTTAATTATCTCTTTTTTTAAAGCCACTTAAGGCTAACAGTCTACAAATGTCATTTAAATGAGTTTCAGATTTTGAAATGAGCTTGCTTTTGTTATAGTGCATTTCACATTATTTTTAAAAGCTGATTAGGTTCACTGGAGAAGATATATACAACGTGAGATGAACCTGTCATATAGGAAGGAAAAGAGGAGTGGGAGTTACATGATGTTTTTCTAAGTGACTACAAACATATCCTGACCCAAACCAGTTTACGTTGCAGGTCAAAAAAATTGCTTACCATGCAGAAAAAATGATATTTTTATCATAAGATTTTCACTTACAAGTAAACTGTATTTTTAGCATAATTTTCTAAAGCAAATAAGACACAGAATGCTTTGTATCTTAGAAGTCTTACCTGTGAAATTTTCTTTCAACCTCACTTGTAGCAGCTATTTCAGTACAGAATCACAGTCAGCTGGAAATGAGCATAGGCCTTTAAATAGCATCTTGCATCAAGGTATTCAAGTAGTTAGCTGTGGGTTTATTTACAATGAGCTTGAATAGTCATGTATGTTGTCAATAATTTTTGTTCCCTTAAAAATGCAGCCTGTATTTTCATGAAGCAATGTTAATGAATTACCATTTTTTCCTTCATTGGAAGATGATAGCTTCTTGAATATATGGCATGAATCAGGGATACCAGTGGTAGGAAAATGGCGATTTGTTTACATAAATATATTGTAAAAATCAAGAAATGCGGTCTATTGCCAGAAAAAAGAAATAATTTTAAAATGCTAATAAGTAAATATTACTTTCTTAATTCAACCTAGTTTAAAGTTTGTGTACAAGAAGTTACAACTTCTATTTCTCTTTCATTCTTATAGTGTTATGCCAGTATGGCCTATTGATGAAAATTATTTCATTGGTAAAAAATATTCCATGCATCTCACATTGCTTGAATTTATATTAATACAGATATTATGCTCTGTTAAAGGATCAAAACAGAAATAACAATAACAAGTTGTTCTATTAATGCCTTAAACCTCCAAAAGTATTAGGATTAAAAATTCAGTCAGGTGGAAAGGCTAATCAAACATTCCTATATAACAGACCAGATCCTGTTTTAGCAGATGCTTAGGGTTTGTTTTTCTTGAGGTTTGTTTGCAATTTCAAAATTATAGTGTTTAATGAATAATTAAATTAAAATAATTATTCAGGTATTTTGTATGCCAAAACCTGGTTTAGCCTTAGTCCATAACCAACCTGGATTAATTTATAAAATGTATCTTAGTGCTTCTATTTGTATTTTATAGCTAAGGACGTGGTTGTGGTCGCATAATCAAGGTCATCAATATGGTAGAGATAGAAACTGTTTTTTTAATAAATACTATACTTGAAAATCTGCTTTCATAAAAAGATAAGCAACACATTCAGAGAGATTATAAATTGATTATTAATTAACTTGCAAATTTTCTGTTTCTCAAAATATTCTTTGCTTGCTTTTAGTGTATGATGTGTGCATATCAATTCCCATATGAAAGTAGTCTTGGCATAAAAAAAAGAACATACAGAAATTTTCACAGAGCAGGCTACAGAGATTTTGTCATGTGCATGAGCAAGTCTTTACATAACTTAAAGAAAAACATACATTTACGTAAAGTCATAGGAACAGATTTACACTAATGTCTTAATTCTCCTCTAAGTCAAAGCTGCTTTGCAGAGCTTTAGTTCCTACTGTTGCTGTAACAGAATGATGAAAACAATTTACCTCCCACTATTATCAGGGAAGTGTGCTGTGCTTAATGCACATGGGGATGCCCCAGACAGGGCAACCACTGAGGAAAGGGGATGATGGGGTCCTCCCCTGCATCCCAGCCAGAGCTGCTCTATAATGGTACTGTGATTGATGGCTCTGCCTGTACACACTGGGAACTATCCCAAATTTTTGGGCAAAGTAGTGGTCGATGGGGGCATCTTTGTGCCTTTTATTTCCTTTCTTGTTGAGCCATGTCTAAATTTTCCTTGTGTAGTGAGTGAGCCTGGGAAGTGCTGGACAGATTTATGCGATACAAAATCTTTAATTTTAAATAGAATCATCCTTCTTTGTATCATAATAAAGTCAAAACTCGACTCCACATCTTCCTTTAGAGCTGGGGAGTGGGGTAAGGCAAAGCGTTCTCCTGACTTTATTGTTTGTACTTTGCTGGGATTTTTCTCAGCAGTAGCACTGCTGAAATATTGTGCAGGAATTTAGCTTGTCTTTAGATTGCCTTCTGACAATCCTGAACAATTGTCATTCAGCAAACTGCTTGATAAAAGACCATAAGTTGTTCCCTCAACCATTTTTCCTTTGTTTATTTCTGTCTATAAAACAAAATCTACAAAATTGCATCAGAATATTATTTCATAATGGCGTGTTCTGGTTGTAACTTTCCTGTTTGTTTCGTGGTTTTCATTGTTTAATTCTCTGCAGTGAACCTCATTAACCTAGAGACTCTGGGATCCTGTGAGTTTGGACTTGGGGAATTTTGTGTCATTGCAGTATGACTATTAATAGTGGAAGTTGGGAATATTTTTCAGATAAACAAGTGTCATTTAAGTGTTTTGATATAAAGTAAACTGCAGTGTGAAGCAGCAGATGTAGTAATAGATTTGTATTCAACCATCAAAAATTTTCAGGAAAGGGACTATCCGAAATATTTCAGTATATTTTCAATACCAGTGGCATAGCAGCTAGAGTACAAGTTGATATAAGAATATGCTCTATTTTAAACTGTTAGTTTACTTTTATTTTGCATGACGCTAGCCACTTTGCCATTTGAAACTTTGTAGTACAGATACTTTAAATATGAGAACAGTTTCAGGTTGTTGAGGTTTTCTTTTTATTTGAGGATGATGAAAGTTTGGGGGAAAAAAATAACAAAAGAGGAAACAAAGGTAATCTCATTAATGCAGCTTCTTTGAAGGGCTAACCTCCCTGTCATATCCTCCTGCCAAGAGTTACAAAAGTAAAACTATTTATTGCCTTTTCTCTTCCCCATGTTCTGTGGCTTTCAAATGAATCATTTTTCCTTATCTTATGGTGGCTTTTTAATGATTGTAAAAGTGCAAGATGGTTGAACAGAGAACAAGACTTCTCCAGCAGAAATGAAGTCTAATGATTCAAATTTACAGTCTAGAAGAAATAAAAGCTAATGGTGCTTGTAGCAAATATATGTATAATTTCAAAATTGCTCTGTAGGTTGAAGTTCTGCCTCGGAATGAGATAAACACATCGGGCAAGGAATGCTTCCAAAATGATAGATAAAAAAAGCTTATATTTTTTATATTTTATAAAAATATATATTATTGCCTTCAAAGTTTGGTGACATCACTTCTCACAGCTGTATTATTATTTACCTTGATATTGTCATCACTCAAGAAGAAATCAGTTCATGATCTTTATTTCTTGCTGTAGTAGACAAATCTGGAAAAGGCTTTTCCATTGGTGAGTTTTCCTTTTCACTTTGATCCTACCTTACCTTTCCTTGTTATTTCCAGTGTCACTTTCAATCAAGTCAAAGCAAGTTTTGGTGCAATCCAATTTTTGCTTGAGCACAGGCAGTCAGACATAGAGATTGAGAGGGTTTTTTGTTATCAGCTTGTACCCTTAAAAAATACTTAAGAAAGATATTTGATCTGCTTGGCTTCTGTATCTAGGAGAAATGCACTTCACTTTGAATTCACTGGTCAGTGTATCAAAAACCCCACTGTCCAGAATTCCTCAATTGATCAATTGGTCCAATACAGATGGAATATTTTTTCAAAGTGATGTGTTTCATTGTAATACTTTGAATGGTGATGAGCTTCTTTATTTTGTTGCACAAAAGTAATATTTGTAGCCTAGATTGCTTTTTTATGCCATCCTAAACTGCCTTTAAACCAAAACCTTCAAATATCAGACGCATCTTATCCATTAGCAATCTATCTGCCAGGCTTTTAGTCTTTCTCAAATTCGGTATCACATTTATTTCTTCAAGCTGAATTCTTGTAGGCTGAGAAACTCTTTCCTCTGAGGGTTGGTATTATATTGCTAATCATGATGGAGAACAAGTGACCTTTTTAATCTTACTGCTAAGAATGCATCTGTTAAGTGCTCAAATAATTCCAGTGATTTTGTTATTTGCTGACTTCAGTCATGTGAATGTGTTTCTCTGCAATATAGAAGTATGAGTTTATTGTATGCTCTCCATAGTTTTTTATTGTACTTTGTTCACATTTCCAGGCACACAGATAGGATGAAAACATATTTGCTTAGGGTTTGTCTGCAAAAGTTGGAATGGTTTGTTTTGTCTGAAAATGGATACTCCCTCTGAACACCTCTTTCTGTCAAGATTCAAGTTAGTCTCATTTACCAAAATAATCTTGATAAAACATTATCTGACAAGTGATGCTTTGGCTGTTGTGAGGTGATTAGTGATATTTTGGATGTTTTAAAAAATAAGCTCAGTAATTTGTTTAATCTTCCCTCCAAGGATATGTTAGAGCAATTCTGCAAAAACAGTCTTTGTACTTTTAGGTCATAATGTGTAGCTGAAAGAAACATAGATCTTGATTTCAAAAGAATCTAATTAATAAAACATTTTTAAAACAAAAATATAACTAATCAAAATAATTACGATGTATAATAGCAAAGCACAGTTGTTCAGTGATACATATTAGCTAGAAAAAGAATAATTATGTTTTTTCTGAAACTAACTGGCAAAACCCAACTGCACTCATGTTTTATTAAAAGCCACTTTTATTGCACTGGCTGTTTTGTCTGAAATGTAATTTACATTTCCATCTGCAAGTACTTTCTTATAAAATTCTGTAGATAACTTCCAGTTGTCAGTACTTTTATACTATAAACTTTCCTTTGGTATATACTGAAAAATTGCATGTCAATTAAGCATGCTTTAAATATCTGTCTTTGTTAACTTACAAGGTTGTTCCACAATGTGTTAATGAGATTTGCTATATTATTTTCTGCCAACTTAGTTTATTTCAGCACTTCCTCTCTGCCCTTTTACAACTAGATTTCTTCACATTTCCAGTATACTGGTTATTTATAGTTCCAGCTACAGGCGTAGGTTCCAGTTAATGGGTGAAGTACATAAATATGAGTTTTAAATCAGAAATACAAAATGGTAGAGCTGAGCTCAGTCCTGATTTGTGCTTGATTTCAGCACCATGCAACAACAGCAATCTGTGCAGAAACAGGTATCACACAAATGCAGCTCAGCAGCAGAACAGAGCACCCAGAGAAGCTGTGGAGTCTCCAGTCTGCAGACTTGGGTCAAATAAATTTCTTGCTCTCTTATCTCCGCTGTGAAATGACCTGAATAAACCCTTCTGAGCTCATCCTCCATGAGGTTTTGGCAGAGATTAATTTTCTGTCTCCTCTGATGTAATAGAGGTTTGAGAAGTCCCAGAATCCCTAGGATGTAACATTATCATGTACAATTTCAGTTTTGGACTAGAATCTAGATCTGTGTAGGATGTTTAGACAATTCTAGTGGTGTTTGTAGATAGGCAAGAAAACCATCTGTCATGCTCTGTATTCCCTTGCACAGAGCACAAATATTGAGAATCTCACCTGAAATCCAGGAGGAGTTGATCACTATGTTTACCTTAAGTGGCACTTATCTCACCCAGTTCCTCCTAAGAGGCTGGGGAAGGAAAGAAGAGTAACCTAATTTGTCAGTTTATGTCCAGTGCATGTTGCTCCCTTTATTTGCCAAAAATATTTAACTCAGGTGAATCACCAAACAGACTCAAGATGAGTCCATTAAATGGAAATGCTTCCAGACATTCACCTCTGAAATTAGGATTTTTTAACTCATGTATTTAAAAGCAACTTATGAAACAGGCTTGTTGAGGCACAAATATGAGTATGAACGTGCTTCCAAAAATTCTCCTGCTGTTACATTGTCGCTGGAGGTTTTTAAATCAGTGATTCAGAACAGAACTGACCCTTATTTAGGAGGACAGGTTCCAAATTTCTGTTTCCTGCAGAAGTGCACAGAAGGGTTATTTGGGCCCAGAGCACATTGTACATCGACTCATGAACAGTATGATCATACATAACAGAGAGGGAGGGGCCTAATAAAGGTATGTGAGCGTGGAAAGGGAAAAACTGATGGTTTCTAAACACTAAAAAGTGTATGATGCTGATATCACCATAAAAAGGGAAATGTCTTTAGTGGTTCTAGATGACAAACAGTACCCTCATATGGGTTCAATGTAATCTTAATACTATCTACTCTATCCAGAAAAATTTATTGCTGCTATGGATTTTTTACATGATGAGCACTTCTTTAATCTAGGTGATGTTCAAGTAATTTACATTGGGATACAGATTACTAAAAAGTGCAAAATTATTTAAAAAAAATAAATTTACAAAAATAAATTTTGAAATGCTCTTTAAGATACATGATTAAATAAACACAATTGCTTTCAGCTCATTTTCGGTTTTGGCAGCATCCATTTGCACAGATCACTGCTTCCCAGAAGGGAATAATTTGCATTGTGCTGCTCCTATGTTGAGATTTCAGGTAAAAATTGTCATGCAAGCATTCCTTAAGAGACTGAGGTCTTAGGGATACTGAGCTTTCTAGATACGTTTGTTGTTCACAAATGCCACTGAAAACCATTGTGGTCTAATTATTTACCTGAACCCTTCTCACTGAAGTGTTAACAGAACACTTGTGAATCATACATAATGAATTGTGTATGAAGATCTAAAGAGATTTTGTTTTTTTCATCTGCATATACACAAAAAACCACTAATGCTTAAAATAGAAATGTAATAAGTGATATTGAAGTGATATATCTCCCACTGAAGAATGTGGGAGAAGGAAAGCCATCTTCTTGCTCAAGAAATCTTACCTTAAAACACAAGACATAAACATGAATTCTCTGTTGCTAGGAGAAGCATTTTTTTATCATATTGAAGTGTTCTGGATTAATGGTTGCTGCTTCTGCTTTCTATTTTTCTTTTTTTTTTTTTTTTATTTTGGCACTGTTTTGCTCTTTCTCTCAAGCAGCTCTAACAACCAACATCTGTGAAATTTCTTGTTAAAAATTTTGAATCCTGAAAGTTTCAAGTTTGTACATACTTAGCATTGAGATCTTTGATTTGGACAAAGTTTCTTTGCATTTTGGTAGCATGGATGTTTGCTTCCAATACCACCAGTACGGCAGGAAAAATATCACCATTTGTTCTCCATGTTGTTGTTTGTCAGAGAGGGATGAATTGTTTCTGTTTACTTACACTGAATTTTTTTGTCAAGTGTGGCATCCTTGTGGATTTTAGTCATGCACATATTATGTCATAGAAAATGAATGTTTGGAAACATCCTTATATTTATATTGTGGAAACAAGGCTTGTCTGAATTCATTGGTGGTAAATAATCTTAGTTCAGTCTGTCTCTGTCTTGCTCCTAAATTTGACAGGATTAAAGATTACGAAGATGCTGCTTTTGTGAGAATTGGTAGGTTGCTGAATTAGCAGCCCCCCACAGGAAAGGGCTGGCAGACCCAGCATCTCCCAGTTTCTGAGGCTGGGAGTGTTTCAGTCACTCTTCGTGCATGTAGTGCCCCAGCTCCTCGGGACAGGCACAGCTCCTGGCAAGGTACAAGGTGCTGCCTTTGCCCACACAAAGGAGCCCGTGGGAGGAGGCTGGGCAGGATTAGTGCTGCAGAAAGGAAAACAGTGAAAAGAGGATTTTAGCCGGAAGTAGCAGGGGCAGAGAAGGGACAGATCAGAAAACAGATACTCAAATTCAATCCATCTCCCTGTTTATATAAACTGAGAAGTAACTTTCTGTGAAAGTGCAAACACAACATGTTGCAGATTAGAAGTGATATTCACAGTGAGGTCACAGCCAGAATAAGATTGCTTTAACGAAATAAAGCTGGATTGAATATTGCCCTAATTTCTTTAATATGATGTGATCTTTGGATGGTTAGAAGCCAGATTTCCATCCCATATCTGAACCATAATAATGGGATTTCAGAGCATACTACTGCTTTGAGTTCATACATTTATATTGAGTTTTTCTTTTTGTAGAATCTTCATATACTTCAGATCTTCATATGCAGATGTATTGGGGATCAATTAAGAAAAGTTACTGGGGGAGCAACATACACTTACCCCAAAGGGTAACCTTTCTTTCTTCAGTTAAAGGAGTCATCTATTATGTAAGCAGACACATTCTTTCAACTTAACTACACATATTTTGCAATGAATAGTTTTCTCTATCAAGTCTTAGGATGTCAAAAGACATAGAATCTAATTTTTCCTAAAGTGAAAGCATAAGTATGAATAAGAAACTGAAATAAAATATCTGCTTTAAGATGGGTACTGTAAGTATGCTTTTGATAGTCTATCAAGCTGCATTTTTGGTGGTTTCATCTCTGTGTTTTATGGATTGTGGCTTGCTGGTGGGCTGCTCATTTATACCATGGAACAGCTTATAAACTGACTTTTCATTTTATTGCCCTAAATGAGCTGGATTTCTAAGTCTACAGATAATTAGATAATCACTAGAAAATACATCGTTTCTTTTCTGAGTTCTTAGTCACTCTTAAGATGTCTGGTGTATACTCAGAAATAAACATGTTTCAATGTATAAGAAGCACAGCTGCACTTTGTAGGCATAAAACCATAAAATAAAATCTTTAGGTATCTTTGAAGCAGTGTCCCTGTTTGTTTTACTCGTCCATCATGGGACTAGTATTTCTTTCCAAGAAAATGGGTAGTTTCAGAAACTATTTTCACAATGGGAAATCAAAAGTTGTTTAGCACAGGTATTTCTATGAATTTGATGTAAGAGAAGAATATATAGGCATGCAAACTGTACTTCCACCTGCTTACAATGTAGCCTTGGTACACTATATAAATGGTAAAGTTACCTGGATCAAGCTGGTTTAAAATGATGAGGTTTCTTTTTGTTTGTTGGTTTGTTGGTTTGTTGGTTTTTTTGTTGTTTTGGTTTTGTTGGGGCTTTTTTTCTTGATATTATTGGTGCTCCTCTGTTCATGTGTGTATACCTGTATTTATATCTTTATGGTTCTGGATTCCCTACCCAAACCCTTTGTTGTAAAAATAACTATATAATTAATAGAAAGCTGAAAAAGCTGGTGGAAACTTTAGAAAAGCTGTTACCCAAGATAATGCTCAGCAAAAAACACAACTCCATAAGATGAGTATGGATGAGATAGACATGTTTTTAAAATTGTGCAAGTTGTTTAAAAATGTAATTTGTTTTAAAATTTTATTTCCTGTTTAAATTTTCATAAGAAAATTGTATTTTTACAATATAATAAAATGCAACTGTTTTTTAAGAATATAAATGTAAAGTGAGAGTACCTTTAAAGACGCATATTATCTGCATCTATATGTACATTGTGAAGCTATAGAAATACATAATGCTAAATACATACATAAATCCTTTTTAAGATTTATGTATGATTGAAAAAAGCAAAAAGAAAGAATGATTTTTTTTTTTACTCTAAGTACTTTTTTTTACTCTAAGTAATTTAGTATGCATATATGTGGAATTATTAAACTGATTTAATGAATTTCATAGCATGAATTAGGTTTTGTGTGTTTACAAATAATTACTGTATAACAGATTTATTTTCCTCTCTGCCTGCATTTACGGATGCATAGCAAAGTTTATCCTCTTCCAAACAGTTTTGTTGGAGCAGCTCTATCTTGAAGTCAGATTAGCTATGTGTGTATTTCACTTTTGGTTTGAGATCATACCAAATGTAAAAGGTCATTAAACATGCAATTTTATGCAAGCTGGGGGGTTTTCTTTATGAAGATGGTGAGTTACTCCTATCCCAGGGAGACTTTAAAGCACAAATTTCTCTGGGTGCTTGAAGGCAGTAAGTAAATGAATTGGTTGTCATATTGCATTCTCCAGTCTTGATATAATGGCAATTATAGATCCACTTCAAAAATTGAGCTGTCTTTTGAACAGTAGTGTACTGGGCTGGTTATTTTTGGTGTTTTCCCCCTCCAAGGATGTCAGATGGAGGATGAGACTGCCAGATTTCTGATGATTATTACCCAGTCTGTCATTTCTGCAAACATTCCCCCATGGCCTGTTGCAACTGAATTCTGGTTGCATCTCACTTCCAGAGCGTTTCCAACTAGTGAAAAGTGGATTTCCTGATATCAGCTGGGTCATGTGCTCTGTGCTGCAGCAGGATTACACATGTGCTGCTGTGAAATGTGAAATCAGAGCAGAGCAAGACCTCCCCTGAGAAACACAGGCTATAAATTGTAAAACCTTTAAATGAAGGACTAGAAGAAAAAGGCTTGCCTTAGGTTAGGGTTAATTGGTTTTGGTACAAAGAGTTTTATGTTCATAACTTACTGTCTGTCTATCTCTCCTCTTCCTGATTTCTCTGAAGTTGTTTAGCTGTGGGGCAAGTTTGTATTTGTTTTTCCTGACAATGATATGGTTGAAATTGAACTGTTCTTCAGGTGTGATGAACTTGAACTGGTTTACTCAATATTTATCAGATCTTTGCCTTGAATGAAGATTCAGTTGTGTCTAAAAAGTTCATTTTCTCAATTAAATTTCCTCTCCTCTTATAACTTTTTCTGTTTCAAAGATTGATACTTTCTGTTTTTACATTAAAAAGTCATATAGTTTCATTAGTTTCTTGCAAAGTTCAAGTACTGCAAGTCTTACCAACACAAACCTTAAAATGACAAAAAATTGGCTGAAAAATAATGGTTAACCCAAGTATTGGTTAAAAGTGATGACTTTAAGTATGTGTTCTGCTGGTTGAGAAATTTAGGACAGTTGTGTTTTTGCAGCATGGTAATTCTTGACAATTGACTCTAAAGTATGGTCGGGTTAATTCTTTCCATGAGCCCCTGAAACCTAGAAGTGTTTTTCAATCTAAAACATCCATCTGGTCTGAAACAAACAAATCAACAAATAGCCTTTTCTCTTAAAATTTCAGTTGCCTTGGCAAAACTATGCCCTCTAACAGGGTCCATTTGAAAGCAATTCAAGCTTGCTGAGAAACATGACTTGTTCTGTGTAAATTAATGGGCAGCCCCGCAACATTTAAGTGAAAAGGTGCCAGAAGACATCAGATCTTTCTCAATACCATAGTGGCAGTCTAATAATTTGTTAGGAAAGTAGCAGAACATATTATTTGGGAAGTGTTACTGAGAGAAAAAAATTAAGTCCCCATTACTGTGTTCTATGAGGCAGAATTATCCATTATCATCCCTAAAATTCAATATCTGTTTAATTTACACTGAGTGAAGTTGCCCTAACGTATTGAAACTGCAGCACCTTAGAAATGTAAAATGTTCCTAAACAGGTTTCCACATACAGTGGAAATTTGTAACTACCATGGATCTGAAACCTCACTTTTATTGCACTTTGAGATGGTTTCTGATCTGACATGTATCAGTCAGTCACAGGAGTCACTTCTGCTTGTTGACCCACAAAGGGGTCAACAGCAAAGTGGGAATGAAAAGCAGGAGGCTGGAGTTGACTGGTTAAGAAGGCTGGAAAGTGGATGCATCATCTGTAGGGAGAAAATTATTTTAAGTTGCCCGAGAGAATTAGGAAATATTTCTGCATCTGCCATATGGGCTACATGGCCATGGACATATAATCCTGTCAGATCCCATCCAAGATCATATCCTAAACAAAACAAATGGATTGTTCCCTGAGTTTTTACACATTTACTTTCTCTTGTATGAGCCCAGTGACTTGCCACTTGAAGTAAATTAGATGTGGGTTTGGGGACTGACTTAAGTTCAAGTATCTGGTGTACATCCAGTTTGAAGTCATTTAATTCAAACTAGATAGTGTGATGCATCCAAATTCTTTTCTGGCTTAACTAATACTATAGATATAGCCATCAGTGCTGCAGAATTATACTGCAGTGCTAGAAAAATCAATTCATGATCATTGACTTTTCAGTGTAAACATCATTCCATGGTATCTGATAATGTGATGGAATGCTGAATGTTGTGCTCAGAGCCTGTGGGCCACATATTGCTGAGCACTGCCTAGCTATGTGGCAGAATTTAGGAAGACTTAAGGTTTCCAAAGCAGGCGCTTGGAATTACTGAATATATTTTACCTCACATGTCTCTGCTGTAGTATCCTATCCTATAAATGGTATAGCAATACCTGTGTATTTGAAACCTCTCCTAAAAGTTAATGCATGAATGCTTAGGAAGGGCTTGAAATACAGTGGGGATGGTCATAGAAAAGCTGATGAGAAATTAGCAGCTCATTTTTCAAGCAGGAATTGCAGAGTACCTATTAAACAAAGGATCAACTCATGTTGAAAGAGAAGGTAAAAAAAGAGTAGAGGTTAATATCTCATTTTGTGATCACCCTCAACTGTGTTGGGGGGTGAGGAAAAGCATTGAAAAGAGTAAAGGTTGTAGATATAGACAGTTCATCTACCCTGTGCATCAATTCCCCCAGAGCTGTTTCTGGTGGCAGCATCTTCCCCTCATTTCCATGTTCCCTAGGATCAAACAGAATGTTGCTTGGAGACCTCCCAAGCCCAGGGGAGATGAGCAGCTGAGTCCACAGTCAATCCCTGCCCCTTTGTGCAAAAGGCTGAAATAAAAAGAAAAGCTGTGACAACTGGTGTGCCAGTTGGCATGGCCCCTGCCTGCCACACTGCCAGGGCATTCCAACAGCTGGGCAAGATCTAGGCTGCTCCCCCATCTCCTGCCCACCAGCTCCACCTCTGCAAGAAATCTGCTGCTAGCATGATGTGACTACTGGTGTAGTAAGTACAGGTGAAGTGTGCAATGTATCTGGACAGGAGAAAAGCCACAGCACATGGCTTTCCTTGCAGAAGGCACATGCCTTCTCTTGTGTGAGGGTTAGCTCTGTTGGTATAATGTATTGGAATGATGGACTTCCCAGTTTCTTTTATTTTGATATTTTAGCTTAAATTTTTATATGCAAATGCCTTTAAAGGTTACGTGGCTGCTCACTCATAAGAAAAGTGTAAATGAAATTATGGAAGAAATAGTAGAAAAAGTTTTAAAACAGCAGCTATTCTTTCCCCCTGGGTTGTTATTACTGAATACTGTAATGTCTGTATCCTTTCCTCTTTGCTGCAACAGATTGGATTTATAAATACTCCCACTGTCTTTGATTGGAGTTAGATTGTGGTGTTGATTAGATGAATTTGGCAGAAACATAGCAGTAAGCAAAGTACAATCTGAGCAATAAAGTGGATTGCAGCATTTAATTTCAAAGATGTTTTTTTCTAAAATCAGTAAATTAAAGTTACAAAACATGCATGGATACATGTGCTGTGTAATTTGAACCATGTTGGCAATAGGCAAAGGAATAATTTGTTGTAGATAACTAATAACAATACAAATTTAATTTATGTAGATGATGAAGAGGCTTAGAACTACTTCTAAGAAATAATTTATTATTCATCTCAGCTTACATACAGGGAAACTGAGGCATAAACTGCAGCATGAAATATGCCTGACTGTCACTTAAAGAGTCCAGTGGTTATAAAAGACCATGAACTCTTAAGAAATTTGATCTTTTGCCTTCTATTTTTAGCCTTATGTCCAGCATTCAAAGCAAATTATAGCTAGTGATGCTATGAAATTGTTAATTGAACACGTTGTGGTAAAATCCTTATTAAGACAGTTGCATTATTTCTTTCTATTGCTATGAATATTTCTCCATTCTAAGGTTTATTTTAATAGGGCTTTTTGGTAAGGGGTTTACCACCCTTATTACAGTGAAGGGGTCAAATTATGACCTCAGTTTTATCGAGATGTCAATACAGTGAACTTTTATTGGATCAGCCCTGCCATTCCCAAAATTAGCACTGGATTTGCACAGCATGAATGAAGAATGAAGCTCTCTTGTGATCAAATCCTCTGTCATTAAAAGCTTTAGACATTTCGTACCGAGATGAGAATCAGGTCTTGTACGCATATTAAAAGCTATAAATCACTCATCTGTTCATTTTGAGTTTTCAAAATGTTTTCAGAGTAATTGCTGATTCTTGGAACACAGGTCTGTCCATTTTGCAGTTTGATGAGCTTTTTTTGCTTGATCGTGGAAGGGATGTGCTGATACTGCCCTAGGCTGTGATACTGTCTCCAGCAGCAATCTACTGCAAGAAAAAAACTTGAGTTAGTGTAACAATACCTAGAAACTGTTAAATATGTAGGACAAGTTCTTTTGACATGATACTGGTGTTTTGTGTTAGCTTT
The DNA here is from genome assembly GCA_013400175.1 of Phainopepla nitens. Taxonomy (NCBI): domain Eukaryota; kingdom Metazoa; phylum Chordata; class Aves; order Passeriformes; family Bombycillidae; genus Phainopepla; species Phainopepla nitens. The sequence goes on from VXBQ01010779.1 coordinate 1,166,664, forward strand.
CTGGCAAACGCTTAGCTGAGAGTTGATATAACAAACATGAGACAAACAGAAACACCACAGTGTGAAGATAACTCAGTGGAAGTAAAAAGGTGTCTTCAATTTGTCATCAAAACAGATTGCACACAGGGAAGAAGAAAGGAAGGAGACAGGGTGTCAGTCTTTCAGGACCATGATCAGCTAATGTTCCACAACCTGCTTAAATTCTTTTTCTGCTTCATATCTGTTCTACAGAGAGTGACTTAAAAACTAAGGAAGTGGTGGTGATGACATCTTTCTTATGTTTTGCTTTCCATTTCAATTTTAGTATTTGGAAAGCCTGCAAGAGCTTGTGAAGGCCAAATTTAATTTAGAATAAAAATACTTTTGCATCCAAATCAGGTTTTATCTTCATCTTTGGGATATTTTATAAACAGCTATTGGAAATATTAAAATGTGGGATTGTTAAAGTGAATGGAAGATAAAAAATCATATCGAATGTTAAACATTTATGCACCAATTTGCATTTTCAATTTGTCTGATCTAGATATGGATTGCCATGATGATGACTGAAGTACGACCTTCCAGATCTGTAAATGTTCCATGCCTCTCAGTAGAGACTCAGCTTGTATCAGCTTCATATGCTTTATAGATTTGGCATACAACACACATCAACCTAGGCTGAATTTATCTGATAAATTCTTCCTTTTTGACAATAATCCACTTGCGTGATGCAAGTTCAAACAAAAGAAAACTCTGAACAGCACAGTTGTGGTGAAGTCAAGTCCCCATCTATGCTGACATTGTCTTAGGAAGAAATTCAGCTATCAATTCCAGCAAGACTGAGTGCAGACATCCAGCATCAAAATGTAGAGATTCAGTATCACTTCTGCCATGAGCAGCAATAATTTCATATGTGAAAAAATATATCAATATTTTCTTATCAGTCACTGGAAATTTTATTGTACAGAAATGTCTAACTGTTTCTCAGATGTTTAATAATTAAGTGGAGCTGTGCTAACCTGGAATGTAAGCAAAATGTGCATTTCTTGGAGCATGAGCCAAAGCCTGTTAAAGTAAATGAGAATGTTCCTGTTTATTTAAGTGGGCTTTGGATCAGAGCCTGCACAATCACCTGAGAAGCAATTTGCTACCTGGTTTGTTTTTTTTTCCTGTATCCTGAAAAAACTGTCAAAAATGCAGTTTGCTGTGCTCAGCTGACTGCCTGAGGGATGCTGAAGGGATGCTTACAAGCATTGCAGATTTGTGTTCAGGGCCCATTTCTTTAAGCTGTATTTTAGATTTGAAGGAATGTGAACTAACTTTATTTTGGGAGGAATATACGCTACTTTGAGTGTTCAAAATGCCATCTGATGGGATTAGAGCTTTGTGATGTGCACTACCATAAAAGTGATCATTCATTTCTGAGATGACTCTCAATTACAAAGGCATTGAAGTTCATGTTCTCAATCACTTTTTAAAATTGCAGTTTATAAGCTGTTAGAGTATCTTAATAAAGTTGCTCTAACTGGCACTTCGGGGGAGCATCAATTAGCTTATTTTCTGTGCCACCTTTACATAACCTTTAACTCATACTCTCCTTCTGTCGCACATATTTCACAAATACTTTCTTGAAATGAGTATGTTAGCATAGCGAGGCTGTGTGCAAAATGTTACTATGTTCCAAGGTATTTATAATTTTCAGATCTCTCAAAAGTATAACTTAAATGTGGACCTAAAATGCATGTGCAGAATCCTCAAACTAAGAATTAGTTTCAGTATCATATCATTGGTTTGATAACCAGAGTAGTTTCCTCTTGATCAGTGCGAGAGGGATTCACCATTTTACTTTGAAAATTCATCTCATTTATCCCAATAAAAACTGTACAGATAAAACCTGTGACCCAGGTAATATGAAAATGCTTCATGTGTCACTGTTTTTTCTACCCTCGTGCTCTTTCAGCAAAGGTTTTTGTGACAAATTTGGTGGGATGCTCACATTTTATCCTAAAGAGCAGGAGCTCTCTCAAACCTTTTCAACTTTTGCAGGTGATGTTTCCCTTGAATCTTCTATCAGTGTTCAGTTTGGCTATTGCACTACTTCTACCAAAATATTATTGTACATACATCAGAGGATTCCCATGACAATTCAAAAGACCAAATTAATTCTTAATTAATTTAAAGAATCTGTCAAGGACAAACAATATATTTTAGTACTATTTCTTCTTTCTCAATACTATATTTAGAGTCTGTTGTTAGGCAGAGCCCTTGTGTGGGCCGCTGGCCAGGTCAGAGTTTGGAAGTACAGTTTTTCATTAAAACTTGCTTTATTGGGAGGCTTGTTTGAGTGGGATGGGGGAGAGGAAGCATATTATCACTTAGTTTTCTTATTAATAAATTAGATACTAAGTAGTAAATAGATACTAAGCTGATCATACAGTGGATCCTACAAAGTGAGAAGGCTTCTAAGTACTTTTTTACCTAAGGAATGTGAAAATCTAAATGTCCATCTCCTTTGGAGCTATTAGCAATGAGGAAGACAGTGCCAGTCATAGAATAAAGTAAGTGAAGACAGATTATATAGATATATATATATATGCACATAAACTCTGCCCTTCCCAGTGTTTTACTTTGAGGACTTCAGGTGGCAGTGTGCATTTCTGATAGCTTTAGCCATGTAAATGTTTTACTGTAGACATGCAGTTGTGTTAGTCTATTACCTTGAATCACAGTTAATGCCTTACATCCTTATTCAAGGGGGAAACTGGCAGCCTTGGAGCCAGATTGCAATCCAGAAAGAGCAGGCACGTGTTCAAGATTTCATTGGAAATTTAGACCCTGTCTGGCTACATACCTACCACTGTATTGCTCTTGATCTAATGTGGTGCCATAGTGCTCTAGGGAATACCAAGATTCAAATTTACTGAGAAGAGAAGGTTTAATTGGTGAATTACCGAGCTCTTGTGAAATCTCTGGCCACTCATGATAATCCTAAAGCATGTCTTCAACGACTCACATTAAAATACATTTTCAGTCAAGCACTGTGCACCATCACCTTTAGGACAACATATTGTTTGAAAGGTTTGACTCTCAAGACTCAGATTAACTACTCTCATATATGTTCATTGACTTGAAGGAAAACACAAATGGTGTGTGTTTTTAAGAACTCTGCGTGAAATCCAACACATTGTTCAAATGTTATCTTTGAGATCTGAAGTTTTTCAAATGAACTATAACATTTCCAGTGCAAAAACATGCTGGTGGCCTTTTTCCTGAGAGTAATGGAGAGTAAGGAAAAGAATGGATTGGTACATGTTATGGAGGCCAGCGCAGTGAAATTATAGTATGTCTGAAAATATTTCGTGCTTGCAGAGTAATTATTTCATATTTAAGATCATGTAAAGAAAGCAAAGTGGTTTTGGCCTTTCTCTGAAATCATCTGACTGATTTGCATTGATATCATGATAATGTACTTCAAAGGCTGCTGCCTGTGGAAGGTCCAAGGACACACACCTTGTGACTCTCCTGCATGTTGCTGGAGGCTATTCCAGTTGTTCCCATTGTGATATGGGGAGTCTTCTACTTAATTTATTTTTAACTGTTGTTCTCCAAAGACTCTTGTTTGCATCTGTTTATTAAATTGCAAACTCAGCTGTGAAAATGGTTTTTATGGTGTCATTTTATTACAGTCCCATTTATAATTGGAGCTGAGCACAAACATGATAAATATTTTTCTTTGTGGAGGCACACACTGTTGGAGGGCCATTGAAATAACATGAAACTGGAATTGTTTGTTTATGAGATCAGATTCATTCATTACTTTGGTGAGGAGCTGTGAAATGTAAATCTCACATTCCACTGGACAATAACAGCACCAGCTTGAACTCATTTAGAGGTGTGATATTGCATTCAAAGGATGGCTGTTAATTTTATTGACCAAATTTTGGATTTGGGGTAGCATTGATATTCAGGAATGCTTCTGAATTGCTTTACTTCTAAGCCATTTTTCTTATCTTTGGGAAGGGGAAAGGGTACATACATTATTGAAAAGTATTTCTAATTTGAAAAAATATAATTTTGTTATTCTTTGTTAGATGTCTTCTTTTACACGTCTTCCCATCTTTCTGAGAGTGTGTGTGTGTGTGTGTGTGCAGGGATATTAAAAAAAAGTTGATTAAATCATTCTTTAGAACTGGTCTTAATTTTCTTACGTAGGCTTGTCCTTGTGTACATTTTAGGCTGGTGGAATTAAACTATTTTATTGAGGTTCTGATCAGTTAGTGACAAAAGGTTTAGTACCAGAGCACAGACTTTGTAAAACAACAATTGAAGTCATTTGAAGTAACATTTAAGAGACGTTTTTAACTTAGTGACTGAAACTTCAATGTTGTAAGGAATATTATGGAATTGAGTAAATTCTTTATGCAAGACTTTTTAAGAGCAATTTATAATATGAATGAATAAGACTAAAACTACCAAAAACTGGAAACTGATCTTGTTAATTTTTTTAATTATTTCAGCTATAATCACTCAATGAAAATAAAGACTCAGTATAAAACATTTTAAGTTTATGGTTTATTTAACAAGTGGGTGTTCAGCACTTTTCTAAAATCACCTGGTGTTTTCCTGGTTTTGATTTGACACCTAAACCCCAGGTACCCAAAACCTCTGCCAAGATAAACCAAGACCCGTAATACTGTCTCTATACCTATGTGTTGCTATTCCCAAGTATTTTGTTTTATGAAGGAACAGAATAAACTTCACTTTATCCCCAGAGCTGACTTGTTAGGTCTCAAATAGGAAAGGCATCAGACTAATTTTGTAACTGTAGAATTTCCTTTCCTCTGTTTTGTTACTCTTCCTGACATGCTGCTGTTTGGATGTGATATGGATAAAGGAAAATCAAAGAAAAACTGTCAGCGCCTACTGCCTGAGTTGCTGGTAGCAGCTTGAATTTGTCAAGGGATTTGACACAGTGCTAACCTTGATGTATTCCAGATATTAGTAATCTGGATCCTTGATTATTTGGAGAGAAAGAGAGAATTATTTAGAGATAAAGTTGCTGCTGGATCTACCTTGTGGATCCTTACATTACATTTTTTCTTTTTTTATTTTTCTCCTTTTCCCTGAAAAAAAAAAAAAAAAAGAATATTTAATGAAGTGTTCTTAGGGAAAGGAATGGGAGTTTGGAGTATTGAACAGTGGCATATAAAAATATCAATGATGTCACAAAAGCTCTGTCATGAAGACATTTTATTGTTGATGAATTGTAAGAACCATCTGGGTACTATTCTAATGATTCAGAGGCCTCTGTATGGATGGTACAGATGCTTCTTTTGTTATTGATGTGATCTTGTAAATAGTTAAAATATTTACCAAGGCACCTCTGAGCCAAAGCTATACCATTTTATTATTTATACCTTTTCAGAGGGACAAAAATGGAGGTGTCCACTAAATGTGATGGATTAGGCTTATAAACAGCCATTATTGCCATCAAACCTCACATGTCAGTTCCCCCTTTTGTGTCTGTGCATTTCTAAGCTAACCAGTGATCCATGCATAAGATAGAAGGTTAAGAATGTGCAGAGAGAAAGGGGGTTGACTCCAAGCAAGATGTATCTTCTGCTGATTAGAAATACAGCTGTAGAAAGGAGAGAGAAAAGAGTTTTTGCAACATGACACTCCCCTTTGCATTTCACACAGCTCACTGTTTAGAACCTGCAAATCACTAACTAGCAGAGTCACTTTGCTGTTTCACCTAACTTAGTGCAGCTGCCTTTTGTTTTCCCAAGATAAAAATCAGGAAATGCAAAAATTAAACAGGTCCAGAGAAGAGGAATAGCAGAGGGAATGAAAGGAAAAAGGTTGAGCAAGTGACTTCACAACTTGTTGACAGAGCAAAGTACCATTTTGTTATAATTAAGTATGCTTTAAAGGCTGGGCAGAAGGGAAAGCTAACAGTTTATTCACTATGATCCCTGTCAGTACCTTCAAGCTGAAAAAGTTATCCCTAATTCTAATGCACGTGCAGAAAGAGAAAGGATTTCAAAACTAGTAATACATCTTTTAAAAATGTCTCCCTTTCCTCTGAAAATATAGAGGTCATCATAGCAGACATTTTCCAAATGTCTGTATCTTTTCATGTGATTTTTTTCCCTTTACTTCATGAAAAATTATTTTATGCTAAAAGGTTCATGAATATGAAAATACTTCAAATGAAAACAGAATGCAGTGGGTTTGTTAACTTTTGATGTGATTCTGGAATAATGCGCTGTAGTCCAATTGTTTGTGATTTATTTCCTATTATCATTAAAATTGTGTAATATGTCAGTGTGTTTCTCCTGAAAGAAGAGAACAGACTAAAAATCATATTTGATGTTCTGGATGAACCATATAAGTGCAATGATGATTTATTTAGGCTTGTTGTTATGTTATTACAAAACTATTTTCTCTTTTGTCTTAACCAGAAACTGAGTGTAGCACACAGTTAGATAATTCTTATGCACAACAGAAAGACATACAGTTGTATATGCATGGGCTCCAGAGGAAAAAAAAAAAAAAAAAAGAGAATATTTGTTTTCTTGGTAATATATTTGAAAACTCCAATGCCACTGCTGAAAACTTTAACAGTGAGTTTAGGAAAACTATCACTTAGAAGTAGGTGGTGAGACCAGAAGTTATGTTCCATGTCTAGAATTACGTGGAATGGTCTGACATTAAACTGTGGTTTTGCTTTAATTTATAAAATACTAACAAAGGCCAGTCTGGCAGTCAGCTGCATTAGTATGCTGGTGCACTGACCATCGTCTCTATAAGTACTGTGATCTGAATTGCACAACCAGTGTGGCAAAGGTCCAGATTTCAGTTGCCACTCCCACTGGGAAAGAAAAAAACAAGCTTGTACACAATTTATGTCTGCAGTTGTTTCACTGTATACATTGAGAAAAACCTCGTCAGGAGAATGGCATTCAGCCTTATTAGGGTCAAACATAATGTGTATCAACAGCATTCAAAAATGCTTTAAAAATAGAAAAAAACTTATTTTTTCTAAAACTTGCCATTGCAGCAAAATGAATGTAGAAATGTGGATGCTTTTGCATGCAGTAACCCAGGTCTGCCCTTCACAGTTGCTGTTACCTGGCATTTCCCACAAGAGGAAAATAACAGTAAAATGACAAATACCCAGTAAACTTGCATCTAAAATAAAGGAATGTTCTCATCTCTGACCTCACAGTTTACATAAATTTCTGCAGGCTTTGATGTAGCTCTCTGCATTAGCACTTGGGAATGCGAAATGAAATTACTCAAAGCAGTGAGTATGGGAAGAATTTCAAGTCCAGTTAGTCTTAATTAATGTTTTCATTTTTCTGGGAGTTATGCTTGGTAGCCTGTATGCATTTAAGTACTTTGCTTATTTAGCTATGCCCCTTTGAATCAGGTTTTAATTTAAGGTGCAGTCAGATTGCAAGAGTCACAACTATGCTGTTTAATACTGCATTGCTAGTAAAGCTTTAACTTTGCTCTCTACTCCTTCTGTTTATGTTAAACATGTAAAGACGTTCTTGAATACCCTTTGGAAGGGCCCAGGTCTTGTGGTGAATACCTGCAGGTAGTTCTGAGACAGAGAAATTCTGCCTGCCTGTACTTTTAGGTCATGAGAAGCTATCTGCTTTTTAGTTTAAAGAGCTGAGATATACATTCAAGTTCTATGTGTTAAATGCTTCTATTAACATCTCCTATTGTCGAGACTATTCAATTATAAATAAAAAGGGTAATGCAAAGCAAAAATCTTGGAATGTGTATTGCCATTGTATTTTCATTTTTGACTGTGTCTATGAATAAAGTGGGAGGTTGTTTGGGAGCTTTTTCATCAAGCAGAAAGCATACATCACTGCCCTGATTTGTGGATCAGCTCTCTTTGAGAGCTTGAAAAATGTTAAAACAAATCCTTCACCATTGTCTCTTCATGGCCTACAGAGCAAATGTTGGGGTTTTCAGTGTCTTAGACCTCCCATTAACTGGGCAGAATCTGGAATTCTTCTTGGTTATGATTCAGTGATCATACAGACAAAGTGTAGGTTTAATTGAAAAGAGCATTTTATATACTTCTCAGCCTTTATGCTGTTACTGATGAATTCTGAATCTATGAACGGGAAGAGGAAAGGGTTTTTTAAAAAAGAAGCTGAAATCTAGACTTTCTTGTAATCTTGTAGGTACCAGTGACTAATATCTCATGCAGACAAAAGCTAGTTAAGACTGACTTGAGATAAGCATTCTTCTGCAGTGACTCATCTTCCCTAACAATAATGGAAATGTAGCCCCTGTTTATGAGATAGCTGAAGTGCAAATAGTAGTGTCCATGAAGCTGAGGTTAATTACAGGAAGGACTTTCATGATAATTGCTAATAAACAACACTTGTCCTCCTTTGAATCTGTATTATTCTCTGCAGAGGAAGTAGGCTTCTGCAATTTGAATAGAATTTTGAACATTTGCTCAGGAGGTATAGGCAGTAAGAGGCAGGAGTGAATAATAAAAGTCAGCCATAAAAGGGTAGGAGGCTGACCACATCTGACATTTTCTCTCTTATAAAATGTAGAATTCCGAGCGGGTTAGTGAATTCCCACAGATCGTCACTGTCTCAGCATGTAATGTGGTATGACCAAAAAGAAACAAGCCCCTGCATCCATTCCGAGCCTGCATCTGAAAACTAGGCAGTCTGGGAGTGATCTGCAAAGGGACAGTAAAATATTCTTTTAAAGGCTTCTAGTTCTCTGGGGTGTCTAGAAAACTGATTTCTGCTTTAAAGGATGTGTTCTGTGAGAGATTAAAATGGATTACAAATCACCACAGAAGTGAAATCATAGCAATTAGGCTTGGAAACATACCATTAGTATTATTTTAAACTGTAAAGAAAGCAATTGTGGAAGTATTTTGAGAGTTTTAAGTTTGTGATACTAATTTTATCAAGGAGCTAAAACTGAAAAACCCCTCTCTCCCGTGTGTCATCCTTCTTAAATTCCTGTAAATGTGCTGTAAATTGAGCTCCTTTCACAAGAAAAACCCACAAAGGTCTGTGCTGGGAAGGGGCAGAAGGTGGTCAGGTCTTAGTCTGTGCTCTTTACAATGCCACATAAGTATCTTTATCTTATCTATATTTGTTAAATCAATTAAAAGAACATATGGAAGTTAATCCATGGCTGACTTAGTTCTGTGCTGTGACACGGTATGAACACATGGGATTTCTTTGTCAGTGCAGAAAACACAAAGTAGCTCCTTGGTAAACGTCAGTAGGTCAGATTTGTGGTTGTGTAGGAAACAAGTCTCTGTTGTCTTTGATAAAATTATTCAACTTTTATTTTAGGTGGTTAATGATTTAAATTCCTTTTTACCACAAGTATTGCAGCAGTTTAGAATGGTATGCAGCATTTTTGAGTGATGCAGAGTTCAACTGGCTTAGTGACAGAGATGTTGGAAGCTGTTTGAATGTTACAGTAGTTGAAAAATATAGATTTGGTCATCCAAAATTAATATTCCATAATTCTTGTTATCAGTCTGTGTGTTGCATTGCCGTAAAAATTTTGAAAATTCAGGTTATTTTTGTTGAGCATGCACTTTTACCTCCAAGGAGTTGTCTTGGGCTGGAGATATGGGACCTTCTTCTACTTACTTAAAATAAACATTAACTGGAGCAGACACTAAAATCTGCAAGAGGTGGAGCTATTATCTGCTGCATGCAGATAATTAGGACATTCCCAGGAACTAGGGGATTCAGGCGTGTGTTCTCCAAGGAAGAAAAAATGAGGAAGGCAAAAAAAAAATGACGAAAGATGGGAACTTTCTATTTGCCATTTTCATGGATGTGCTTTATCTTGTCCATTGTTTTCCTTAGAAGCATCTCAAAATTAAATGCTTTGCTTGATCTTAAATATAGAATTCAATATTAAGTATAATCAATTTTTGTCATTGCAAAAATTTTGTTTGAGCCAATATTTCTGTGTGAGTTCAGTGGAACCTTCAAGGTTTTTTATGGCCTGATTTTCATAGTAATGGTAGAGTAATGAATGAACTTTTATGAAAATATGAGTCAATGTAGGCACCTCTATCAGTAGGTATCAAGATTGGTGAGTGCTCTGAGGTGTAGCACACTCCTAAAATCAGGTGCAGACAGAGTTTTTGCTGCAAGCTGCAGATCTAGTAGCATAAAGATCATAAACATTAATCATAGGTGTATTTATGAAGGAGTGTGATAATTGGTGGGGAAAACCAGGGCTATATCTGCAGTAAAGTACACAGGACTCAGCATTTAGGATCCTTTAGGATCCTTCAACAGGCTTCCAATTTTCAGGTGGTAGATAAATCTCACAATTTAGTGAAGGCATCCCTCATATGCTACGGGTTAAGTGTAGCCTTGATTGTTTCAGATTTTGTAATATTTAGTATTTTGGGAGTGATCACATGTAATATGTAACATTTTGGCTTCCTAAGACATCAAGAAGTTTCAGCGTGTCCTGCCTAAATACATATTAAAAGCAATTTGCAAAATCAGAGCTAGGCAATTTGCTACAGATGCAGTCTTATAAAATGTAAAAATACGCTATGCCCAAAAGATCATGAATAACGTGCAAGTATTAATTTTTGTGGTAGCTGCCTTAAAAATGCTCTATTTCTAGTATTTTCTCAGGTTTTTAAAATGAAAACTGTCTTTTCATTAAATTTACTTTAAATGGATATTTTAATGAAATTATTCTTATTTCATCGAATATAGTTTTGTAAGCAAAGCAGTTGGAGGCTTCAGCACAAAGCCTGGAAAACCAGATATTTGTAAAGCTGCTGCTCGCAGCTGACTGCATGTGTCTGCAGAACATGTCAGAGTCCTGAGCAGACAGTTCTAATGGAGCTTTAGACAATAAATATTTTTATTCCTTTGAATAGGTATATAATCATCTTGTTAACATGGGTTTACTCAAGATAAATGGGGAGTGGGCAGAACAGAAGGGTAATTACAGTGACCTTGGAGGAAAAGCTTCAGTTTGTCTTTGCCCCTCTGCACTTGTACCACACAGCCAGGCCACAACTCCAGGCAGCAGAACACTGGTTTCATAAAAGTTATGTGCCTGAAACATTCACACAGAGTTTTTTTCCTAAATCACATTTCTCAGAACGTAAATCTGGGCAGAACCTGAATGTAAAATTTCCTGGTATGTTTTATGGTGCAAACACAGAATTGTCTGCTCCAATAACACAACCCCCCATTTTTTTTATCTCTTTTGAATGGAGTGAATTGTTTGGTACCTGAATAATGCCGCAGAAAGACCAAAATTAACTCCTCTCTCACCAGAAAACTTGTTGCTAGGAAGTTGTCATATTGCATATGACTGTCAGAGAAATTGTTTTGGGAACTGCTCTTTCCTTTTACATTGATGCCATACATTGTTATAGAAACAAAAATATTCTGTTAGGCACATACGCTTGAAAAAGGCCAGTTCCCACCAGATCCATAGTAACTGGTCCAAGATCACTGATTTCAAGTGGGCAGTATACCCGGCCCACATCTTGGTTGCAAAACCTGGAGGGGCTGTTTCGAAAAGGAGTTAGAATTCAAAGTGAATTGGAACCATTAACAAAAACATTTTACTTATAATTTAAACTTATGCATAAGTTGGGTAAAGAAAAATTACAGGAAAGTTCAAGGTCAAGCATTTCAATATAATTAATTTGAAATAGTGGCAGAGATATCAATTTTACTTTACAATTTTATCAATAGTTTTAGTAAAATTGTTATATTGATGAAACTTTGGATTCTGTGATATTTTTAATTATGACAAAGATCAGAATTATGAGGCTAGCTGGCATCTTTCTTTCTTAAATTGCTTTGAATCTCTTTTTCACCATTCTGTGACTGAATTTTGCCAAGAACCTATATTTACCAAGAACTTTGAGTAGTATAAAAGAACCCAGCTTCTCCCATCCAGGCTTTTTGGTACTGGATCTTATTAGATAAAGTTGTAGTTGGCAATTCATTTATTAGCATATTGTAATCTTTTTTCCCCATATATATATCCTAAAGAAATTTATCTATTCGTTTGTTTGTTTGTTTATTAAGATTTTAAAAATACTTGAAACCTAAGAGCAAATTCACCTGGTTAAATAATCCATGTGCTTGTTTTTCTCAGCGGGGATTGTCTGGGTCATGGCAATACATTCTAAAGATGCTGTTTCTACCACTGCCACTGTGCTGATGAGATATAACTTTCTGTATGCAACAGAAATATAATTTTCTGTATGCGATAGCTGAAGCTGAGCAATGGGAATCTTGGAACCCAGAGTCTGATTTCTTCATTCAGCTTTTCAAAAACCTTTTCATATCTTAGTTATGAACATCTCTTTGTACATGACCATCACACTGTGCTTAAATATACAGGCAAGAATGGAATAAACATAGTTAAAAAAACACCAGAAATATGTACACAACGGTTAGAGGAAGGCACAGATGTAAACACATTTGTTTTTCCAAGCATTCATTGCATGCATCTTGTCTTCATTGTACTCTGATCCCTTCTGATTTCTCTATCACACTCTTTCACTTCTAAATGGCTTTGATTGCTCACAACCTTCTTGTTTTCCTAATTCTTTCTTCACTTCTGACTTAATAACTTCTAATAGTCACATATTTTCTTTTATGTAGGTACCTGGTTTCTTTCCTTTTTCGACTAATTATTGTTTTCATTATCATTAGGAGAGGCAGAAAGAAGGAAAAAGTTCACAAGAATGTTCACTTTTGTTCATGTCCTATATCCACTTTTGCATATCCTATATTTGTAACCTCCCTCCATGATCTTTCAGAAAAATTAGAGTATGCTTATTTCATTTATTTGTGTAAAGTTTCATAGAACTGAAGTGGAAAGAAATCTTGCTTAAAGCAAAAGAGGTGAGACTGTGGTGTGCAGAAAGTGAATGAAGTTTGAATATGTTTTCTGCACCTACCTTAGCACAATATGCTGTTTCCAGTAGAATCAAACCTTATGCAGTGCCACTAATGTAAGTTTTTTCTGCTATTTCTTCTGTTTAAGTTAACTGCTTTTAATAAGCTATAGAAAGTAGTTCTAATGTCACTAAAACTATTAGTTAAGAGTCTTTCTAAATTTAAAGATGGGCATGAGGTCTGGATAAATTATCAGGTTGGTTTCCCTCCCTGATACATCATCTGTGTGTTCTTCAGGCCAAAGAGTACTTGGCGTGTTCGGTCTGTGCCTGAAGTGGTGGGATGTTGCTTATTTACTGAAATGCAAACAAGAGAAATAACATAAACCATCAAAAGATCAGAATAGATCTGTTTAGTTTCACTTGCTTAACCATGACAGGGTTTGAGGACAGAAGAATGGAGTGGAATGGGAATTTCCCGGGTTTCAGTCCTGAGCTGGTCATTGCTTGCTTTGGTGGCCTAAATGACATTAGAAAACAGCCTGAATGATGCTCCAGGTAGGAGTATGTGGAGCAGGGGCTCCACGTGGGCATGCAGGTTAACAAAGTGCTCTCTGCCAATTTACACTTTGGGGTCTTTTCATGTATTTATGACAGACACTGATCAAATACAATTTTTCCCTGTTTTTCCACAGGAGTATGTAAACTTCAGCATTGTTAAAAAGGATTAATGAGAATTTCCTTCAATAAGTCATGAGATAGTTTTATTTGCATTATAAGATTTTTACAAATTCATTTATTTAAGCCTAGAAAAATACAGTTTTCTTTCATAATCTGATATGTTTGTGTCAGACATTTGATGATGACTTAGAAACAATTGCCTTTGATTTTTTAGAGGTGAGTGGTAATTCTTGAGGTCTCTGAGAGATGCAAGGGCACATCTAAACTTTCTCATTGGTGGCTGTATGGTTTTTTTAAAGGGCAGTCTTTGTTATTCTCTTCAGTATCATTTCTTTAGCCTTAGATTGACTCAATCTTCAGGTGTAGCTTTTCTGTGCTTCTATAAAATCTAATAAATAAAAAAAAAAACCAAAATAGTTCAGTCCATATTTAGCTTTGCTGGCCTCTTTCTGAGCTGTTTAATGGACAACTGGTTTGTTTTATTTATCTGACAGGGTTTCTTCATATTGTTTCAGGTTATCAGCACTCTTGCAGATCATATTACAGCTTGTGCTCGGATTTGACCCTCACTAGGGTTCACTTTAAATCAGATCCTTATCATTAATGCAGTGATAAATAGAGATGCTTTGGAAGCAGTATACAGATTATTTATTTAGTGCCTCTCTGTATCATGTTTTATACAACCAGGGATCAATGTCAGACCTTTATGGATATAGCTTAGGTTGCATTCAGTATCTACAAACTAAAGCCCTTTAAATAATGTTAACTTAATAGCTGACATTTTTATGAAATAAGTCTGCAAGGGGGAAATGTAATATTGCTCTACAGTGAGGAAGATTTTGATTTTTAGTTGCATCCCAAACCTAAAGGGATGTTTTTAGTTTAACAACTGCCTCTGAAGTCCCCATTAAAAAAATAAATAAAAAGGGAGACAAATGCTTTTAAGGGAAAAAAAAAATCCCAAAAACCAAAAAGAGTTCTCTACCACAGGTATGACCTGGGGTTATTGCTTTTGTAGTGATACTTTTTGTGAGGTTCTAAATAATTTTTCCCTTTGTAACTTTTGTTGGTCCTCTTACGTCATAACTGATTTTTTTTTTTTTTTGTCAGATAAATTCAGGCTGAGTTAAAACATACTTTCCTACTTTCAGTCACAGTCTTATAATCTTATACAGTACTTCTCAAGTGTCATTCTTGCTCTGGAAAATGGCAGATTCTTTGTGTTTCCTACCTTGGTTACATTTCCACTAATTTTAAAGTCTCCTAGAGCAGATAACATGCAAATTCAGAATGAAGAAAATACATTTTTCTGTTAGAATTTCTGTATAACAAGCAAATTAAACTACAGCTAGGTTAATTAAATAGTTCATTTAAGCTTTTATATTGTTGCAGACCATTTTAACAGAAGGCTTTTTAAAGCAATTGAATGTCACATAAATAGAAGAGAGGTGCCCAGCCAAAAAGTGTTTTAGTACAAATTTAAGTTTTATCAAAAAGAAGATACTTAGATTTGAGGATATATCATGGGTAAAATTTGTTTTAGGTTTGCATATAAATACCAAAATCTCAGGAGTTATTCCGATAAAATTTTAGACCATACAGTAAAATTTCTAAGTGTTCAAATGCCTTCTTGAATGTTTTCTTCCTGTTCTTGGCATATTTTTTCCTACTTGGAAATAAAAGCTGCATGAATGGGTTATTGGATTCAACTAAAAATCACTCTTGAAAAAAATAAGAGCAGATATAAAAATTGTTCAGCACTGTGGAATGGTTATGAAATTTGCAGCGGTTGTGTTGCATTCCCCCACATGGTCTGTTACTGTAGAAATGTGCTTTTTAAAGTATTCAGCATTTGAGGTCCAGCACATTCAAGAAGAGCAGCTATGTGGATTTTGTTACCTTATCTCTTTCTTCCACTTGGAACTGTAGTCCAAGCTGGGAATTCTATGGCTAAGATGGAAAGAAAACCAAAATGGAAACAAAATTCAAGTCGTTCAGGAGTTTGACTGATTTATAAGACCTTCCATCATGCTATCTTTATCTTGGAAAGGAGAAAATGATACCTCTCAAATGGATCCAAGGAAGTGTAGAAATATATTATAATATAACTTTTGAAATTGCTGAAACACATTTTTTATAAATGAAAAAAATCACACCTGAAGTTGTACTGATCCATTAAAATACTCAGGATTTAGCTGATATACTCTATTCCTTGTAAATAAGAAAACTGGAAGTACATGATTGATATGAGGTGTTTAAAGAAAATTTAAATAGAATACATTCCTACTAAGCAAAATATTAATTCATTTAGCTACATGCTATTCAAAAGAAGCAGCTATCATCTCAGTTAAGTTTGTTCACACTGTAAACTCTATTGTTGTATGTTTGTGGATGAGGTTTGCGTTTCACTTAGCTGGATTCAGAAAATATTACTGAAATTACTGCTTTATGCATATATGAAATTTCCCAGTCTTGTAAATTGAGGAGCTTGAGGCATGGTTTGATGGTTGGGGGTAGTTTTGGTTGGTTGGTGGTTTGAGGTTTTTTTTTTTTTACAACTTCAGTTTCTGGAGGTACTCCCTTGCTTCTTCCCATTTAGACTGGCCACTCTACTAAAGGTATTAATTAATTCACCAGTTTCATCTGGCTTACATCCTTCAATATTATGGTTGAAACAACACTGAAGCTCTTATTTCTTGTCATCCATGGTTTTATATTATGTCGTTTGTCTTCATAAGTATCCACATAAGCTAAGAATTACTCCAGTGATTGATAATCCAGATTTCAAATGATGTCTTGTATAAATGTCACTTCCAGGTCAGCATTAATGAAGCAGGTACCTATGTGGAGCTACTTATGCCTCTCCCTGCTGCTGCCTTCAGTACATGCTCAAGAACACCATCTATGAAGGGGTTTAGATGGATATTTAACTGCATTGTCTGTGCTTGTTGACGTGCTAATTGGCCTTAATGGATCCTGACAAACACTAAGTTAATTATAATTGAGTGCAACAGATGGATAATAATGGAGTCTAAAAACTGAATCCCACATTTTCTCAGTAAAGGCTGAATTGACTATACAGTAGGCTGTTTCTGTTGCAGCTCATTTTTTAGATGAAATGCTACTTTTTGCAAAACTGCACTGTTCACTTTCTCTACCATATTTCCCCATTTGGGGAGTGAAAGGGTCCTAAGCCTTGAAGGAGGGTGGATATTTCAAAATGAAGGGGAGGATATAATATCAGGCAAGGATCTTGTTGAGTATATTTCTTGTGAATATTTGAGAAAGACAAGGTTGCACAAAGAGCTTATTATGCTGTGTTAATTCAATTCTTGCACAGTGAAATGAGAGAACATCCTTAAACTTTCTTCTTGCCAATCACCAGGAGTTGTGAAACTGCTGCAATATTAAGTAGTGGGAGATATAATGCCACCATGCAGCATAGGCCTGTCTTTAAGATGAAAGATGTATTGATAGGCTTTAAATTCCACTTTAAAGAGGATGATGTATTTAAATCTGGATGCAAGGGGGAAGGGCAAGAACTTTCCTGCATGACAGTTGCTGATATTCTCTCAGTGTTATTAGCGATTACTTTTACTCACACATCCTTGTGAGAATGTTAATATTACTCTGTTGGCTTGGAAGTGAAATACCAGTAAATCCCAGTTTAAAGGAAAATTTCTAAACAGAAAAATCCAGAAACACAAACATTTTAGTTCATATTGAATATGCTGTGTAACAAGTTGTTTACAGTGCAGTGCTAAGTGCTGAAACACTTCACAAGTTCATTTTATGGGCTCTTATTATTTTGGGATTGAAATTAAGCACCAAAACTTCATGTTTAAATAGAATTAGGGATTTGACAGTGATTGACAGCAGCCAGGCAATTCCACATTATCCTACTTGCTGGCCCATAGTATTTCCATCAGACTGTATAAGACTTGAGCACTCAGTAGCTGCTTGAGGAGCTTTAACTTTGTTCTGCAGCTATCTGTGTAAGGAGTGTGTGTCTTGCTAAAAAAAAAATGCCACCTTTTCAGATATGCTTATTGGGTTACAGCTAGACACTCCATTGAGATTCAATCAGCAGTCAGGAGGAGGAGAGGTTGGCACCATGAGCCCTGGAAGCAGTGGAGAAATGGAGATTAACTGTACTGGAAGCCCTGCTTAAGGCAGAAACCAACTGACGTGGTTTGCAACCCATGGGTGGCTCCAGCTTGACTAAAGCCCTTGAATCTGTTCTCATTTCGGCTGGCATTGGTACTTACTTAAAATGTCAATATAAAAGGTTGGTGCAGAGTAAAGATATCAGAATATAGCATCTGTAGAGGATGTCTGTTGACGAGTCTGCAGAAATTTTAGAGTGCTTATCCAGTGTGCTAAATTAAACCCAGTGTATTTCTGATCCATTATCTTCTGTCTGACCAGAGGCTTCAGAAGTAGGTGAATGAAATCCACAAGCCCTCTTACGTCATGACAGTGCCATAATCTCCATATGGAAAAAAGGAAAATCTTTCCTAAACCCTAAAAGCCAGTTAGATACTACCTTGATGATTATCTGATGACCCAGATCTTAAATTCTCAGCTTACACCATATGAATTCCAAGCAGGTCTTTCAGCTTTAGGTTACCCTTGGGCATACTTACAGCATTGTGTCTGGGGCTTTTCAGCATCTCTGAAACATTTTCTGTTTCCTAGTCTCTAACGTAATCTCGTCTGGAAATGAGATCTGCAGATTCAGCTTCCCAAGGCAGCCAGAATTTGGTGCTGTGTGTGACATTCCTGTACAATTCACACGTGCATGGTGTATTTGGCTGGTGTCAGCTGTGAGCACATTGATTTACAGTTTATCTCCTGCCCTGGAAGAGTGGGTAGGAAATACACTCAACCTTAGCAAATACATTCCTAAGAGCAGTTACCTGATCACTAGCCCACACAAAGGATATTTAAGGTGATTGATTCTGAGCAGAACATTGCTGAAGTTTTGAGACTTTTTATTCAGTGACCTTAAAAAATATTAGATTAAGGTTAAGTAAAAATGATGGCAGATAAAAGTGGAAAAAAAAATATTATTGCAGATACATTTTCCTTGAGTAGATATACTGAATTTTTATAAAACCTATACATGGATTTCTTGGATGTCATAAAGGTAGCAATCCTTCTTATTGCTAAGGTTAGGAAAAAAATTGTAGGAATTCCCCTTCTTTTTTTCTATAGCTGTGACACTTTTAGGAATTTTCTCTTTTTCTATATTTACTGCTGAAAGAAACCCCTGAAAATTAATAAACTTCAATGTGGTTTTTTTGGGTGGTTATTTTCCCCCAATAAAGATTCCATAAATACTTTTTTCTCAGCTTTTCTTAAAAAAAAAGAAAATTAAAACCTGCTCTATAATGGGATTTTGCTGCCTGTTTGATGAAACCAAAGTTTTAAAAAATGCTACTGATTTTATTGGGATGAAATGAAACCTTTCAGTCTTGTGGATGTGTGCATGTGCATTCTGTGCTCCATCACTCCCTGGATTTGCAGGGCAAACACATCCAAGTTTCTGTTCTGAATTGAGCAGGGTAATTATTCAAAGGTATTCCTCTCAATGTAGGTAATTATCCTGGATAGTCCTCATCGGTTTGGAAGCTGTTTGCATCTGACTAGACTTCAGGGCATGCTGAGAGACCTCCCTTGATTAAAATTTTGTTTGGTCTGAAAAGGCAAGAATTTCCTGATTTTCCCTTGGCGGGGTGGAAATGTTTTATTAAGAAAATTATTGACAATGCTGAAATTAATGTCTCAATTGAAAGAATTAATACTTTCTATTCCCAAGTGGCTGTTAATGAAAGGATTCATATTCCTGGTTCCATCAGACATTCACATATGTCACTGGAAACAAGTTCAAATGGTGATATTTGGGGAGTCATTTCAGCCTTTCTTTCGATAGCATATAAAACTAAACTGGAAGTCAATTAATTGATCTAAATGATCAATTTTATATTGATACCAGTTTTTGAAATGAAAACTGTATTACGTTTTATTGTTTCTGTATTTTACATTCACATTGTTATGGCAAGTTAGTGTTAGATTTTTTATCTCAAGGAACAGATCAAGTGCACACATAAAAGTTATATTTCTTGGAAAAAAATTTACATATATTACTTTATCAGCTTTTTCCTTAACTCATTACCCCTTTAAACATTTCTCAAATGCAGCTATACTACATATATGTACTCTATTTTACAAAGTAACCTGGATTTATATTTTGCATTTGTAATTCTTTTCAACTGTAATTTTCCTTCATGTTATTTCTTCTTTCATATTCTTTTTCAGTTTCTCTAAAGGAGGCCACCTATGAAACTGCCGGCAGGTAGTGAGAAAATAAGTGTTTAATGAGTGAGGAAACTATTAGAGCAGTCAGGAAAGGGAAATTACAGCATATGTAATAGGACAATCATTACTTTTATAAAATTCAGTATTAAATTGTTAATGTCTCTTGACAGTTCTTTAGTAATTAAGATTTCATCTTGATTGTCTTTCTGTTAACATGAAATGATATGATAGTTAATATTGTTTAAATCACAATGTTAAGTGAATGAAAAATCATAGTGTAGAATCCTCTGGATAGTATTTGTTAGAGGCTTTAATGTTATACTCAATTTAGAAAAATGTTTTTTATTAAATTGTGAATGTAGGTTTATAATACTTAAATTGTCTCTTGATAATATTACATTTATAACTACATATAATATATATAATCATATAATACATATATAATTACATTTTTATATATATGTATGAATGCACTTTCATACACTTTCCTAGCTTTTTAAAAATACATAAACTGTATATAAAAAAAGCTAATTATGAAGTATGAGTAAAAGGTAGACTTTTAGACTAATTTATAATCCAGAGAAACTCAGCATGTGTTAAAAATATTTATAACAAATGTAATTGCTAAAAACGTATTTGTAAGACAGGCAGACAGTTATGTTTTCATATTGTAGCTGAAGTAGCATTTCACATGAGATATAATCTAGGTAAGAAACATCAAGGTAATCATCAGGCTAAGCAGGTGCTTACTCAGAGGATAAAGTATATCATGGAAATCAACCTCCCACAGAGCCTCAAGTGAAGGTTTTACAGCTATGGAGTCTTGTCATAATGATGCATGACAGAAATACACAGCCTCCCTGGGTAAAAAATAAAGCAGAAACTTTCCACCATCCAGAGAGCTATGAAGGGCACATTAACAGAAATAATAGAAAAATACGAAAAAATGGCTGAAATAGACAGAGAAATTGATACAGTTAATTTAATAAAAGACACAGTCAAGGGCTTTTGACAAGCATAGTCTTCTTACATTTAAGCAATCACAGTTGGGACCTACTCTGTGGCTTTAGGAAAGTCACTTAGTGCTAAATCTTCTACAAATTCCTACTGTGGTCCAAAGATCTAAAATCAGTTTCTTGATGTCTGTAGTTCAGTTCCTCAAACACAAAACAGAAGGAATAACAATTTTCTGTCTTGAAGGCTCACAAGGATCTCAACAAGGATGAACTCATTCATTCCTTAGCTAGGACACTGCAACAACACAAGCACATCTGTTATAGTATGATTAAAAAAAATAAATAACGCATAATTTAAGAAAGGGAGAAGAGGAAGTCCTCATCAGAAACTCTAATTCTGATATTTTGCATTTTGCTGCATAACTTGTTCCCAATACTCTGTAACCCAGCAGTGACCACATTCTCAGACACCAAGTGGAAAGCAGTGAATGTGACAGTATGGAAGGTACATGTGTATGAAAATCAGTAGGATTACTACCAGGAACATACTGACTTTCACTATCAACCATTTAAAATCAATTTGAAGGCATTTGGAAAGCATTTTAAAGAGCAACTAGGCATCAATAAAATTTAATTAATTGGGTCTATGGATGCACATGTAAATTGAGTGCTAATTGTGGTAGCAATGCTTTTCCATTAAAAATTAAACTCATGATTAGTAACTAAGAAAAAACCAAGCTAATGTTGTTCCATAAACAAATCTCATTTTCTTTAATTGTTCCCCTACTTTAGATAACAATCATAATTCTCCATTTGCATTGTTAAACATGAGCATCTCCTCAGCATGGGAAAAACTGGACCATTGCCGGTTGTCTTAAGATATCACAAAGTATCATTCAAAACTTCTGATGCATTGTTTTTGTTTAAATTGCTTTATCCCTCCTTTCAACAAGAATGGAAAGTACTTTTTCTCTTAATAGATGACAGACTACTTACTTAACAAGAAAAATAAGTTTGTCAACCACATTTTTGTAAAGAAAGATTTAATAGTGTGGGGATTAGTGGGGTAATCTATTTTATTTACCTGTAGGTCTGAGAATACAGAGATAAGGTGCAATATGAGGGTCAGTTCAGGATGCAGGTATCTGAGGCTTCAGTTCTGTCCTTGCTCTTCCACAAACTCTGCTGCCATAGCTGTGCTTTCAGAACAAAATACAAATCCAGGGCAGGGAAGAACATGTGCTCAGTCTTGGTAGAAAGTTCATAGATTTCAGCAGTGAAAGGTAGGATCTAGTGCTTGTCAAACAGAAATGGGCTGAGACTTCTGAAAGCAGATCCTCTCCTTGTACCATGCTGAAGTACCTTCACTGTTCTGGGTTCAGTTCCCAGGCAGGCAACTGGGAGTCAGGAACTGGAGACCCTAAATTTTATTAGCTAGGTCCTCATGATGATTTAAGCACTCATTCAGTTCCTCCACCAACAAAATGACTGTGTCACTTCATTATTTCACTGTTGTAATGATATAAACACCTTAAAAACTGCCAAGGACTCGGGGATGGGTTAGACGTGGTTATAAGTACAGAGCAATGGTGCTATTGTGTTTGAATATTATATGGAGGACAGCAATAAAAAAAAATGTTAAAAATACAGGAAAGCAGAAATTATCTGAACCAATACAATCCAGGGATTCTGAATCCAAATCTTAACTTATGCTCTTATTCATACCACCTCCACTGTAGAGCTTCACTTCACCTGTGGAAAAGTTGTTTGTTGTTTCCTTTGTCCTTTCAAATCAGTTTGTGACCACATATATTTCATATTAATTGTCAACTTATGCATTTCATCAAGAGCTGGGCTTGTGGGTGGAGTTTAAGATGATGCTGTTCTAAAAGGATTTGAAATCCAAATTAATTAAACCAGGCAAAGCAATGTCTCACTAGAATCTAGGCAGATAACAGTGAGATGTCTGTCATGTTCTCCCTTTGCAGAGAAGCAGAATATCAAAAATATTTAAGTAGCAGTAAAAAGAGGCTTGAATAAAAGGCTTAGGAGTAGCAGGACAGTATTTTACAGATAATGTAAAATCAATCAAAATATGAAGAGAGTATTTAATAGCATTTACACTGAGCTTTGAGATTTCTCTTTGTCTGTTGGACTTGGGAACTGCATGTCTCTGAGTAGCACACTCATTTCTGAGGAGCGTCTTTGACAGTGTTGAGCAGAATAGCAGGAATAATTGATTTTGAGAAATATCTCAGCCTTCCTTCTGTGGCCTTGTGCACCTTCTTGCCATTCATAACATACTGTGACAGCTGGGAAACAAACTATTCTCTACTTCCATGCTAAACTAGGCTATGAAGAACTTAGTTCTTCATAGCCTCAGGATGAAAAGTAAGAAAATTCTTTAGAAGTTAATTTTCAAAGGCCAAGAAATGTTTTCTCTCATTCTTGAAAAATCAGGAAAAAAATGTATACTTGTGGAGATAAAACCTCAATACCCTGAATCTCACTGTCTTAAGAGACAAGTATGTGCTTAAATTATTGATTAACTTCTGTCACATAATGTGAAACTTTTGTCACTTGCTTGAAATTTGGAATTTAGGGAGGTGAATGCAAATACCCCACCAGATGACATTTGTACTCGATGGGTTTGTGGGTTTCTTCCCCTCCCACATCAACCACCCTTCCCTTAGGCACCCCATGCCCCTTTGGCTGAAGTACTCTGTGCTGCCTCTCCTTGGGCTGTGCCTCACGTATCATAGGTGCTAGTTACTGTCTCTAACACCAGCTCCATAATTGCTTCAGTACTAATTCAGCATGAATTGGTTTGGTTTTTCCGGCTAGTATGTCCTATTCAAACCAGCATCATCTTTAGACCAAAGTCAAGGAAATTAGTGCACAAATTAGGTGGAGTAAGTGGCCAAATCATGGTAATTTTGGTTTTTTTCTATGCATTTTGTTTATAACTGCTGCAACAATATACTTCTCTGAAGCACAGAGAACTATAAATTTGTTAGTCCAGTAGATTTTATACTTTGAAACATGGCCAAAGTGCTTAAAGGTGGTGTAATGATTCTATATTTCATGCCGAAAAAACTCCAGGAAATTTGTGCATCTGACTGTGAGGAGTGGCTTGCGTCCTTTCACTGGGGTTTGGAGGGCAAATTATGGATGACTTATTAGAAAACAGCACAGAAGGAGTATCAAGAATAAAGTGGGGTACTTGAAATCCTGGCAGTCAAGGCTGCACTGATCATTTGTCTGATCCCACAAATGTTTGTCCACTTAAAGATTTTCAGTGCACATAGATGTTCAAGTGGGACTGGCCTGGGTCTTTGTTTTACCTGCTCAAGTAAAAGGAAAGTAAAACTTTTCGGAGTGTGCACTGCCTTGTACCTGAGCCACAGAGCAGATCCTGCTCATTTCTTACTACTCTGTCACTCTGATTCAAAGGTGTGATCTGCCATTAAGTGGTCAAGGAGCTTAGGAATATCTTGGTATTAGTTTCCCTCTTGCAAATCAGGAAAAGACCTTGTCTTTTGGAAGGCAGTCACAGCTGACTGTTAGTGCAGGGAGGGAGTAGAGAAGGCATTTCAGACCAGGCTGAAGAATACTGGGACCCTCTAAAGAATACTGCTTGTAACTGCCCCCTCCTCCCATGTCATACAAAGTTTGCAAGCAGCTTAAACCTCCTCCTAATCTTATAAGAGAAATGGAACTATTTGCTGTTGCTTATATCTACAGTGGTTTCTCTCTCTTCTGTCTGTCAGGTGACCCAGATCCTAAACCTCTTTGTAAACTTCAATTAAATGTTTAGCCACAGATGGGGGATGTGTTTCACACGTGCCTTGGTCAGGGCACCAACATGCCTTGAGCAGTAAATTGAGATGATAAAGAAAGTAGATGGAAATTTTCTGTTCGACCTCCATCTGATCTGATAATTTCCCACTAGTTTTCACAAAAGTTGTATTTTTATGAGAGCTAACAGTTAAACATTCAAAACTGACTACACAAATTTAAATCTCTTCTTTGTTAAACCCTTGAATTCATTAGCTTTCAATCAGAATGGATTAAGAGATGGGAAACACAATTGTGCTAAATAGAAACAGAGAGAAAAATACAGTTTTTTCTTTGAGCTTTGAAGTTTTGGGTAGATTTTTTTGGTTGTTTTGTCATTGTTTTTTTCCCCGTAACCAGTTAGCTACCTTTGAGTTGCAATACCATTTCTCTGAACCTGGCTGCCCTTCTGACATTCCTTTTATAAAATTTTACGCTTTGTAAAATGCAAAGTCCACATTGGGAAGTAAAAACAACCAAAAAAATTATTTTACTGTGGAAATAGAATTATTTTATTTGGAATATTTACTATCCCATGCTTATTTCCATCATATTAATAACTGAAAGTCTAGGGAAAAGAACTAGGAAATCTCAAGATAGTAATTTTCAATTAGCAAAAGCTGTTTCCGCAAACTCATTTCTTAGCATTATATTAATTTCATACACTTAAATATTAAAAGAACAAAATCTAAATATTGTACTTTGAGAAATAATTCTCTAACCGTTGATTTTTTTCTTTTTGTTACTTTATTGAGTTTTAAATTTCACAGCAAGACAAATTTAGATGCATAATGAATACAAGGTGAGAATTTATTTCATTATTACAGACAAATTGTTCTTCTCTATTGGAAAAGTTGATAAAGTAGTTCAAACCAGGACTAAATAACTAAATTTTCAAATTAGTTTAAATCTAAAAAATTCTAATCTGTTTATTGTTATCCTGTAACATTTCACAGGCAGTAGAATTATGACAGGCTAATATTACATAATGGCATGCATTTCAATGTACGTCAAATGGCATGTTCAGCTATAATGTGCCAATAGTAAAATTTTATCATATAC
The DNA here is from genome assembly GCA_013400175.1 of Phainopepla nitens. Classification (NCBI taxonomy): domain Eukaryota; kingdom Metazoa; phylum Chordata; class Aves; order Passeriformes; family Bombycillidae; genus Phainopepla; species Phainopepla nitens. The sequence goes on from VXBQ01010779.1 coordinate 1,192,419, forward strand.
ATTACTCCCACACAGATATATAAGAGAAAAGTAATCATAAATGCATACAGTGAAAGTGTGTGTTACTACTCTCTGAAAGAGAATATCAGGATTTGATTGATTATAAACTAGATATTTTTGAAAATTAATTTGATGGGATTTTTTTTAATTATTATTTTTATTTGGAACATAATTCTTCATGAGAAATCAATACATTTCAATAAATGGAGTGCTTAATTCAAAACAGGAATTTCAGGATTGGAAGTGGCTATTTCTAGGAACTAGGATGGGAATTTCATTTTTATATTAGATTAAGAAATGCAAAGACCAACCATGTGAGACAGCTGCCACAGTCTCTCTTCAAATCCAGCTGTTGTATTTGTTCAAGTTGTCAAGCAAAATCTCACTTTGATAGCAACTGGACATGCAGTAACCAGGAGCCAGCTCTTACTGTCTAAAAATACGCGAAGGAAAGACCAGGGAAGAGTTGAAAATGCTGAACAACTCTCCTAGACAGCAAAGTGGCCAGATCCAAAACTTTACTTATTCTCAGTACAATATTCTATTATATGAGGCTGATTCTATTTTTTTTTTCACGTATAATTATTTTTATTTACTCTGTAGAAGACAATATGAAACGGCACATAATGAAAAATGCATTTTTTCCTCTTGGCTACTAATTGACCAGCTGATCAAGCTTCAACACTTCCAATCATTCCCTTGATAGCTGCACATGTTGATGGTTGTTTGGCGCTATCCTGGCAGTGCTATCCCGTGCTGGTGACTCCTCTCATGTGAGTTGTTTCTGAGCTCTGTATGGTACTGGGAGTTTGGGTAGTGTTAAAACCTAAAATAATTTCTTGCTTCGCTCTGATCTAAAATGCGTGTTACCTACAAAAGGAAATATCAGAGCTTTATGAAATCTACTAGGAGAAAAACAAGTAGGAAAAGTCTCTGGTGTTTGTTTTTCTCATGCTGCTTTTCTTGTGTCGGGTTTCAGGACTTGAATGCCTTTTGGTTTGTCCATGTACTTTTTGTTTGTTAAACTTGATGTGCTTATCTAACTTCCTAATCTCCTGTGGGGATTTGATAACCTTAGTGGTTTTTTTCATGCTGCTTCTAGTGCCATGATTAATGGGATAGACCACTAAACTGGCCACCTCCAAAATTATGGAATGTGTTAATCAGATGGGCAGATGACCTCAGGGAGTGCAATGACCCCTAGGATCAAAGGTCAGATTTTAACAATATGACAAATACAAGGATGTTGTCATTTCAAACTAAAAAAAGGGTAAATAGATAAAGGGTAACTTGAGAGTGACATACTTATTTCTTGCAGGTTTTATGTGTACAACTCAACTTTTGCCATTAAATAGCAAGTAATGTATCTTTGATGGCTTGCTACGCAAGGTCAAAGTTCCAAGGGAAAGATTGTTGGTAAGGTACATGACACAAAGAACACAAGATTTGGTTTCAGTTTTAGTGTTGGATGTAAAACAACCTGTTGCTGTGCCTTCAGTTTTCTCTCTATAAATATTACAGAATATGATCCCTGGTGAAGCTGTTCAAAAATCAAGCATTCAGGGTAGTGCAGGAGGGCAATGCAGTGTTGCTGTCAGTGCTGCTGCTGAGTAGCTGCTTCATATATTACCTATTTAACTGGAAACATGACGCCATATGGTAGTTTAGCATGGAATTTTAGTTTTCTCTCTTAATTGTTAAAGTGATCTCCGTGGAGTTGTACTCAGTCTTCAGCCTGCTACAGCTGAGAAGAAAGAGGACTTAATACAAATCTGTGCTTCCATTACACTGAGTGGCCACAACAGACTTTGAAATATTTAAGACAACTCTAAGTTACACTGGCTGAATATGCTGGGAACCTGTTTCAGGGGACTGCATGATTTTTCCCAGCTATGGCATGAAGTCTGCCCAGTACTTTCTAACCCAGCCTTCTACTAGGTCCTGGAAATAATTAGTACAGAAATGCATTATGTCAAGGAGAATCATCTGTTCCCCTTTATGGCAGCTTTAGTCTAAAGCTTTAGCTTTATCTCCTTTATAGTCTCGGCTTTACAAACCTGTTCAATGTAGGGCAGGAGTTTGAAGCTGAGGTGTGTTGAGCCAGTGAAACATCAAGCAGACAGTGCAGTGTCTTTAGTACAGTTTCTATTCAGCAGGATTTACAGTGGACAGTATAGTCTAGAGTATCTTGGTCCAGTTATTTAACATTTTTTCTTATCTGCAGCCCTGAGTATTTCACAAACAACACAAAAAGCAGTATGAAACCCCCTCATCTCTAAACAATCCAAGTAATGGAAGTGATTTATAAACTTTCATAATGGTACTGCTGTCCTAGCTGGGATGCTCCAAGGACACCACTAAGTCAAGTTTTGTGCTGGATCATAGTACCATTTGTTGTTATTAGCATATCAACTTACATTTATTCTCAGCTTTCATATTCTTTACAAGTTTATTGCTTCTGTTTCAAACTTAGGAATTAGTCAAAAGCATCTCTGCTGATTCTCCACCTCTTATGTTGTTGACTGATTCAATAAAAAAATTTCTTCTCTCTGAAGCCCAGGCTTGCCTTAGGAAATTCTGTCATGCACGCCCAGATGCTCTGCTACATGTTGGTTGTATTGACAGTAAAGGAGACAAAGCACTGAGGAAAACTCATAAACCATCAATTCACCTTTATTACTTAGAGAGAGCTCTAACTTGGCTGTGGCAGTGTGAGTGAGTAAAGAATGTAGCCCAGCACAGGAACTAAAAAGGCTAAGTCATACTGGAAAGGTAACTTTGATATTTTCAATTAATATTCAGTTTTGAGGGCAACCTCCCTCCTAGAGAAATGCTTCTTTAATAGGTCGTCAGATTACTTTTGATTTGTAGCTAATAATGGAAATGAGTTCTACTGAATATGGTCAGTTAAGACTTGGAATGAAGTATTCTGTTCTGAGGGCATATGTATTTATGTTCTATGTTCACAAAAAAAAATGTTTTATAACAATAATAAAAAAGAAAAGAAACCATTTTGCATGAAAACATGTTTTAACTGTATTTGTAACACTCAGTAAATAAATTACAGGTTTTATATCATTCAGAAAGAGCTGCGAGTGATTTATTCAGTTATTAACTTCACACGCTTGGAAGAATGAATTAAATACCAGTCCTGTTGAAGGCTTTTGGATTATTCTGCCAGAATATACCACTTAAAAGTTTTGGCAGCTCAGCGTGTGTTGCGTGATGAGCAGGAAGGTTTTGTTGGAAGCTGAAGCAGATGAGTCTGTATCTTGACAGTTTACAGCATCTTATAAATTCCATAAAATGAAAATGAATTATGTATTATTGGGTTTACATAAGGTCACCAGATGAACTCTGACCCTCCTCTTTTCTCATTTGGCTCAATTATTAGATGAAATGACAGATCTGATCTCTTTTCAAATTGTATTAGGAGGGGCCTCTTTATTTTGCCCTCTAGCAGCAATTCTCTGACAGAACTAGGCAAGTGCATTAATTATGATTGATTTAGTGGGTCTATAAGGTGATTATTTCTCAAATTCTACTTCTGTGAGAAAACCTTTTGACCTCTCTCAGGCCACACAGCAAATGAAATCCATAAGAAGATTTAAGAGGGGACTGACCAGCGCTGCAGTTTCTTTCTGCTGTTTGAACTCAAAACACTTTGGGACACCCAAGCAAATCCAAAGGATTGAATTACCAGCACATACTGTGGTTAAAATGTTTAACAATTTGATATCTCTGTTTAAAGTAAATGGCATGAAATTGATCACAAGGGGAAAAAGTCCCCTTTTTGAAGGGGGGAATCGCAAAAAGGATTTTTTGCTTTGTAAATTAGATATGGGAAAATGACCAAGGTGTCTAATATTGAGACTGATGGAGTGTGTTACATTGCAGTGAGAATAGAATTTCACCCATGTTCTTCTAATAAAATGGCAAAATAATTTCATAAATCTGCATGAGTCTACTTTTCCTTGATATGAGGTGTATATTTATATGTGTGTATATAGATATGTTTATATACACATATATAAGCATAGTAAAGAATACAGTTTGAAACCAAATCTGAGTTCAGAAAGAGAAAGAGCACACTATACATTTGTTCCTAAGTCGTGCTGATGTTTTGTTTATTCGCTAATAGGAAAGCCAATCCTGTTTCCAGATAAACCTCTCTGGTTTTGGCAAGCATTGTGTGGGAGGCCTGCAGTAATACCCTGTACAAGTGCAGTAATTCTGGATAGGAGCTTGGTGTAATGATGCCTTTTACAGCCCTGTTGTTATGAGCCAGTCAGAGGATATGTGAACCAGGATAAGTTTCTTGGGGGCAGAGCTGGCTGCTCCACAATATCAGCTCAGAGCAGTATCCCCTCTGCCTTGTCCATTTTGCCCCATTAAATTTTTGCTGAGTTGCCACTTCTGATAACTGGCCTCCAGAAATAGAGTTGTAGAGAAATAGAAATAAGGTTAAATAAACTTCTATTTCTCACTCTATTATTGGAAGAGGGAATGTCTTGGAAATATGAAATAAATGCCTTTTTTTTTTTTTGGAAACTAGATATTTGTAAGGTGGTAATCATGACTAGTAATCAAGTTGATTATTGATTGATCTAGTAATCAATGCTCAGCAGCTGAATCAAATCTGTATTTTTGACCATATCTGTTGTAATATATTAATAAGGACCACTTAAATTTATTAGGAAGTTTTTTAATATACTTTGTGGAGATGGATGCTATTGTTCAAGTAGATCTTTCAAGAACTCTTGAAAAAAATTCTGAAAATCCAGCTAATCAAGATGAGGTTTTGATAGTAGACTTTAATTTTCTAAATGTAAAACTAAACAAGCAAAAAACCCTAATCAAAATAAAATGAGAATTGCCGACAGATTTCAGTACTCCACAGGTAAGAAAACTTTAACTGCAGCTTAATATACTACTGTAAAATGATTTGGTTTTATTAGTTTCATGAAGCAGAGGATGAACAGAAAATGTCTGATCCTTTTTTGTGTGAAATAATTTAGAAATTGCACTAGGATGCAGGAGGGTGTTACATCCCTACTACTTGAGGTAGGTTGAGCAGAGATCAGAATCTCTCCTTTGAATCAGGCAGAAAAGGAACATGACCTGGCTCCTGTGATGCAGGAAGCATCCCTGCTGTTTGGTACATGCATTTGTGCACATACAATAAAAATGGGAACCAGGAAACAATTGTTTTTGTATGGAGCTGTTCAAAGCAGCATGTGTGAAACTTGGACACCAGTCACAAGTATGTTGGTTGTTCTCTAGTCAGATCTGATAGTGACACCATTTCAGGGGAACAAAAAGCTTGGGCAATTTTCAGCTACCCTGGACCATGCTATCCCAGGCTGTGGTCTTGCTTCTTCAGTAGCTCTTTTCCCATAAAACTCTTGCTGCTGATCAGCACTTATTTTTCAAGTGCCTTTATCAATAGGACATGGAACATGGTACTCACCAGATATTGTGGATATTTCACTTTACTAGCATAAATGAGAACACTGTCAACAACTTCATTGGCATCCTTTGCAGTGGGCACAAAATATTTGAACAGTAAAGTGACTGTTGAACATTTATTGCTCAGTTTTCTGGGGAATTCCTTACTGTCTGAATTAATCTCTTCAGCCATTCAAATTCCAGTGCTGGAGCATGTGCAGAAGCAAGAAAAGCACAGCAGTTGTCTTCGTGTTATGTATCAGCTGTTCTTCCAGATCTCTGCAGGAGATCTTAGCACAAATCCTGTCACATTGAATGGTTTGGCTGCTTTATCACTGTGCTCTGCCAGTAACCTTGGTAAAGGCGTAACACCTGCATTAGTCAATGCTGTGCCTCTGCTCCTTTTTAACTATACTACTTGTATTGAACTTATTATGGTTATTACTCCACTTGCTCTCAGAGATTTGCTGGCATAGGCACTCCTGCTCTTATGTACTACTTCTGAGGTTAAGATTTTTTTTTCTTGTATTAAAAATTAGACAAAAGACCTAATGTCCATTTGTTGATACCGGAAAAGTAAAGAATGTCCAGTGAAAACAAGCTAACTGAAGTCATGCTAATGAAATAAATTACCTTAATGTGGACTGTTATTCAAAGGGCTTTCTTAGAGCTGCCTTGTGTGTCCTAGCATTGTGTGGGAAGCTATAGCAGCATCTTAGACCTTAATAAAGAGGTTCATTCTCATAACTGATAATTCAGACATTCAGTGGAGCCATTAGAATCTTTCAAAAGACCCCTTTTTACTGTAGTAGAATATAAATAAACCCTTCCTCAGCTCGTTGCCCTTCTCTGGACATGCCCATTGAGACATAAAACAAAGGAGATAGAAAAATGGGGAAGTTTGCTCCCACTTTGTAGGCAATACATGTATACCCATTGTGAAATTCAGTGATGTTTCCAGGCATGATATATTATTGTTTTCTGTAGGATTCATAGAGGTTATTTATGCTTGGCTTACCACATTTGTGACTTAGTAATGTTTTTCTTCTATAGATGGAAAGTTTTAGAAAGCACAGAGACTTTATCAGTGTTTTCCCCAAGGAGGTGATGGAAGACTTTTTCCAGATGTGTTTATATTAGTAATGTAGTATATTTGGTTTTTCTCCTGACAGGTGTTGCTGCTATGTTTGCTAGGTATTATCTATAATATATGTTATGGTATTCTAAAAATATCTAGCTAGTAATAATAGATTTTGGATCTCAGGAGACCAGGAGTACCTTCATATACCCTGTCCTATGTGAAAGCAGCCATGTGTATGGTGCTGCTCTGTCTTAGGGTAAAGTCCTGCAGGGGTGCTTAAACTTTGAGATGCTCCATGATCATCCCACTTGGATGCCCCATCCTACTTGGCAAAACTGTACATGTTCAGTCTAGTAGCAAAAGTTACCTTTTTCCTGTAACTTTACGTTTGTCCTTCTGTACTTCAATAGACATTGTTGTTTGATGTTGTTTGATGTGTGCAGCATTAAGTTTTCCAGGTAGAAATTCTCAGGAAACATTCTTGAAACAGTATGGATTCTGCATAGCTCAGTATTCATTTTGATCTTACCGTTCTGATAAATCAGCTTAGATTTCTTTACAAGAAATAGATATTAATAATTCCAGTGTCTGATTATGTCAGACTAGACCCCTAAAAGCCTTGAGTTTACAGTTTATTACTCCCTTGCAAGTAGTAATGTTAGTTATGATAATGAGTATTGTTTGTTTGTGAGCAACTTGATCTCAGACCTGAGCTGAGACCATTGTTCTCAATATATCTAAGAGCTGCAGCAAATTGGAAATGATGTTCAAAGGCTACATTTTAATCTCTGAGTTCTTTGTGCCTTGCTTAAAGATAACTTTCTGCTCAGAAGGCTCTCCTCACTTGGCTTGAATCTGAAAAGATAATGTATTACATTTTAATACTGACACAAACAAATGAGTTGGTTTTAGATTCTGTCATCCACAAACTGCTATGTTTATAATACCACGAGTATATTAATGGACAGATTTAATGATATATATATTATTTCTGTCAGGATCCTCTAAATTACTTTTGTTACCACAAGACACAAAATGATGATGTATTTCAGTGAACAAAGGAAGGTAGGTTACATTTCTAGTGCCCATAAATTCTTTGTTTTAAAAACATCAAGGCCCTTGATACAGTACAGTGCTTTTCAAGAGATTTGCTAGTAAAAATTAACCAGAGGGGTGAAAGAAGGTTTCCTGATGTACCTTCCTGTATCACATTTCCCCAGCCCATTTTCTCCCATTCTAGAGGTGGCACTGGCTGACTCCTGCTCCATTACAGTTTCTCAGTTTTGGTGGATGCTGGCACAGCTAATGTGCTACGATGAAAACCATGCTGAACTGTGGAAAAGAAGTATGTTTGGGGCCAGAATCATCTTACCATAATCTTGCAAAGCTTTTCATGCCACATTATTTATTTTTATTTCTTTTTAATGTACTTCCCATCTTAGAACGTCTTTTAAGGAAGTCTGTGCCTTGCAGTTTAGTTTTTTTCCTGTATTCAGCTCTTATATTTGGCTACTATCCTCCTGCTACTCTTTTAGGTTTTGTTTCTCTTGTAAGGGGTTTGAGGAATGGGGGGGTTGAGGGTAAATCCAGAAATATACTTACCCATCTCAGAAATATACTTAGTTCCTTGTTCCTTCCTCTGCTCTTGTCAGGAACAAGATTCAAATCTTCTCTCTATAGTAGAAATCTCTTCTTTGTGGACCAACACGAAGTAGATGGAAGTAATACAGACAGTTTATTTAGATGAAGATAAACCCAAATCTTTCCTCTTTCTATCTTACACTCTAGTTTGTCAGTACTTTTTAATTATTCTCATCAGCATTTTCTAATCTGGCCTGAGAGCCAGAGAAGCTGCTGGAGAAGAAAAGGATATCAGATGACTTGTGTTATTTTGGTATTTATTTGGTACTTGTTTTGGCTGAACTTAAATGTTTTGTATAATTATTTACTTTTGATTGTGGTATGAATAAGTATGTATTGGCATGATACCTTTTCAATTTATTGCAAAGACAAGTAGAACTTAATTTAACATTCTGTTTGTGAGCTGTTAATCTGGGTAAATAAAATTCCCAATAATAAATAACAGTTAGTAGAGGATTAAAGACTCTGTAAAAATGGAATAAATTTGTCAAACTGTTTTAAAAATCTAAATAATCAGAGAATGGGTAAAAGCAGCAAAGCAAATTACAGGTGGAGGGAAGAGTTGTGTGTACCAAATTATTTCCTGCAAGATGTTTGCTTATGTTTGCTATAATAGAACCCCGTATTTCAGACCAGATGCCATTCTTCAGAAAATGACTTAGATATGAGAAATATTGCTTAGATTTAAGTTGTACAATGAAGTGACAACTGTAATTGACTAGGTGATTAAAAAGAAAAAAGAAATCTTTGCATATAAACAAACAAGATAATGCAGCTTTTTAACTGAAAGGGTGTTGAACTATTCCCACATTTTTAGCTGCCTCTAGAGAATAATTTGCCTCACAGGCTCGGTAGTTTCACGTGGATCTTCTTTGCTCTGTCCTGCAACATCTTCTCTGTTTAGAAGTGGTAGGGATCTTAATAAAAGAGTAGAAACACCACAGTTAATATAATGCAAAAGGGGACTTGGTAAAAAGAATCAGGGCAGGGTTTATATTCAGTAAAGAAATACAAATCCAGCAAAAGATTCTGAGGAGGGGGAGGAGGGGAGTAGGAAAAGGAAAAAAAAAAAAAAAGCCACACCACAGATGCTCAAGTGTTCATTACCCAAATCTTTGCAGGAAGCAAATGAATAGAATTACCTACAAAGAGAATGTGGCATTTTAACATTATACAATCATGTTCCTCATGGCAGGTGACATCTATCTCCTTGATGGAGACTGTATCTCAAAAATACATTCACTGAGCTGTCTATAAATTCAAATAAACCCTGCAATTTAATTTTCAACATATCCATATGTTTGAGAATCAAGCTTTCAGCAGTTGAGTACAGTTTGTGTTGATACTACTGTACCCAGTGAATAAGGAGGAAACAATGTAGTGCCACTGCAGCTATAGCCAGGTTTAGCAGGGGTCTGCAGGGAGAAAGGATTCGTCCCAGTGTTCTGGGTCTAATTCAAGATCCAGTCAATAGAATTTCCAAGAAGTTCATCCTTTTTTGTTTGGTCAAACACAACCTTTTTCATGGTTTAGAGGAACTATGTCATTACTTAGTTAGAAACACAAAGAACCAAATGTGTCATTGTGCACCATGGAAATACAGCCAAGAATCTTTTAAGATAAAATAAAACCCTTAATTCTTTAAGAAAAATAATACAGTAGAATGCACATTCATTGAACTTCTTAAGTATAGATTTTTAGAATATCTGATAAATTACATTGTTTGCGAGAAAGAGAACACCTAAGGCAGCTGCTGTAACAAAAGGAAAAGTGTAGTTGTTATTTCTTGGTTTTCAAAAAGACATTTCCCAAATAAGTCTCATTTCTTTGTGTGTGTCCTATTTTATTTTTCTAATGAAAAATGTTGTCTTACGAGCTGAAGAAACAGCTTGGAATAATGAACAAACAAGGACTTTAACTGAATATTTATTTTTCTCTTCTGGACTGTGATAGATACTGTAGGTTGAGAATTGTACTCTTACAGTGGTAGGTCTTTTCACACAGTCAGTAGGATCCATGAGTGTGTTGGAATCAGTCCTCATAGCCAAAAACATTCAAAGATGCTTCTGGCAATAATCACCAGCAGATCTCCAGGAGACAGACTGAGGTTTCAGTGCTCAGTTATTACATTCCAAGTTTTTGGCACAGCCCCTGGCTCTGTAGTAAGGTAATATGGTGATATGAAATTTTAAAAGCACACCAAAACAAGAGCTCTTAACGAGGCTAGCTCTTAGACCTAGGGTGGGCCTGACACCACAAACCTCAAAAGGGATGGGAAAATTCGCCATGCACTGCTTGCCCTGCCATGACCTCAGTGCTGGGAGGGTGTAAGCTCAGTTCCCCACTGTGCTGCCCAAGACAGGACACCTCTGCCAGAGCTTTGGCAACCTTGTGTGAACAGGAAAGCTGGAGGAACATCCTCTATCTAGTGAGTTGGCCTGACCTCACCAGGTCAGACTTCTCTCAGATAGTCTGGGGATGACAGATCCTGGGAAACTCGGCAGTGTGGGGCCTCACCTGAGACAAAGGCTTGCAGACGATTTTTTTGACATATTTGGCTTTTATAGGGCTGGCAAAGTATTGTCTCATGTTTTGTCACTGGCCCGTAAGGCTGCTGTCTTCATTTGCATTCTTCAGCCTTTTCAAGGCCAGTTAGGATGTGTCAGACTTCCAGAACAATGAACATTTGGATAAGATAGAGTGAATTTGGCTACTAAAATGGGTAGAAGTCAGTACTGGGGTTCTCCAGGATCAACTCTTTTCATCAGGGAGAACGCAATGATCTCCCATGAGACCATTCGTGACTTGGTATGTGAGAGGCAAGAAGACAAGAGTTTTTCAAGTCTTGGATCATATAACATTATTTCTGTACTTCAGAAACAAACTTTCTGAGCTGCTCCAAGCTGCCAAAAGTTTATTACTTGTAGCTATAATGATTATGGTGTTCAATAAATTTTCCCTGCCAGGTATAGATCTAATAACTTAATTTTTTTTTTTTCTTTTGTGTAGAGGAGAATTTGGTGTTGAATATTTTGGCACATTAAGAAGTTAAACATATATTGCTAGCTAATAAATCATGAAAATATATATTTAGGTGACCTGATGTTAAGACACAAGTTTTCATGTCATCTTCATCCTCTCATTGTGAGGCCTGCAGATTTGAACCCTGGCCACTGATATTTTTTAAGATAATAAAACTATGTTGACTTCTCCTGCCAAGCATATGGTCCTTGAATTAGTAGATCTGCATAATGTTTCAGAAAACATTTCACTGATGTTAGATAGCAGCATTTTGTTGTGGGACAACC